>JAKSZT010054487.1:53616436-53904333 GCA_026826555.1 Tolypeutes matacus
ATGAGCCTCCCTGGCAACAAGGGATTAATACCAAGTGCCAACTGGCAGCTTTGCACAGTGGCAGTATCGTAGCCAATGAGGTTTATCCGAGGCACGATTATTGCTAATTGAAAACTTTTCCCAAGTGCCAACTGGCAACACAACTGGAAAAAGACCTTGAATAAAAGGGGGAAATGGTAAAGACAAACGAGTTCAAGTGGCTAAGAGACTTCAAAGAGAGTCGGGAGGTCATCCCAGAGGTAACTCTTATGCACACCTCAGTAGGAGCTCATAGAACATCTAAGTGCCTATCACCCCACTCAGTGGGGTTCCTGAAAGCTCCGGAGACACCCTGGTCCTATATGGGGGGGGATGGCCCCAGAGACTGATGCCTTATCAGTGGGTTCTATTTTGGAGTCTGTGCTCCTGAGAGTGACAGAGTTGGACTCAAATAAGTCCTCCCTGCACATGGTTCACCAGTCCCTTCTATTCAAACCTATATGCGATGCTGGAGTTTTTAGGTATACTTCCAGAGACTGGAGCCTCCCGCCTACCTATGTGCCAGGTGTGCATGAAATCTAGGTGGAGCTGCAACTCCTACCCTATGGCTCAATGGACTCATCCAAGTCACCTGGTAAGGAGACAATGATGGGAAATGGCCATCCCAGGGAATGGAGAGGGCCTGCATCTGCAGGCGGGATCATCCCACCCACCGTATCCATGGGATGTAGGCCCTCTCTCACTTGGAGTTGGAGTGGACATCACCATCCCAGTCCCCTTAGGATTGGGGGAAGAACTATGGACTAGAGTGGACTTGATGGTATTCTCTTGTTCACATATGGTGATTCTGGCAATGCAAGAAATTATAACAATGAGGTGGAGCCAGTGGCCACTTGACACTTTTGGGGTAGGGAGGGGACGAGCAATTGAAATACAGTGGCTTCTTTGGGAGTTGGAAGTTGTCCTGAGTACTGTTGTGGCAACGGATGTAGGCCATTTTAAATCAGCACACACCACTCAGAACTGAGTGGGAGAGAGTGTGGTCTACAGTGTGAACTGTGGTCTATGGTTGGTGGCAAGGCTCCAGGATGTGTAAGTTCATTGAGGGTGGTGGGCCACACTGTGGGAGATGTTTGTGTGGGATGTGATGGGAGGTGTGGGAGGTGGGCAACATGGGAATCCCAGTGGGTTCCGTGTGGTGTTTTGGGTGATCTGGGCGCCTCTTAGAATATATGTATATATATATATGTGGACAACATTTTTGTAAGCAGGTGCACATGTGTGCATGTATATTTATATATCATTTTGCAGATGTTTTTATGTGTTGTGAGAATTTTGATTTTTACCCATAATAAAAATAAATAAATAAATAAATAAATGGTAATATAGATTTTTCTGTACCACTGCTGTAAGCAATTATTTCTCATATATATTTATTGTTACGATCTTGATGATTTCATTTTGTCACTTGTATTTCACAATTAAATTGCAAATACTACTGGAACAGGCAGTCATAGAGAATTTTGCTGTATTCCTTCCCTGTAATTTCTCATTGCTTATGATACAACTTAAATAATGCTATTTAACTGGAAGTTAAAGAACATCTCCTGAGCCCGTTTGTAAATAATATAAAAATAAACAACCCCTTTAAAGTAGTAGTCAAACTAGTTAGATGACATTTTCTAACTGAAGAAATAAAGTTTTCAAATGCAATTTTCACATTTCAACAGACCATTATGACTATATGTACACTGGTATTTATTTAGTCCCCCACTTAATCCCTCTCAACATTATAGTGACTTTATATTTTTAAAAATCTCGGTGATAAGAAAGCAGTTTGTGGTTCTTCCCTTTTTTTGGAGCTTCTATTAGTTTCATTTGTAGAACAAATATAATTGTGTTGAAAATAACAGATAGTCTATATAATTCTTCAAAATGTTCTTTAATTATAGTGTCCTTATTTTCACTAAGATACTATATTTTATGTGATATAATTGCACTGCACCTTATATATTTTTAAAAAATAAAGATCACCATTAGTTACTAGTAGTTGTCATAGAAACTGAATAGCTAGACAAATAGATACTGCACATACATGTATACGTTTGTGCCCACACACATATACAGATATCATTCCCATTCCTGTTGCTTTTGCCAAAATGTACTAAGCAGCACTTCACCTTCGTTGAAATCTGAAAAACTGAAATGTGGCTACTCAAAAGCTTAAGTCTCTGAGCCCTGTATTTTCCATTTGATAGTTGTAAATGGGAGCCTCCTGAGCTCTCTGTTCAGATCTTCTGAGTCTTTGGGGAAATTATTTGGGCTGAAATAAAAAGTTTTTAGACATGAATGATTCTCATGGAAATAAACCTCTGTCCCTGAACTTCAATGTCTCATTAATCTTTAAAGTTTCTAAATTTTTAAGATTCAGAAGCCACGAGGAAGCTTTTACTTTTTTTTTTTTTTAACAAATCAATTTTTGTTGGTACATATTAATAAAGCATAAATCCATCCAAAGTGTACAATCAATGGTATTTGGTGTAATCACATATTTGTGTGTTCAACACAACAATCATTCTTAGAGTACTTTCATTATTCCAATAATAATAATAATAAACAAAAAACAAACAAAACTTGTCACCTCTCAATCTCTCTATGCTTCCCTTGCCATATAAAGCTGCTATTCTTTTTCCTTCTCTGTAGTATATTTGTATTTATATTTTGTAAAAACAGTATTATATATATATAATATCACCCATATTCGTGCTTTACGTGAGGTTTTATTGTCATATACAGTACTATGCTACAGTTTTTAGCTTTCCTTCCAGGAATAGACATGACCTTAGACTTTCCCTTTCAATCACTGTAATACTCATACAATAGCAATGGTAATTACAAATTTCGTGATACCCTTTCACCATTTCTATTCATATCCAAAGATTTACAATCTTTTTACTTTCAGGTCAAAACTTAAATGATTTTATTAGTTCTCGTGGCTCTACAATTTTAAACTATGTGCCGCTCAAACTTTTATTTTCAAAAGATTCTGAATTTCAAGTTATGTAATACATTTATGGTAAGTTCTGCTTCTCAAATCAGTCATAATGGGAAAGGTTTCAGACATGAAGTTCATTGGGATCTTAGCAACTCGATCTCCTTACATTAGAGCAAATGAACGGATGCAAAATTTCACCCAAAATACAAAATTTAAACAATCCAAAATACAGTATTTGATTATCAAATAAAGCTTAGTGCTGTTCCAGCAACTGTAAATTTTGAGGATGTCTGAGAACCTATAAGATTACTCCAGTGGATAGAACAGTCAGCAAGATGTTCAAGGAGATTGGAGGTTCTCAGGGATAGATAAGTTAGCGACAGCATTAGAAAGTGCAATGACAAGCAAGATGACGCAACAGAAGGAGACAAGCAGACACAGAAAAAACACAAAGCAAATGGACACAGCGAGCACAAGCAGCAAGGCGGGGGGAGAAATAAATAAATAAATAAATAAATAAATAAATAAATAAATAAACAAATAAATAAACAAACAAACAAATAAATAAATAAATAAAATCTTAAAAAAATAAAATAAAATAGGTTGAGACTATTTTATATATTTTATATAGTTCAAGGAAGAAAAGACAAGTTCCCAAATTGAGCCAGTATTTCAAGGGGTAAGAATGCTTAGGTGCTAAGTCCTGATCTCCTAGCAACAAGATTAGTTGCAAAAATTTCTAGACAGTGGGGCTGAACTGCCAAAAATACTTACTGTTCTATTTGTTTTTGTGTCGGGAATTGGAGAGGACTGAGCCTTTAGGTGGGCATTAGTCAAGTTATTGGAAAAGTACGGGGTGGCAAATTTTGATAAAGGGTCAGTTTTCCTAACAAGGAAATAAGAATACAAAATCATAATCTTGTCTAGAGCATATAAGAAAAGCTCAAGAGTGGCTTAACCAAATATGATTTGTTTTCTCCTGCTTAGTAAGAAATTAGGAAATATGTAGCCCAGAGCTGATGCAGCTGTCCAAATATGCCATCAAAAACTCAATTGCCTTCCATCTTCCAGACGTGCTGTTCTTAATATGGATCTTTCCTTCTCATGGATGCAACATGGTTATTTATTACATTCATATTCCTAGAAGGAAGGTGATCTTTTTTTAAATTTATTTATCAAGAAAAGCCATCTCCAGCACCTCATTTTCTAGAAATGTAGCACATGACTACCCTTAACTGCAATGAAGGCTGAGATAATACCTTATTTTCACTGGATACATTGCTGCCCTTAACAAAGTTAGTAAGAAAGAGGAGGTAAATGGATATTGGGTAGGTACCTCCATTTTCTGTTATGAATACCTCATGTACATTTGCCACATATTTTGATATTTGGATCATAAGAAATGCATGATGAAATAGATGGAGATATTCTCAGAAAATCCTACCACGAAGACATAAAGTAAAATGGGACACTAAACCTGAGTTACACTTACTTCCTACGTATAGAAAAAGAATAAGCAATAAAGAAATATTTGATTTGGATAGTTACATTTCAAATATGGCAGTCACTATATTGGAACCAAAAAGAGGGACAGTAGCATTTGATAACTTTTCAAGGCTACCTATGTGACCTAAAATTCAAATATTTAAAGGTAATTTGGTCTAAGGAAGAAAATGAGTCTTTTGGAATTTTACAGGAATTAAAGGACATATAGTTCCTCTCTGCTTCCAGAAGACTGCATTGAAGAATGAAAACAGAGAGAACAAAACTGATCCAACTCTATTCTTAGACACGTTGTCATAAAACAATAGGAAAACAAAAGCAATATTTAATCTTGTGCTGATAATTTCTTTCCCCACAGATGGTATCATTTAATTTATCTTTATTGTCCAGTGCAGTCACACAGGAATGCTGATCCACTCAGTTGTGAGGCCATGGGGATATGATGTCAAACAAAATGGCAAATGTGGTAGGAGTGTTGCCACTAATAGCAAAAAGTTGCTGAAATAAAATCTTAGAACAGAAATTAGTTAATATAAGGATTACATAGTAGTAAATGTAAAGAACATAGTCCATGAGGCAGATAGAAAGCACTACTGTCTGAAAGGTGTATTTTGTAGAGGAAATACTGTAAACACGTCTTAAGATATTTTTTACCTGAATGATTAAAAAAAAATATTGCATCCAGGCTACCATGAGCTTTTGCATTTATTGTGAGATTTTGAAGGGGATAGTGTGTATAAAATTCCTATCCAAGTCTTTGACTCAATGAATATTCAATAAGTTATAATTAATATCTCAATAATAAAAATTTTAAATGTCTTTAAAGATTTTTCACACTTCTATTACTTAGAACTTGTTCTATTACTTAGAAGAGAATGGTTTCTCTTCTTTTCAATTATTTTCCATCAACTTTATTGAATGTAGTTTATATACAATATATTGTACATAGTTTAAGTGAACAGTTCATTGTATTTTGATAAATGCATGCCATCATGTACTCACCACACCAATCAAGATACAAAATATTTCCATTACCAAAGAAAATTTTCTCATTTTCAGTCAATTCCTCACCCGGCAAACCACTGATTTGATTTCTATCACCATAACTTAAGTTTGAAGTTCTACAATTTCAAATAGTTGCAATAGTGTTGTGCATAGATATTTTGCATCTGACTTATACTCAGTATATTATAATTTATAATATACTATAATTATGTATAAATTATACATAATGATAACAATGTAATTATAATATTTCACTCAGTATAAGATTTAGAGATTCATTTATGTTGTTGTGTGTATTGATAGTCTGTTCATTTTTATTGCTGGGTAGCATTCCACTGTATGATGATAGCAGTTTGCCCACGTGTACATTGATGGACATTTGAGTAATTTCCAGTTTGGGACTTTTATGAATAAAGCTGCTATGAACACTGATAAACAGTCTGTGGAACTTGGGTCAAAACCTAGGAGTGGAAATCCTGGGTCATAGGCTAGGTATATGTTTAACTTTATGAGAAATGGCCAGTTTTCCAAAGTGGTTGTACCATTTAATACCCACCAGCAATGTATGAGAGTTCCTGCTGCTCTGTATCCTTGCCAGCACTTGGTATTGTTAATATGTTAATAGGTATGAAACAGTCCTATTATTGTTTTAATTTGATTTTGCTAATGGCTAGCGACGTTGAGTAACTTATCCTGTACCTTTGGCCATTTGTATATCTTGTTTTTGTAAAGTGACTTCTTGATTTTTACTGGGATGTTTTCCTTTATATAATTATTGCACATATATCTGGATATGAGTCCTTTGTCAGATATATATTTTATAAATGTTTCTCCCATTTTGTGGTTTGCTTTCTCAGTTTTCAGTATATATTGAAGAGGGGAAGATTTTAACTTTGACCAAATCCATCCGATTTATGGTTTTTTTCTTTCATGATTAGTGCTTTTTGTGTTTTGCTTAAGAAATTTTTGCCTGTACCATTTGTGAAGATATCCTCTAACATTTTCTTCTTGAAGTTTCATACTTTCAGCTTTTACATTTAGGTCTATGATCCACCATGAATTCATTTTTGAGTATGTTGCGAGGTAGGAATTAAAGTTTATTTCCCCCCATATGGATATCTGGTTGTTCCAACATTATTTGTGAAAACACTATTCTTTTCCCTATTACATTTTATTAGTACATTTATTGAAAATCAATTGACTTTGTAAGTGTCGGTCTATTTCTAGACTTTCATTCTGTTATATTAATCTATTTATCCGATCTTATGCCAATGCCATATTTCTTTGCTTATTGCAGCTTTTGACTAAGTTTTGAAAATAGGTAGTATAAGGTCTCCCACCTTGCTCTTTTTCAAAATCATTTTGGCTATTCTGGGTATTTTGTATTTTCAAATTTCAAAGTCAGCTTGTAAATCCTTATAAAATTTTTACTGGAATTGCATTGAATCTATGAACAATTTGGGAAAAAATTGATATCTTACAACTATTGAGAACACAATCCATGAAAAGATCTCTCTCCATTTATTTGAGTATTTATTCATTTCTCTCTGCACTGTTTTATAATTTACACTGTAGAGTTCTTGGACATTTGTAATGTCTGTCTGTATATCTATTCTAGATCACTGAACTTATATATTTTGTAATTTATAATTGGTTATATTTTATATAGGCTGCTCAAAGCAGATACCATAAAATGGTTTGGCTTAAACAATGGGAATTTATTAGCTTACAGCTTGAGGCTTAGAAAATGTCCAAATCAAGCCATCATCAAGGTGATGCTTCCTTCCTGAAGACTAGTTACTGGTGATCCTTAGCTCCTCTGCCACAATGGCAAGGCACATGGTGGTGTCTGCTGGTCTCTCCCTTTTCTTCCAGGTTTCATTAATTTTAAAAAGCTTCTTGCATCCATGGCTTTCTTTCTCTCTCTCTGTATTCATTCTATTAATAGCGGGTTTCAGTAATAGGATTAAGACCCATCCTGAATGAGATGGGTCCCACCTTAACTGAAGTAACCTCATCAAAAGGTCCTACTTACAATGGGTTTACACCCACAGGAATAGATTCGATTTGAGAATATGTCTTTTCTGGGGTATATACAGTTTCAAACAACCACACCCTTTTTATCTCCAATGATGATTTTTACCTTTACCTCTTTGTGTTAGTAATTTTTTGTGATCCTTAAAGAATAAGACATGCAGCTTTAATTTGCCACAGCATACCCTTCAAATAAAAATACACTACTTTTTATTATTTGCATATATTATAAATATCACAATAAATTTCTAATTTTTTTCTTTTTTTTTTCTTTTTTTTGCCTTTTTTAAAATATTTTTTTAAAGAGGTTTTAGATTACATAAATGTTACATCAAAAATATAGGGGATTCCCATATGCCCCACCTCCTCCCCTCCCACACTTTCTCACATTAACAACATCTTTCATTAGTATTGTATATTTGTTATAATTGATGAACACGTATTTAAGCATTACTACTAACCATGGCCTATAGTTTACATTATAGTTTATACTTTGCCCCGCATAATTTTATAGGTTTTGACAAAATGTATAATGGCCTGTATCCATCATTGCAATGTCATGCAGGACAATTCCAATGTCCAAAAAATGCCCTATGTTACACCTATTCTTCCCTCTCCCTCCCCTCAGAACCTCTGGTGGCCATTGCCTTTATAGAAATGATACAAGTTCTTCCATTGCTAGAATAATAATAAGTCTACTTTAGTCCATAGTTGCATTCCCCCCTTATGTTTGTTCATTCCTCAATATTGAGAACTTTGGAATGGTGATGCCCACACTGCCTCCGATTGAGAGGAGTCTTTGATCTCATGGGGCAGATGAATGGAACTATCTTGCTTGCAGTTGCAGACACTCTCTGCTTCTTGGGATGGGTGGTGTCCATCATCATCATCCTTTTGTTTGTTGTACTGGGTGAGTCCAGTGAAATGGAGAGTAGGTGTTGCAACTGCTGAGATTCAGGGTTCAACCAGCATATGAACAGATAGAAGAGTTTAGTCTCTGGTACATATAATTAATAAGTATAGTCCTAATTATAGGTTTTCCTTGTCTCTGTGGTGAATGGTGAAAGGTCAGTGTGCCCACTCTCCTTTTCAAGCCTAAAACTTTTGTTGTTATAGTTTTTATCAGTGGAACCCATCCCCAATTTAAAATTGAAGCTAGTATTTTCTCTGTTTCATTTCTTTGGTCATTTCAACTAAGACTTGTTAAAAAAAAAAAAAGGAAGTTAAAACATATGCTTAGAATACCATCTGGAGACAGAATTCTCTCATCAGAGCCTTATTGTCTCTTAATTTATTCAGAATTATTTTGTATTATATTTTGTTTTGAGTTGGAGGCTGAAAATGGAGCTATATAGCATAGCCACTGTTGTACTGTCTTTTAAACATTATGTATAGCATGAGTTTTGAGTGGGTTACACCTTGAAATCTGCAAGTAGGAGATGAGCACTGTATCACTGAGAAAAGAGAAGAATTTAATCACTATGTGTGGACAAAGTTGTTAGAGTAATTACTGACAGGGGGAGACTTCAAAAAAGAATAAGGAGCAAAAAGAAGGTCAATTCCTTTCCTTTATTATGAAATATTTTCTCATTTCACAACATAGAACATTTTCATTATATGTCTTTCTGACATGACAAAATGTTAGAGGCCGATGTCCTCAAGATGTTATGCTAAACAATTCTATTCTCCTCCTCTCACCATTTTCAATGTTCATAATAGTCACTCCATGGAAGAAAAATTACAGGATTTTCTTGGTTTCTCCTAAGGCAGCAAGTATTAGTCCCAGAAGCAATACAGCATATATATATATATAATGACAATGATTTTTTTGGTGTGTCAATTTATATATAGTCTTTTCTGTTTCTAATATACTAAAATTTCTGAAAAAAATTCAATTTTAAGATTGACACCAAGGACAGATTTTCAATATTCAATATAAAGGGGACTATAAACAAATTCTAATACATTCATTAACATCTTAACATTTGGAAATTAATTTTCCAAAACTAAATTAGCTGTAGTATAGGTCAATATATAATGAATTTTTTTTTCATTTTCTTTCCCTTTATATTTAAGGAAAGGAACAAGCATGAACAAATGAATCAGTGTTTCAGGGCTATATTTAATTTTTCCAATGATTTACAATTTTCAACCTTCTATAGTTTGGCTTTTTAAACTGATGATGTAATATATAATTATTTTCAGAGAAAGGCAACTTAAATTCTGAATGTCTATTGTAATAAATAATCATTGTCCTGTACTGCAAGCATCCATCCCAGCACACTGTCATTCTTTTCTTCCTTTGTATGTATTTCACTTTTATTGATATTAGTTTTTAATTGTTTCTTATCTTTGAAGGATAATGGTAGTGACCTAAATATCTCATACATTTTCAGAATAATCAAATGAATTAGAAGATAATGGATGGCACTTTCTCTTTGCAATGGTGATAGAATTTCACTGACAAATATTTGTTGAGTCAGACTTTACTTGAAATATTTTGACATAATGTCAAACAAGTGGGCAGAATGTTGCTTCAGATGGATATAGCATAACCCAATCTGGAGGGGTAGCTTATTTTGCTTCCTAAAAATAATAGAGTAGGAAAGAAAACCAAACCATATTCAAAAAACTATATGTTCAGACTTTTGCTTCTGGTCAAGATGGAACAGCATGGCTAGATTTACATTCCTTTTGAAACAACAACAACAACAAAAGACAAAATATAAGAAGCAATGTTTTTCAAGACACTGGACATCAGAAAACACAGGACAATGATCCTGAGAGATGGAAAACAAAGTGAGTCCTGCTATTGTCCCAGCTTACTGACTTAAAAGAGTTTCCAGGTCCCAGCAATGGAAAAGGAACCTATGGGGAGTTGGGAAGCCCCGTAGTTGAGGAGATGGAATCAGGAGCCCAGGGAGATCAAGTCACCTGGACTTCATAAGGCAGAGTAACAGAGAGGAGAGAGCTGTACGAGAGAGAACTCTGAAGATCTGCTGGTGGTCACTCTTTAGTATTCAGTAGAGTGCTGAAAGGCTCATGCATGTGGCAGAACTACTCAAGATTGGGAAAAGAGAACTATCTGAATGGATTAGAAGTAACAGGACCTGGCACTCAAACAGAACCAGGAATAGTGTCTGTTTCCCAAGCCAGAAAGGAAAACCTCGTATTTCAAGAGGCTTTAGGTAGTGGACTTAGAAGAGTATTATCTCTGTAGTGGAGAATAGTTAGTTCTAATTAATTTCTCTGTTCTCACCTTACAAATCTTAAAAAGCAAGACCCAAAAGAATCAAATTGTTTTCAAGTAAGTTAACTGCCTCCTAAAACAAAAAGTTCAATAATATTTATTAGAATACAAATATATTCATCACTCAACAGGTAAAATGCACAATGCCTGGCACCCAATCAAAGACTATCATTCTTGCATAGAATTAGGAAAATATGACTTGTGATGACAAGAAAAATTAATCAGTTAAAAATGACCTTCAATGAAGACCTAAAGAAATGGAAAGACATTCCCTGTTCATGGATTGGAAGACTAAATATCATGAAGATGTCAGTCCTACCCAAACTGATTCATAGATTCAATGAAATACCAATCAAAATTCCAACAGCCTGCTTTATAGAAATAGAAAAGGCAATTACCAATTCATTTGGAAGAGAAAGTGTACCTGAATCACCAAAAGCATTCCAAAAATGAAGAATGTTGTGGGAGGAATTTCATTGCCTGACCTTGAAACGTATTACAAAGCTACAGTGGTCAAAACAGCATGGTATTGATATAAAGAGAGACACATCAGTCAGTGGAACAGAATTGAGAGTCCTGAGGTAAACCCTCACCTCTATGGCCAACTGGCTTTTGACAAATCTACCAAAGCCATGTTAACGGGACAAAACAGTCTCTTCAACAAATGGTGCTGGGAGAACTGGATATCCATAATCAAAAGAATGAAAGAGAACCCCTATCTCACTCCCTATACAAGAATCAATTCAGAATGGATCAAAGACCTAAATATAAAAGCCAGGACCATAAAACTAACAGAAGAAAATATAAGGAAACATCTTAAAGACCTTGTGATAGGTAGTGATTACTTGGACCTTATACCCAAAGCATGAGCAACAAAAGAAAAAATAGATAAATGGGACCTCCTCAAAATTAAACACTTTTGTACCTCAAAGGACTCTGTCAAAAGGGTGAAAAAGCAGTCAACACAATGGGAGAAAATATTTGGAAATCATATATCTGATAAGGGTTTAATATCCATGATATATAAAGAGATGCTGCAACTCAACAATAAAAAGACAAATGACCCTTTTAAAACTGGACAAAAAACTTAAACAGACATTTGCCCAAAGAAGAAATACAAATGCCAAAAAAAAGAAAACCCAAAAACATGAAAAAATGTTCAACTTCAATAGCAATTAGGGAAATGCAAATCAAAGCTACAGTGAAATATCATTTCATACCTATTAGAATGGCCACTATTAAAAAGACAGAAAACTGCAAGTGTTGGAGAAGATGTGGAGAGAGATAATGCTTATTCACTGTTGGTGGAAATGAAGAATGGTACAGCCACTGTGAACGACTGTTTGGCAGTTCCTAAGGGAGTTGAATATAGATTTGCCACATGACTCGGCAATACCACTACTGAAGAACTGAGAGCAGTGACATGAACAGACATCTGCACCCAATATTCATAGCAGCATTATTCATGATTGCCAAAAGTTGGAAACATCCCAGGTGTCTATCAACCAAAGAATGGATAAACAAATTGTGGTGATTACACATGATGGAATATTAAGCAGATGTAAGAAGTGAAGTCGTAAAGCATATGACAACATGGATGAACCTGGAGGACATCATGTTGAGTAAAGCAAGCCAGACACAAAAGGACAAATACTGTATGGTGGCACTACTGTGACTAAATATATTGTGTAATCTCATGGAGTTAATAACTTGTATATGAGACACCAGAAAATAGAATGAGTGAGACTAGAAAGCTAAGGGTTAACTTGTGCAGAATTAGTAAAAAGGATGTGTGTTAATCTTTGGAAATGAGTAGAAAAGGTGAAAGCTCAACATAATGTTTGTAACTAGCAGTACTATTATGTGAGTGTGAAAGTGGTTTAAAGGGAAAGCCTAAGGTCTGCATATTACTAAAAGGAAAGCTAAAAAATGTAACATGGGACTGTATAGCACAGTAAAAGTGCATGTGAAATATGAATATGGATAAAATTGCATATATTAAACCATCTTTCTTTGAACCTGAACAAATGTATGTTAATACTACAAGATGTTAATATCAGACAAAAAAAAAAAAACATTATGCCAAGAGAAAGAAACCAGACACAAAGTACTACATATTTTATGATTCCATTTATATAAAATGTTGATATAAATCAATTTATAAAAATGAAATTAGATTAGTGGCTATATAGGGTTGGGAAATGGCTGCTAAGTGATGTGGAGTTTTTCTTTTTGGAATAATGAAATTTTTCCAAAATTTTTTGCAATGATGATTGCATAACATTATGATTACACTAATAGCCATTGATTATACCCTTTGGGTAGATCATATGGTATGTGAATATATCTCAATAATACTGATTAATAAATAAATAAATAAATGTGCAAGAATAGCCAGAAATAGCAGCTATGTATAGCAGGGGAAGCATGGAGAGACTGAGAGGTGAGGAATTTTCTTGTTTGTTTGTCTGTTTTTTGTTTATTATTATTATTGAAATAATAAAAATGCTCTAATATTGATTGTAGTGATAAATGCAAAGCTATGTGATTATAGCAAATACCATTGATTGTACACTTTGGATGAATTGTATGTTTTATTAATATGTATCAATAAAATTATCTGTTAAAATTTTTTTTAAAAAGCAGAGAGAGAGAATTAAAAGTTTAAAAAATTTTTTAAATGACCTTGAACTGACACAGACATCCAATGAGCAGGCAAAGAGATTAAAAAAGTCCCTATAACTGTATTCCATATGTTCAAAAAGTTAAGTATAGACAAAGAAGATATCAAAAGCCTCAAACAGAACTTCTGGTGAGGAAAACTACTATGTCTGAGATGGAAAGGGCATGAGTTGGGCTTAATGGCAGATTAGACATTGCAGAAGAAATGATTAATGAATGTGAAGACTTGGAATGTGAAACAGAGAGAGAAAAAATAATGTTTTAAAAAATTAAAAGAAGATCTGTGAGCTGAGGGGTAAGTCCAAGTAGCTTAATATGTGTGTATAGTCCAAGAAGGAGAGGGAAGAGAGGGAGGACAGAAAAAAATATTTAAAAGGAAAAAAATTTTAAACCAAAAATTTCCAAATTTGATGAAAACTATAAACCTACAGATTCAAGAATCTCAATGAATCCCAAGCACAATAAAGTTAAATAATGCAAATGAGAATAGTGAAGCAACATTTTAAAAGTAGTGAAAAGTCACCCAAGAATTTTATATCCATAAAAATATCTTTCAAAAACAAAAGCAAAATAAAGATGTTTTCAAACTTACAATAGTCGAAGAACCCATCATCAGCATACACACACTACAAGAAATGTTAAAGGAAAAACTGATAGAAACTCAAAGGGAAATAGAGAAATCCACAATTAGAGCTGAAGCTTTCAATACCACTGTCTCAATCATTCAAAAGATATAGAAGTTGTGAAAAACACTATCAACCAGCTTGACCTAATTGATGTTTATAGACCATGCCATCAAATGACAAAGAATACACATTTTTTTCAAGTACATATAGAATGTTTCCCAAGATAAAACATATTCTGGGCCAAAAAATAGGCACTGATAAATGAAAATGAATTCATGTCATAAAAAGTACATTCTCTGAGCACAATAAAATTAAATTACAAATTAAGAGAAAAATTGCTGGAAAATCCATAAGCATGTGGAACTAAATAACATTGCTATAAAGTAATAGGTCAAAGAGAAAGATCAAAAGGGGAACTACAAAGTCTTTGGAACAGAATGAACATGAAAACACAATATCAAAAGTGTGAGATGCTGCTAAAGCAGTACTTAGAAGGAAATTTGGGAACTAAATGTCCAAAGAAAGTTCTCAAATCAATGTCTGCTTCCACCTCAAAGAACTAATGAAAGGAGGCAAAGGAAACACAAAGTAAGCTGAGGAAGGAAATAATGAAGACCAGCATTGAAATCAATGAAATAGAAACAGAAAATCAATAGATTAAAAATAAATGAAACCTCAAGCTTATTCTTAGAGAAGATCAAAAAAACTGATTAACTTTTAACCAGAATGATCAAGATAATAAAAACAAAAAGGAAGAGAGAAGACACAAATTATCAGTATCAGGAAGGAGAGAAATTATATCACTACAGCTTCTAAGACTATAAGAATAATAAGGAATTTCATGAGCAACTTTATACCCATAAATTCAATAGATGAAATAGACAATTCTTCAAAAGGCAAAATTACCAAAGCTAACTTAACAAGAAACAGACTGTCTGAATAGTCCAAAATCTATTAAATAAGTTGAATTGGTAGTTTAAAACCCTTTCCTCAAAGATGTGTAAGACCTTTGCACTGGAAACTACAGAATATTCATGAGACCTATTAAAGAAGGCCTAAATAAATCGAGAGATATATAGTGTCCATAAATTTTAAAAATCCAATATTTTAAAAATGTCAATTCTTTCCAAATTGATTTATATACTAAATATAATCCCAACCCAAAACCCAGTAGGTCTTTTTTATATAGTTTTATAAGCTATATAAAATTCTAAAAGGCATATAAGGAACTCAACAGAACCAGAATATATTAAACAACTTTGAAAAATTAAAATAAAGTTGGAGAACCAATATTATCTTATTTCAAGACTTATTATAAAGCTCCAGTAATCAAGATAGTATTGACGTAAATATAGACAATAGATAAGTGAGATAGAATAGAGTCCAAATAGAACCATAAATAAGTGGACAACTAATTTTCAACAAGGGTGACAAATGCAATTCAATGAAGAAAAGATAATTTTTTCCCACAAATGTTGCTAGAATCATCGGATAGTCATAAGCAAAAAAAAAAAAAAAAAAAAAAAAAATTTCTATCTATATTTCATACCATATACAAAAATTAATTCAAAATGCATTATAGATCTAAATGAAAAATCTAACACTCTAAAACTTCCAAAAGAAAGTATAGAATAAAATCTTTGTAGCCCAAGGTTAGGCAAAGATTCCTTAGGTTTGGCACTAAAAGCAATAATCATTTAAAAAATTCATAAATTGAGCCTTATCAAATTATAAAACTTATTTTCTTTGAAAGATGCTGTTAGAATAATGAAAAGAAAAATCACAGATTGCAAAATAACTGCAAAGCATATATCTGATAAAGGCCTAGTATCTGGAATATATAAAGAACTCTTAAAACTCAATATTAAAAAAAAAAAACTCTTGAAAAAATGAGCAAAATATTTAAATAAACAATTTACCAAAGAAGAATCATGATGACAAATAAGCATTTGAAAAGAACGTCAATATAATTCATCATTAAGGTAATACAAATTAAAAACATAATGAGATAGCACTACAAGTCCATAAGAATAGCTAAAAATTGAAGACTCACTATACCAAGTTTTGGTAAGGATGAGTAGGAAATGGAATTCTCATACACTGCTAGTAGGAATGTAAAATGATACAATCACTTTGGAAAACGGTTTGGCAATCTCTTGAAAAGTTTAGCATATGACTAATATAATCTAGCCATTCCAGTCCTATGTGCTTACCCAGGGGAAATAAAAAGCCTATGTTCATAAAAGACTTGATGCAAGTTTTCATATCGGCTTTATTTTTAACAACCCCAAACAGGAAACATCCCAAAGCCCATCAACAAGTGAATGGATAACAGAATGTGGTATATTCATACAATGGAATTACTACTTAGACATAAAAAGGAATGAACTGACAACTACAACATGGGTGAATTTCAAAATAATTATGCTAAGTGAAAGAAGCCATAGCTATTATTTTTTTTGCCAGCATAAAGCACTTTTATTGCAATAATAATGCAGAACTCATATAAACAAATAAGAGCACATACAATATTATTTCATTAATATAAAACTCTAGGAAATGAAAACTAATCTGTAGTAACAGAAAACAAATCAATGATTGCTTGGGAAGTGGGGTGCAGGGAGGGGCAGGTGGGAAGGATTATAAAGGGCCATGAGAAAGCTTTTAGAGATGATGGATATATTCATTATCTAGATGGTAGTGATAGTTTCTTGGGTATATGAATATGTCAAAACACATCAAATATTTTACTTTAAATGTTTACAGTTTATTGTGCATAGGTTATGCTTCAATAAAGCTGCTAAAATCAGCAAATAAATTAAAAATATATTGGTGCTTATATTGAATGGAAATTATTTTTCAGTTGTTTAAATTTAGAAAAAATTGGCATAGTGACTTCCTAGCAAGCAGGAGATTTTTAAGGTGATCCTCCACATATTAATTAGGAAAGGGATTCAGATAGATCATGTGCTCTACATGATAATGCAATTTTTTGTTTTGTGATATGAATTAATGATATTTTATAATTTTCATTGGTTACTCGCCATAACAATTAATTCTTCCCAAATATTTAATTCTATTGGGTAATTTTATCTTCAGTAAAATAATAATAATTATTAAATAATTATTATATTATTAATTATATTATTAATAATCAGAAACTTTCCTGTGATTAATAATATCACAGAAACTTTTCTTACATGAGTTACTTAAAAAAGAAACAAAAAGACAACCATTTTAATAGTTATATTACTGTATGGAAATGTGCAAGCTCAGAATTTGAACACCTTTGACTAATTATGTGAATGCAATATGACTTTGACTATTTTAATAATTTCTTTGTCTCTACAAAGAAAGTCACCTCCACACTTCTCATTTTCTCCTCAACCCTTTGCAGATTTTCTGATTTACCCCTCTACTGAAATGGCCTTACCAAGGTAAACAGTGAGCTATTTATTTCCACAGCTATTGGTGGATTATCAGTCCTCATTTCATTAGACCTCTTAGCTACTTTTGAGGTGGTTTACCACTTGTTTCTCCTTGAAATATTTTTTTCTGAAAGTGATATTATATTTTTTTGATTTTTTTCTTTATTTTCCTACCATTCAAAATTCTGTCTCCTTCAGGACTTTTCCTCTTCATCTGACATTTAATTGTTGAAGCACCTCATGACCCAATTCTCTTACTTTCTCTGTCTCTTTTTCTGTACAAGTTAACCTTGTTTAATATTATTGTTTCAAACACCATGGTGTTGATGGCTCTCAAATTTTTGTCTTCTTCTTGAGTCTAGTAATTTTTTCCTCCTCTAATTAATCTTCAATTTACAGATAAGGAAACTAAGAGCCAAAGATTAAGCATTTAACTGAGAGTCATGGAGTTAAAAAACCGACTAGATTTAAAGCAGAACACATTTTTATGTTACTGGTCTGTGAGAAAAATGATTCTCAAAAACATAGAAGAGGCAGAACACAAGCAGGAAAATAATTTTGGCTTTGGTAGTTTGATAAAATTTATAAATCACTTGATCAGTAAAGGTGAAAAGATGCCTTTAGTTAATTTCATAGTCTGGAAATTGCTGCTCAACACTAGTTCTGAATATAGTCTCTATATCCAATAATACCTCCAGTTCCAAAGGCTATTAGTGATATATTTAGAAATTCTGCTGCTACTGAAGCTATATTTTAATCTGAAAACAAACCTTAGAAGATATTCCCATTATAAATGTCAGTTTAGAGGGTTAAAACAAACCCAAGCAGAAAATAAATTTCCTTGTTTCTCATTTTCTATCTGACAGAGGAGATAACATGAAAATATTTGACACTGGAACTTGAAACCTTATTTATAGAACTTTGATCCATCCCAAACTCAGAAGAGTAAGCCTATTGAAAAAAAAAAAAAGAAAGAAAGAAAAACACACTTTAAATGCAACCTTGTATATCTGACAAAACTAGGTCATAATTTTATGGTCACATGGGCTACAGTTCTAAAAGAATACCTAAAAGTAAAAAGGAAATGGCATGTGTTTCAAGCTTTATTGGAACAATGATATTGGGGTTCTCTTATTCCTTATTCCTTCCAGGTTCTCTGATTCCAAGTCTAGACAAGTTCTTTGGTTCACAATTCAAAATCAAAGAGTATCAAAGTTTAACTAACTAACTAACTAGATAAATAGCAACCCATTCTTTGAAGCTACAATTGTGGTTGCCTCAACCATAAAGTCCTTTTTAGTGACAGAAAGTATTCTTGCTTTAATGTGTTCTTTTTAGCAGTTGAGTACCCATGGTATGATTCCAATAATTACAGAATTTAAGATCCTTGCCTCAGGAAAACTTTTTGTTCATTACAATATACTCTGCCATCCCAGCTTTCCAAATTAACCAAAATGAATTTAAAGACAATCATTATTAAAAAGTCCCCTTAAAAATATCTTAAAGTAAGCCTCTTTGTTTCTTAAATGTGGCCGCTCTCTAAGCCAAAACTCAATGTATAAATGCATTACCTTCCCCCCAGTGTGGGATATGACTCCCGAGGATGTGCCTCTCTGGCACCAAGGGATTACTACCAACCACCAACTAGCAATACAACTGGAAAAAGACCTTGACCAAAAGGGGGAAAGGGCAAAGACAAATGAGTTTATATGGCTAAGAGACTTCAAAGTGAGTTGGGAGGTCCTTTCAGAGGTTACACTTATGCACGTCTCTGCAGGAACTCATAGCCTACCAAACAAATTTTACCTCAAATAGTGGGGCTCCTGAGGGCTTTGGAGACATCCAGACACTATAGGCAGGGCAGACAGCTCGGAAGTTTGGCATCCTGCCAATGAGCCCTACTTTGGAATTTACGCTCCCCAGTGTGATAGAGTTGGACTCAATTGTGTTTTCCCTACACATGGCTCTGCTGCCCCTTTATTTAAACCTATAGTTAGTACTAGAGTTGATAGTTATATGTCGAAGAGACTTAAATCTTTGGGCTGTCCATGTGCCAGTTGGGCCCTGAATCTCAATAGAAGTGCAACACTTACTCTCCAGTTCATTGGACTCACCCAGGACAACTAACGAGGAGAAGATGACTGATGACAGCCATCTCAAGGAACAGAGAGAGTCTGCAATTGCAAGCAAGAAAGTCCCATCCATCTGCCACATAGGATTTAAGCCCCCTCTCAAGTAGAGGTAGAGAGGGCATCACCATCACAGAATCCCAGGATGGGGAATGGATGATGGATTAGAATAGACTTACAGTTGTTCTACTGTAGTCTTGTTGTGATTCTAGCAAAGGAAGAATTTTTATCATGGATGTGGAAGCAATAACCACTGGAGGTTCTGAGGGGAGGGAGAGGGAAAAATAGGTGTAATTTGGGGGCACTTTTGGGACTTGGGAATTATCCTGAATGACATTTCAATGACAGATACAGGCCATTGTATATCATGTAATAACCTGCAAAAATGTGTGGGAAGGAGTGTAAACTACAACGTAAACTATAATCATCACTTAGTGGCAATGCTCCAAGATGTGTTCATCAATTGTGACAAATGTAACACATTAATGAATGATGTTGCTGATGTGGGAAAATGTGGGAGGACTAGGGAGTAGGGCATATGGGAATCCCCTATATTTTTTGCATAACATTTGTATAATCTATGTTTCTTTTAAAAATAAAAAATAAAAAAGTAAACAACAACAACAAAAATATCTTAAAGTGGAGAACAGATTAGTGGTTGCCAGGGAATACAGATGGGATGGAAGGCTTACATGTAACTATAAAGTCACAGCACAAGAAAGTTTCTTTTTAGTGATGAAATATTGATGCATCTTGATTGTTGTGGTAGTTATCTGGGGTAAAATTGCATAGAACTATATACTCATGCACACACACATATGCATGCATACACATACACACACAAACACATGCACAAATGAGTGCCTGTAAAAACTTAAAAACTGTTGAAATCTGAATTAGCTCTGTACCATTGGTAATGGTATTGTACTAATATCAACAGTACAATTGTACTATTGTACTACAGTTATATACGCTATTACGATGGGGGAAGCTGGGTGAAGGGCACAGAGAACTCTACCATTTTTGCAACTTCCAGTAAGGCTATAATTATTTCAATATAAAATGTTTTAAAAATATCTTGAAGTATGAAATAAAAAATAAAAGCCATTTCACATTTTACATAACAGCAGGGAGTAGTCAATGAGAAACTTTTTGTCATTTTTAAAGCATTTTCATTAAGAACTGGTTTATTTTTTTCACTGTCAAGTTTTTTAGTTGATTCCCTAATGAAACCTGCTCCCAGGCAATCTTTCTGTTGTTCTAAAACTTGGGATGCCCTAGGTGAACTCTGGATACCTAGTGCAAATAGCTGAGATGATTGAGGCACTTTTAAAAAAACCTTCCTATTGGCATATAATGTAAATGGAGAAAAGTGAATGTATACTAAGCATAGAATTTACTGAATTTCCATACGCTGAACAAAAGCTGTAATCAGCACCCAGTTAAGAAAGAGAACATTCCCAGCACCCAAGAAAATCTTTGTGCTCCCTTCTTTTACACCACCTCTGTAAAGATAACTACGATCCCAATTTTCAGTGCCCTCAATTAGTTTCACTGACACAATTTTCATGCTGAACAACCCTTAAACCTGAGGAGAAATCATGAATGTTGTGCTACTGTGTCCTTTCAAGGCAATGCCCAAGAACCTGGGGATAGAAGTAGCTGAAAAAGAGGCCAATGCCGAATCCTTGAATTTCACCTTCCTCTTGGGTTTCTACACATGTACACTCCAGAATCATAGCAACAATGCATCTTTAAAAAATGACAAGATCTTGAAACCTTTGTGGGCAAGACCAGAAGTGACAAATTCCAACTCTACCATCTACGAAGAACTCTGAACTTACATCTAGTCCCTAATCTCACCAGCACTTTGAATCAACAATCCCATCTGCTGAGACCCTGTTCCCAATTTATAAGGATATGACTCCATCTTAATTAGACTACAAGTTTAAAAACAACATTCATAAAGAAGATTGATACCAAAAAAAGAAGCAAGAGTGCATTTAAAAATAGACAATGTTTTCCTGTATTATTAAGATCAAATTATAAGCATACCTCATATTTCATTCTCTTGATTAAAATGTGAGACTACATAAAATAATTTCATTCATTGATTCAACTACCCATCCATTTATTCAACAAAACCAAATGAACTAAAAATAACTATATTCATACATATATGTACACATATACACTCATATTTTACTTGTAGTATGTGAGGATGCAGAGATAAATGATACATACCTCGGTCTCATGATCAATGTAATCTACCAGTTGCTTATGGAGAATATCAAACACATAATTCAAAAAAGCCTCCTAAAAGAAAACCAGAGCACCATAGAGTTTTTTAAAATTAAATCCACTCATGTAAAATAAATAAAGCTTCTACTGAATTTATAGATTCTTGTAAGAGTACATCTGAGGTCCTAGAATATAAATATTTTACATTATCCTCTTCTTGACTGTGTTAAAGAAATGTTTGCAATTTCTCTTTTCCTTCCTTGTTGTGTGTATAAATAAAATCTAATGTATATGTGAAAAATTAAAGTAATTTTGAGGATTCAGTTGGGGAAATCCTCTTTATTGTAATGATCAAGTAAAGATTCAATACATATAAAGATTAGGTCTTATTTCAAGTTATTAATATTTTTAAGCAAGGAAGGTATTAGACCTTGTAATTGCTCCCTCCTTGTTAAAATGAATTAGTTCAACCTGGGAAGAGCATTCCAGGAAACAATGCTGTCTTCTTCATGCTTTATTGTATGAAACAGTCTATGTAACTAGGCCTATAAGTTAGGAGTCCATGAAAATTGTATTAATAAATCCCCAAAACACAGAAAAGTGCAAAGAAAAAATTACAAACTCATGCAAATACCAACTTTCCAAAAGTAACTATTTTAAACATTTCACAAACATCATTCAAAACATTTCTTCATATATAAATGAATATATATTTATATACAATCTTATATATGCATGTAATTATTCATGTATTTATTTGTAGATATGCTTATATATACATGTATTTTGATACATATTCATATACATAGACAAAGGATAGAAAAAGAAAATATAACCTCTTTTTAAAAATGGAATCCATTCTAAATGCAGATTTTAAATAGACTTAAAATTTAATCTTTAGTGAATTTAACAGAAAAAGAACTGAAATAAAATTTAAGGACCTTCTTGATATCAAGTATATATTTCTTTACCACCAGAGAATAAGTTTATAGAGATAACTCTAAAGTGCAGGAAAAATAGATTTTAAAAATTAAGATGAGTTATTTGTTAAAATTACATTTCCATATCTACTGAATTCCTGCTATGAAAGCTGAGGAAATTAGCACTTTTTACTTCCTTTGAACTACACTAGTATAGCATGGATTTTTTAAATGTCAAAGTATATAAGATTTATATTTATCACAATTTTCCTACTATGTGAAATCAATTTCTATCAGCTATCTTTTTATCATAACCAACAGGTCAAATTTGCTTTAAAACGTATTTTTTAGTTCACATGTTGGAAGCCACATTAATTTATGTGTGCATTTATTAATTCATTCATTCAAACACTGACTGTCTGCCACATCCCAGGCACTGTGCTTTGGGGTTCCAATAGTGAACAAAACCAGAAATCATCACTGCCTGCAGGAGGTGACATAATAGCTGGGTAAAGATGTAAAATGAGATGACAGATCAAAAACAGCAGCCTCCACTTGGCCCTCAAGATATGCCAGTTTCCATCCTGTCTTGATTTTTCTCCATCCCCACTTCATTTTGGGAGTTCCAGTGATGCTCTCACTTCCTCCAATCCCTTAGGCTCTCCTGTTAGCATCCATCAATAGCTTGGTCCTCACTTGTAACCTTCATCCTGCACTGAAGTCTTTGCAAATATTTCTGGTATCAGGACCTAGTCTTATCGAGCACTCTTTTCTCTACAGTATCTCACATACTGCTGTGTAATACATATTTTTTTTGCATACATCAGAAATGTGGTGAGGAAATCTTTCACTAACTTACTAAATAGCTTAGGAAAAGTAATAATTAAATGGCAGACAGATTTTTAGAGACTGAGAACTATATAGGTTAATGTGTTTTTTCCTGGGAATGGAAATATTAATAGCTTCTAACATTTGTTGCACTTACTTTGTCATAGGCACTATTCCAAGGACATGGATTATGTCATTTAAGTCTCACAACAATCCTATTTTACTAATGGGAAAACTGGGGCAGAGTTACTTACCCAAGGTAACAAAACTAGTGATGAAGTCTTAATCCTAGCTGTGAAGTCTTAAGAAAGACTTTATGAGCTTTTAAGTATGAACATGAAAAATAGCTGAGAATATATGACAAGAGACTGTTGAAAAGCTTTACAACAAATTCTGTGAAGACAATTTGATGGCATAGAATCATAAGACTATAGAAGCTTGAAGGGACTGTGGAAAAAATTTAGTTCAATTTCTTATAGATTAAACAACAAAAATAACACTTTAAGTCCTGATAGGTCCTTTAACTTGGCCTACATCTTATAGCTAAAATGTACAGATCTTGAGTCCCCTTCCCTGAACAGCTAATGCCTCCACTTGTGTTCTGGTTTCCATATCTTCTTGACTTCTCAAAGACTCATTTCCTCTGTTACATCCTTTCTTACATCATTAAACTCTCCTTTTGTTTGGGATACCTTTCAACAGCATGAAACTTGCTCTAATCATTCTCATCTTTAAACGTCCACCCAGTTATGGCTTCATTTTCTATCTTTTCTGCAATTCCCTATACCAAGAATTTGCAAGCCCCTAGACTTAGTTTTATTGCTAAACTGAAAACTAAAGTATGTATTCTTACTGTTTGCTAAACTGTCCATTGTCCCTACTAAACTTGAACTCACAGAATGTACTCGTATTCATTTATTTATCTGGAGGTCATCTACTTCTAAGAAGTGAACGCGAACTTTTGCTTTACCTCACAAACATTCTTGTGTCCTTATTCCATTCTTCTCCTGACCAATCTAAATACCTGGAACATATAAAATCTTTGCTGTCAGAAGGCTGCAAATAAAGGCTTTCTCTTTGCTGCTCTACTTGGATGGTTTTTATTTCAGGACACTTACACCTTCTCAGCCACACTTGTTAAAATGTATGTACACTTGAGATTACCTCCTCCTCAACATGTCCCCAGATTCCAATGCAGCTTCCACTCCCACCAATCCTCCCAAACTGCTCTCATTAAGGCTCCAAATACCTCCATGTTACTATATCCCGTAGGCACTTCTTAGCGTTATATTATCCAATGTCTCAATGGCTTTTATTACACTTAGATCATTCCCTTCAAAACTCTCTCTTCTCTTCGTACTCCTTATAAGGCAATTTTGAATACTAGCTCTGCCATTATCTTGCTGGGTCATTTTGAGCAAATTATTTAACCTCTCTGAGCCTTGATTTCCTATTTTGTAAAAGAGGCCTAAAAGTATCCTCCATTTTATTCTGTTTCTGTAGAAATATTGATTATACCCAGAAAATGATTCATTTTTCAATTATAGATTAAAAGTCACAGGCATTATAGTTCTGTGTGAGCTGTATGGCTCTGCAAGAAGATTGGGAAAAAATACTGTAAAGGTAAGGTTATTGTATATAGTCTGGCCATCATTAATTTCTTAGTATACCACAGAAGCAGGTTCTGATAAATCCAATTTTGTTTCAGTATAGAAAATAGCAGGGTTTATATCAGAGAGTCAGGGCACTAAAAAATCTTGATGAAGTACAATTAACAAAGAAGGAAATGGTTATAAGTGGTAGAAACTCCTACTTAAACAAAACTTACTCTTTGCTTTATGATCAAACTTTCAAAGCCTTGGAAAGCCATCTCATTAACTGGTATAAACCTTGCTTTCAAGATAAAAGCGATTATAATTTGTAAATGGCCACCTCTGTTGGTTTTGAATATTCACCTTGTGACTACATTTCAATACAAGGTTAATTGGAGAACTCTTTTCCTGCTGCAACTTCAATGCTTTTGTAATAATCCAATTCTTATATATACAACCAATACTAAGGAAGCAATTTGTTTGAAGACAGTTCTATTTTTATGACTGAACAACATTCTAAATACCGGGGGAAAAAAATCTTTATAAACAATGTTATTTGGGGAAAAAATCAGCTTTGGGCTCAACTCACAAAGTACATGTTTGTAGAGCAAAGATTTATCCAAGAGTGAAAATGCTTCTCTGGATTTTTCTAATTTACAAGTATGTATGTGTATTTTTTAAGAAAACATTACTCAGTTGTTTATGCAAACAGCTATCTATTGAAAATACAGCTACTTTAAGGTTTTTTTTTTTTTTTTTTTTTCAGGTTATATGTGAGCAAGGGGCTTCTACACATGGGAAGTACAGTCTTTATTACCTCCTTAAACCAGGACACATTGCTCTCTTGTGCTTTGTACTACCTTGGCACATGAACTGGCTTTAGCTGACTGTTTTACAGAACTATAATTAAAGTTACCACTTTTTAATGTATGTATGTATGTATATCTATATCTATCTATTTTTTTATTTTTTTATTTCAACCACTTTATTTGAAAATCCAATTAGGAATTTGACATAGTTCTTTTCTTGTGCAGGTAACTGAAGAGGCCTAGGGTTGCTATGCTGCCTGCTAAGGAGGATACAGCAACCATTGTTTCAAAAGAGGCATCTTCAGCAGTCCCGAGACCTTTGGCATCCTTAAGGCCTCTGAATGTAGAGTCATCTGACAACAAGGGGATAGGTCCTGGGAGGCTTACTGTCATTTCCCTTCTTCAGCAGGTCCCGTGGCTCACCTTTTTCTAGATGACACAGGGCAAGTCCCAGAACACAGGGGAGAATAAGGAATAGGGCAATTGCAGATTAAGTTGCTGCAGTGGAATAGACCAGGTCAGAGAATGCTTGGGTCCCTGTTACAGAGGCAAATGTCTTCACTTCAAACCTCTGATAGTGATCAGGATGGGTCACTGAGGAGCCAACCAGATGGAAGGTCGTTTGGTGGTTGTCCAGGTTATATTCACAGCCATCCACAATAATATCACATGGGAAGAGAGGGTGGGTCCATGGTGGCTGTGGCCCAACAGTCAGCTAAGACCATCAAGTCTTCCTGAATAATTATCTTCAGCTAAGTCTCTCCTATATTGTTTTGTTATATTTCTGAATGTTTTTGCAAAGTTGGAAGTGGCTCAGGTACATCCTATAATCAAGGCACTATGAAAGTATTTTAGGTTACACTACTAGAATGAAATTCAGGTAAACTGTCTACTCATTCAATAACTTGTGTGCAAATATAAAGGTCACTCAACAAATATTTGCTATTCCTACCTGTCATGTGCTAGGCCAGTTTCTATAATAAACAGCTGAATATTATGAATATTACTATGAGAAAATGAACATCTAACTTAATGTTATATGCAGGTGGTACAAAGTCACCTGAACCTATCTATTTGGAAACCATTACTCTTATAATTTCTGGGCATCATTTACAATCCAAATAGAAAAATAAATTAAAGATAATTTATTACCTTAAAAACTCTGCTGGGCCTTTAAAATGGCCAACTCTATCATGGCCCAGTGTTAGCCTTGTGTTTCAAAAGTTTACAAATGCAAAGAAAATATTTTTTTTAATGGGAATGATTCATCAAAAATAACTGCCTCTTTTAAAATGCATAGGCATTCAAGGAAAACACCTCTAGGTAATAAAGTAATATGTGAAAATAATTTTCTTAAAAAAATTATTTATAAAAAGCATTATAAAAATTTTTAGAGAGCTGATAATTGGTACAGAGAGGAAATAAAAAAGCATGCCAGAGGAGCTTTTCCCAGCAAAGAAATGTTAGAAAACTTTTGATGAAAAATCAAAGGAATCAAGCATGGAAGAACACAATCCTAAAAAAAAAAAGAGGGTAACAAGTACAGAATTAAAAAGAACATGCAGCATTGGCGACCATCACTTGAGTCCATTTAACAAGCCAGACAATATTTCAATCCACTGAACGTACCTGCAAGGCAGACTTTGTTTCCTCTATTTTATAAGTAAGAGAATGGAGACCCAGTTGATTTTCAGATCAAAACCACAACAGGAAAAATAAGAAGGCTTGGATTTGAACTGAGCTGTATTTTCCATCCAACCGCACACCATTTCTAAAATGGTAAATTGCTCTCTCTAAAGTTTCCCTGAAGCAAAGCACAGTGTGTGAAAAGACCGCAGTATCAGCACAGATGTCACATTCCATGCTTTTATCAGAGGACATGGTCTCTAAGGCAGAAACACATGATGATTTCTCATTATTGTTTACTAATCTACTCTCAATCAAAATAAGTTCCTAATAAGTTTATTTGATATCAGTACTCTGAATATTAAATCTATTTGTGCCATCATTGCAAGATCTAATATGAAATCCAGAAGGAAAAAAAACATGATGAAAAAATTTAAAATTATCTAGGAGGAATGAAGAATAATTCTTGTAATCAAAATTCTGAAAACCAAAGAGAAAAAATATTATTGAAGAATAATAAAGCAACGATCATATAAAAATACAAAATTAAGTCTAATAGCCAGTTTCTTAATTACTATAATTTTCATATATCATGACTGTGTCATATATTAACTCCAACAGTAAAATTCTAAGTAAGTAGATTGTACTGAATGGCAATTGCATGAAGAAACCCCTATGTGTGATGGATAATAGCAACAGTGGATGTTAGAGAGGAAAATTAACATCTCATAGTAAGCTTACTCATGAGACATAAAAAAGTGGACATTTGAGACGTCTTATAATGGTGACTTAGAAATTTATACTTTGGGACAACCTAACAAGGAGAATGTTCTGAAACGTCAATGATTAACCTTTTCATAGACAAAAACAACTTGAATTAAATGCTTTAAAATATGTTAGCTACCCCATTCTGCCAAACCTACCAACTCCCCTCCTCCAAGGTCTGCTGCATATACCTGTAGAACTTGAGGTCTCTGTTCTCGTTCCTTTTCTATTTTCTGTCTATACTCATACCATTGGTAGATTCATACAGTCTCCTTGCTTTAAGGGTCACTTGTATACTGACCACTTTCAAATGTAAGACTCTAGCCTGGATCATCACACTAATACCACTCATCTCAAACTTAGCCATCCAAGGTTGAAATCCTGATTCCCCCAAACTACTCCACCTACTCTATATTTCCATTGCTCTCCCAAAACATGGAGTCATCCTACTACCTCTCTTTCTCTCACGGACCCAGATGCAATTTATCAGCAAATCTTGTTAGCTCTACCTTAATAATCTATCCAGAATCTGACCATGTCTCATCACCTCCTCTGCTACTGGCATATTCCAACCTACAATCATCTGTCAGGTGAATTATTAAAATAGCCTGCCAACGAGTCTATTTTACCTGCTCCCCAGGCTATTGTCAGTAAAGCAATCACAATGATCCTTCAAAATATAAGTGTGATCGTGTCATTTCTTTGCTAAAAAGACAGGGGGTTCTCCATTTCACTTGGAATTAAAGCGAAAGACCTTTAATGTCCTTCAAGGCCCTTCATGATTTGTACTCCTTTCTTTGTCTCTCTGGACTTATCTTCTACAAGTACTCTCTTGCTAAATCCCTCATTAAGCCATATTTACCTCTTTAATATTTCTCAAACTTGACAGACACTCTCCAATCTGAGCCTTTGCATTAGCTATTCCCTCTGCCTAGAACACTTTTCCTCAAGTTATCCTCATAACTTACACCAGCTCCTCCTTCAAAGGGTCTTTGTTCAAATGCCACCTTATCAGCAAGGCTTATACTAACGTCCTATTTAAAGTGCAATCCACAGTGGCCCCTCAACATTATGCATCCTTCCTAGCGCTGCTCTAGTTTTATCCATATTACTCATCATTTATAATTTTACAGAATATAAACAATAAAACTTATTTAGCTAGTTATTTGTTGGTTATATTTATTGTCAGTATTTTCCTACAAGAAATATAAACTCCATTAGGGTAGAATTATTTTCTGTCTTCTGCTTACTGCTATATCCTCAGTGAACAGTCCTAGTATATTGTAGCCACTTATAAATATTGATGAAGAAATGAATGAATGCACAATAGTAGAGAGTTTTTTCCTGGAGTCAGACAACATAAATAATATTGGACAAGCTACTTAGCCATTCTAAGCCTCTAAGCCATTCTAAGCCTCTATCTGGAAAATGGGGATAATAGATTATTATCATGATGATGAAATATATATGTGTATGTATATATATATATGGAAAACCACATAAACTATTTTTTAACAAATCAGTTTCATTGATACACATTAATAAA
This sequence comes from Tolypeutes matacus, assembly GCA_026826555.1. Lineage (NCBI taxonomy): Eukaryota > Metazoa > Chordata > Mammalia > Cingulata > Chlamyphoridae > Tolypeutes > Tolypeutes matacus. The sequence goes on from JAKSZT010054487.1 coordinate 53,646,395, forward strand.
GCATAAATTCATCCAAAATGTACAGTCAATGTTATTTGGTATAATCACATAGTTGTGCATTCATCACTTCAATCATTTTTAAAGCATTTTCATTATTCTGTTAATAATAATAAACAAACAAAAAAACACTCATCACCTCTCAATCTCTCTATGCTTCCCCTGCCATCCATAGCTGTTATTCTATTTCCCTCTCTCTAGTTTATTTGTATTTCTATTTGTAAATACAGTCTTATATATGCAGTATCACCCATATTCATATTTTACATGAGGTTTCACCATGTTTTACAGTTACATGTTACGTTTTCTAGTTTTTCTTCTAGTAATATACATGACCTTAGACTTACCCTTTCAACCACTGTCATACCCATACAATAACTCTGCTAGTTATAAACACTATGTTATGCTTTCACCATTTTCATTCATTTCCAAAGATTTACAAACAACCTTTTTACCAGTTCTGCACAGATTAAATCTCAGCTTTCCATACTCTAACCACATTCTATTTTCTGGTGACCTACATTCTAATTATTAACCCCATGAGTTTACACAATAAAGTTACTTCATAATAGCGCAATCATACAATATTTGTCCTTTTGTGTCTGGCTTGCTTCACTCAACATAATGTTCTCCAGGTTCATCCACATTGTCATATGCTTTACAAGTTCATTTCTTCTTACCGCTGCATAATATTCCATCGTGTGTATACAACTCAATTTGTTTATCCATCCATTATTTGATGGATACCTGGGTTGTTTCCAACTTCTGGCAATTGTGAATAATGCTGCTATGAACATCACTGTGCAGATGTCCATTCATGTCACTGCTCTCAGTTCTTCTGGGTATATACCTAGCAGTGGAATTGCTGGGTCCCATGGCAATTCTACATTCAACTTCCTTAGGAACTGCCAAATAGTCCTCCACAGTGGCTCTACCATTCTACATTCCTACCAACAGTGAATAAGCATTCCTATCTCTCCATACCCTCTTCAACACCTACAGTTTTCTGACTATGGCCAATCTAATAGGTGTGAAATGATATCTCAATGTAGTTTTGATTTCCATTTCCCTACTTGCCAATGATGTTGAACATTTTTTCATGTGTTTTTTTCACCATTTATATTTCTTCTTTGGACAATTGTTTTTTCAGGTCTTTTGCCCATTTTTTAACGGGTAGTTTAACTTTTCATTGTTGAGTTGCATAATCTCTTTATATTTTATGGATATTTAACCCTTATCAGATATATGATTGCCAAATATTTTCTCTCCTTGAGTCAGCAGCCTTTTCACCCTTTTGACAAAGTCATTTGAGGGGCAAAAGTGCTGAATTTTGAGGAGGCACTATTTATTTATTTTTCCTTTTGTTGCTTGTGCTTTGGTTGTAAGATTTAAGAAACTATCACCTACCAAAAGAGCTTGAATATGTTTTCCTATGTTTTCTTCTAGGAGTTATATGTTTGTTGCTTTTAAATTTATGCCCTTGATTCATTCTGAGTTAATTTTTGTATAAGGTGTGAGATAGGGGTCGTCTTTCTTTCTTTCAGATATGGTTCTCCAGCACCACGTGTTGAACAGACTGTTCTGGCACAGCCGAGAAGGCTTGATAGCCTTGTCAAAAATCACTTGACTATATGTGTTAGGGTTTATTTCTGAGTTATCAATTCAGTTCTATTGGTCAATCTGTCTCTCTTTATGCCAGTACCATGCTGTTTTTACCACTATAGCTAGGTGATGTGATTTTAAGTCGATCATCCTCTTTTCCATTCTCTTCTCCTTCTGGGACACCAATAATGTGTATGTTTTTGTGTTTTGCATAGTCATTCAATTCTCTGAGACCCTGTTCCATTTTTTCCATTCTCTTCTCTTTCTGTTCTTTTTCAGTTCAGATATTCTGTCTTTGAAATCACTACTTCTGTCTTCAAGCAATTCAAATCTGATCTTATGTGCCTCTAATGCATTTTTAATCTCATCCATCGTGTCTTTCATTCTCATAAGCTGTTATTTTTCTTTGCAGGATTTCAAATTGTTCTTTATGCTCACCCAGTGTCTTCTTAATATCTTTTATCTCTTTAGGCATATTTTCTTTCAATTCTATGAATTGATTTAGGACAGTTGTGATTATCATTGATTAATTGTCTTAAATCTTATATCTTTTACGGATATTTGGTTTGTTCCTTTGACTGGGCCATGTCTTCCTGTATCCTAGTATGGCTTGTCATTTTTTGCTGATGTCTAGGTATCTGAATATGTTGGTAAATTAACTCTGATGGCCAATTTCTCTCTCTTGCCTATGTTTTTATTTCACAGCTCTTCTTTGGTATTTGGTTCAACTTATTCTAAGTTTTTAAAAATGCCCAGCTTAAGTTATTAAAATCAGGCCAGAGACTCACTAATGGGGTGCAGATTTTCTCTCAGGAGTTTGGGCTCAGAGAGCCCTAAAAGCAGCTTTTCTCCTTGCAATTTCTAGACTGGCCAGCAGATGGTGCTAGTCGGTGCACCTTTCCACGGAAGTATTTCTTTCAATCTCTGCTTTCCTGTGTTTTGGTCTGGCTAGAGTCTAGATTCAAAGTGGGGTCTGTTGGCTGAATTCACTGAAGAGAGGCCTCCCAACTCCCCACACCTTTCCCTTGTAACAGCTGACAGGGAGGATGACCTCTGTTCTCCTCTCAGTTGGCTGCAGTGAGCCAGGGGTTTTATCCCAGCTTACTGTCTTGGGGGTGGGGTACCAGGGCCCTTCCCAGATCCTGAAGGTGTTTAGTAACTCACACTTGTTTCGGGTTCTTTGTCTCTCTGTCCCTCACCCTCCTGGGAGTTATGTAGCACTGTCCTGGTCTGCTGATCCCCAAAGCAGGTCCCTCAACAAGCTTTTGGTCCTTTCTCCATAGTTTTTGTGAGAGTTGAGCCCTACCTGCCTATTTCAATGCCATCTTCCCAGAACTCCCCCACATCAACTATTAAGCACAGTGTTTGGCACATAATAACAGATATCATTTATTGAAAACTTAGTATGAGCTAGCATGGTTTCTTTTACATGTATGGGGAAACTCATGTAATCTTTACAACAATCAAGGGATATATACTGCTATTATCCCAAATTTATAGATGAGGAGGCTGAAGCATAGACTCTGCAAGTAAGTTGCAGTTAGTAAACTGCAACTGGGGTTAGAATTATATAGGTTGGTTACAAAGCCTGATACTTCACTTTACTATAATTGTGTCTCCAAGAAGTTAATCTAATAAATGCTAAATATTATTTTAATCCTTTGTAGTGCAGCTCAAATGTCATTTTGGCTGCTACTCTTTCACTATCACTCTTTCATATGCTTCACTCAAATTCTCTAAAGAATGTTTCTGTTTCTGTATGGCCTCTAGTATTTTATTCCTGCTGCCAGCATAATCAATTTAATTATATGTCTAAGTGTCTCTTCTGTCAGAATGTGAACCCCTTAGAAGCAGGGATACAAATTTATTGGATACATATTCTCAGTTCAAAATAATACTTAGTAATGTTTTATTTTGAATGGGGGAATGTTATAAAAATGATCTATTAAAGCACTTCATAGAAGATAAATGTAAAATCAGCTATTTAGAAATGGGTTGTTCTTAGGTCCTTCTAGGACAGATGTGGTCCTGAATTTGATATTAACAGAAAATGAAAAGACAATGAAGACATCTAAAAGTATAAGATGATTCATATCTGCCCAAAAGCAAGTAATCAAATACAGTTAAGAGTAATTACAAAGATAGGCACCAGATAGGACATAGTCATTAGCAATAATATGTGTTCTAGAATAAAACTGATGAAGGAACATTCTTATACTTGTATAGTTCATCATCTACAATAGTTTTCACAGTGTTGAACAGTCCTATGTTTTAGCCTTTCATTTTTATTCTATAAATATATTTAAATCCTAAAGTTTCTTATTTTTACCGTAGTGAAAAAAAAAAAAGAAAAAGAAAAGTTCTATGCAAGGAGTTGGTGGTGGGGTGGAGTACAGAAATCCTGTATTTTATGTATGATTGTTTTGTAAACTCACAACTTCTCTAATTAAAAAAAAAAAAGCTGATGAAGGGTCTGAGGAAAATGTAATAAAGTCCTTCAAAGGAATATCAAAATTAGAGCAAACAAAATCTGTAATTGCTGCAATACTTTTGCCAGCCTTGCAAGTGTTCCCTTCCATCTTGCCCTGATACGTGTAGCACCTGACCTAGTTCTTGAGAAAAACATCCTCTGTTATCCCACTGGAGAACATGAAGACACCCTCAGGGAAATACACTTGACTGACTAGGTTGACATCAGTGCATAATATGTGTTGCTTATACAGGAAGTAGGGGCAAGGAAAAAAGGGAGAAAAAATAAAACATCTATATTAGACCCCTGATTTTCCATTGCCCCATCTTTTCAAATCTGTGCACCCTTAAAATACCTGTATATGTGTTAGAGGGGTTGTTTTAGCAAATGTGATAACTAATGGATAAGAAAGTGGAGTCCGCAATTCAGCAGGGTTCTCAGAACATTGCCTTCATTTTTCCATTGTTTGAATTATTTGTGATGAAGTAGCAGTGGAAAAAATATCAACATATTTTTAAGTCAGAATTATCATAGGTATACTTCCTTGACCTTGAATTAGCTTATCAAAACAGATCCCAAACTTGTCAAAGCATAAATTTTCACATACATGTACATACATGCATATATACATATACACAAGTTTCATATAGGCTGCATAGAGAGCTATTGCATACATGTTCTTTTCAGGGGCAACACAGTAAAGCACATTGTGTGACACTGTACTGGTTAACATGTCTAAAATGAAGTTCTCACCTCTTTATTTATTTGCATTTACAGCTCAATAATAGAAAATGTCCATTTGATGTTTAAAATATGGAATGATGGTAGTTGCAGCAAATGGCTGGTTCTCCTTAGTAAATTTGTAAAATGCCTTCATCCCCACTCATACCCAGAGTTTTATTATGTCAGCATTTCCAAACATGCCTACAGATTCGAGTTAAGTGCAGAGATTTTTGAAAGTATTGATACCCTGGACCCATCCTAGACTGCTGGAATCAGAATGTCTGGAGTGCAGCCTCGGTCTGAGAACCTCTTTGCTATGAGATTCTGTAGCCAAGTTTCAATCACACTTACAGGATTTTATTATGATTTACTATTGGCAGATATTGTCATGGGACTTGGATATTTCTTTGCAATAGTTGCTAAAGCTCGTGCCACTCTTTACTTGATGCTTGCCTGGCTAAGATATCTCCTATAGTTGTTTTTTGCCTCATTGAGATGAGTATCTTCTGAGCTACGGCCTCCAGACTCCTGTAGTTTCCTCATTTCTGCTTACCTTACCTCCCAGTGGGATCTGATTCAAGTTTAAATCAAATAATTACTACAATAAGAGGAACAATTATTTCCTGAGGCTATAGACTCGATATGGTGAATCCAGAAAACAATTATAGCTTTTTCCTGCCTGTATATGTGTATGTGTACGTGTACGTGTACGTGTACGTGTACGTGTACGTGTACGTATATGTATATGTATATATATGGGGTTTTTTTTGCAATCACAGAAACCTAAAATAAACTATCAAAAGCTTTAGGCTTCTTAAACAGAAATACATTTGTCCTATATTTCTTTTATAAATATATCATGTTTCTTCAAGCTCTATTTCTTTGCCCAACTGCTATATTTATTAGCATAAAGGCCTAGAATTCAGATTTAAATCAATCCACAACTAAAACAAAATTTTGGCACATTATATTCTCCTGCAGATCTTGCTCAACAGTCAATCTTCATCCTTTTCTCCCCATTGACCCCACCCCATTTAAATTAAATGAATTTTGCTAGTGTTTTTCTTTGTTTACTCCTCAGCCTTACCTCTTGATATACATTTGGTCCTTTACAAGCTCTTATTTTCTTGGATGTCTCCTATTCCTGAACTTGGCAGCCTGTCTCTGGGCTATATTCCAGGTAAACCAAAGCCATGCTACTTCTTCCTAATTTTTAAAAAATTTAACATATTTTAGAGAACTTACTTCATGTTGGGCACTCTACTTTTCCAAAACTAAACTGAATATTATTTTATTAATATAATATTGTTAATATATTATTGTATTTAATAATATTATCCATCTACTAATCTCTGGGAGGCCATTAAAATGAGTTTAAGAATGTCTTCAGGAACCAAACTTCATGAGTCAGAGGGTGGTTTATAGGTTTTGGAAAGGGGTTAAGGGGAGAGGGGGAATTATAGCATAACAGGAGTTTCTGTTTGAGGAGATGAAATAGGAGGGGTAATAGATGTTGTTGACAGTAGCACGATATAATCAATATTACTGAATTGTACACTTGAATGTGGTCAACATGGGAAATCTTTTGCTCTATATTGGTTACTGAGATAAAAAGTTTTATAAAAGAATATCTTCAGGGGAAGGCAGAGAATGGAAGTCATAAAAGTATCATATATATGCCCAAATGAATAGGAAATTCAGCACACTGGGCTTCAAGTTTAGTGCAGAATGTATGCAATGACTTGTTTTCTCTCTGGACATGTAGCTTTGTGGTATTTAGATTTTAGGCAAAGCATTTAAGTTTTTTTTAAGTAAAAAAATCACAGAAAAATCAATACGGATGATTATATAAGGAACAAATTTCTCAGTGTAGAAAAAGTATAATATAAGACAAACGTGGGGGGAAATAACTACCCATAGTTTTCCATAGAGTAATAACTTCTGTACAGTTAGGCTTGAAGAGAATTTTAGGAAAGAAGTATAAGAATCACTACATATTTCTATTAAAAGTTACAAAATAAACTGGAAGGTCTTTGAAGCTAAGAACAACATATGGTTTATCATTGTATTTTATGCAAAGTATCATGTGATGATTTCAAAATATGCATTCCATCATTTGTGGAATTAAATTAGACTGAATTTACTTTTACAAAGGAATTTGGATCTATTATCCAAATAGATTTTATTAGATAGATTTTATTAGATAACTTTATTAGATAAAATTACCTAATAAAGCATAAACAATCTCCAAAATATTCTTTGCCAAGGTTACTTGATCATATGATGAGTGTACATTTAACTTTTTAAAAACTACCAAACTGTGTTCTAAAGTGATCGTATCATTTTACATTCCTGCCAGCAGTATATGAGAGTTCCAGTTCCTTCACATATTCCCAACACTTGGTAAGGTCAGACTTCTTAATTTTAGCCATTCTCCTAAATGTGTAGTAGTATCACACTGTGGTTTTAATATTAACTATGAAGTTTAATCTTTTGCATATGAATGTCTTCCTGAAAGGAATATCATTCACCACAGAATTGCCTTTGCATCTTAGAAGAAACACAGCTGTCCATATAGCTGTGGGTCTAGTTCTGGAATGTCTGTTCTGTTCCATTGATCTATTTGTTTATGTTATGACACCAGCACACTCTCTCAATTACTATAGCTTTATAATAAACCTTGGTTTTCTTTTTCAAAGTTGTTTTGGTTATTCTGGTTTCTTTGCATTTCCATATGAATTTTAGAATCAGTTTGTCAGTTTCTACAAATCAACTGGGTTTTGATTGGGATTGAATTTAGAGATTAATTTGGAAAGAATTGATATTTTATTTTAACAGTCTTAATTTTTCTAACTGTATACATTGTATTCCCCTCCATTTACTTAGATCTTTAATTTCTTTCAGCAATGTTTGATAGTTTTCAATATATAGGTCTTGGATATAATTGTCAGATTTACACAGAAGAATTTCATATTTCTGATGGTGTTATAAATGATATTTTTAAAATTTTAATATTTCATTGTTCATTGCCAGTACAACCAATGTATAGAATTGACTCAATCATATATAGAATATAGAAGTAAACTGCCTTTTGTATGTTGATCTTGTATTCTGCAAACTTGTTAAACTTGCTTACTTGTTCTAGTAGCATTTTTGTGGATTCCTTCTGATTTTCTGTGGAGGTGATAATGTCCTCAGTGAATAAGACAATTATACTTTTCCATTTCCAATATGGCTGCTTCTTATTTCTTGTTTTCTTATTGCATTGGCTAAAACTGTCAGTACAATGTTGAATGGAAATGGTGAGAGTGGATATCCTTGTCTCACCCCTGATCTTAGTAGGGAAACATTCAGTCTTTTACCATTTATTATGATGATAGCTATAGGTTTTCCATGTATGCCTTTTATAAAGTTGCGGAAGTTCCCTTCAATGTCAAGCATGCTATTATTTGTAAGGGGTGTATGCTTGATTGTGTCACATGATTTTTTCTGAAACTATTGAGAAAATCATGTTTTTTTCCATTTTAATTTTTTAGAATATCAAATTATATTGATCGATTTTATAGTGTTAAGGTAATCTTGCATTCCTATGATAAACCTCATTTGGTCATGATATATTGTGCTTTGAACATATCATTAGAATGGATTTGCTAAAATTCTATTGAGAATATTTCTTCAACGTGTATGAGGTATATTGCTCTGTGATTTTATTTTCCTGAATGTTCTCATCTGGTTTTGGTATCGTGGTAATGTTGGCATCATAGAATGAATTGGAATAAATCCTCTTTAATTTCCTAGAATATTTCATTTAGAATTGGTATTATTTCTTCTTGAAATATTTGCTAGAACTCATCATTGAAGCCATCTCAGCCTGGAGGTTTCTTTAGTAAAGGTTTTAAATTACAAATTCAAATTCATAATAGATATATGCTTATTCAAGTTATAAATTTCTTTGGGGGAGCTTTGGTAGTTTGTGTCCTTCATGGAATTTGACCATTTCATCTAAGTTGCTGAATAGTTTTGGCATAAAGCTGTTCATAATAGTCCCTTTAATATCTATAGAATCTGTATTGATGTCACCAGTCATCAGTCACATACCAGGTATTATTAACATTTTTCTTCTCTTTTTTTCAATCTGACTAGTGGTATATCAATTGTATTGATCTTCTCATATAAATATTCTTTAATTTCATTGATTTTCCCTATTACATTTTTGTTTTTATTTCATTGATATCCATTCTGTTATTTTCTATTTTTTTTTCTTGTACTTTGAGTTTAATTTTATCTTATTTCTAGTTTCTTAAGGTAAAAGCTAAGGTCATTGATTTGACATTTTCTTCTATCATAATATATGCATTTAGTGCTATAAATTTGTCTTTAAGTACTATTTTAGAAGCATCCCATAAATTCTATGTAGTGTTTCCATTTTTATTCAGTTCAAAATACTTTCTGTAACCATTGATAATCTCTCTAATTGTTCTACCATATTATTGAGAGGACATTTAGATCTCACAATTTAATTACAGATTTGTTTTGCTTCTTGCAGTTTTATCAATTTTTGGTTCATGTACTTTGAAGTTTTCTTATTAGATATTTAAAGAAATTATTGATGGTCATAGAATTCTAAATTAACAGGTTTTTTTTTCCTTTATTACTTTAAAGATAGTGCTATCTTTGTATTCTTGCATTGTTTTCAGTGAGAAATTTGATGCCATCTTCATCTTAGTTCTTTCTTGTATAACAGGGTTTCTTTCTAGATGATTTTAAAATTTTTTTCTTGATCACTTGTTTTGAGCAGTATGAGCCTTCAACTCCCAAGTTCATCCTGATGAGAAGCAAGTCATAGGCTATTTAGGAGGTAAGTGGATCCAACTAAATGTCCTATAAAACTATAGACATGACGGTGGACATATGAACCCAAGAATCATTTAGGGATTTATGCTTTACTTTCAGCCATCCACAGATTATCCTTTGTATTTATTCAGGTCAAATGCAGCACTCTGGAAGGGAGTCTCCCGGCTCTTCAGTTTTATGGCAGTTTGAGATTATTTAAGAATTCCCAAAAGAAATATAGATTATGTTTGTAACCTGGTCTGTTCCTCTGGGCATAATACCCTTTGATTGTATTAGATTCAGCTAAGATGACTTTGATTAAATTATGTCAAGATTAGGACTTTGATTCAACCACATCATTAGGGCATGCAGGGTTGAGTCTCCACCTCCCCCCACCTATGTAAACGGGCGCTCAATTAAGAACACAGAGAAGTAGATACACAGAGAAGATACTCAGAGGATCCTGCAGCAGGAAGAAAGATGAGCCTGAGAGTTTACAGTTGACCTTGTGAAGAGAACAGAGCAACTGAACCCGGAAAGAAATGAGCTCTGGGAAGAGAGACAAGCCTTATGCCAGCCTACAGCTGAGATTGGAAGAAGCTGGGACCACGGAGCCTTAAGAGGAAAGAGGAAGGTTGAACCCTTGCAGATATCACCTGCCATCGTGCCTCAACATGTGGCAACAGACTTTGGGTAAGGAAGTAACATTGAGTTAGACTCTTCAGGGCCTTGTGACTGTAGGCTTCTACCCCAAATAAATACTCTTTATAAAAGCCAACAGAGTTCTGGTACTTTGTATCAGCACCCGTTTGACTGACTAATACAAGTTGTGAAAGGCCTTGCTATTAGAGGATTGAAGTATGTGGTAAGAAAGCCATTGGGTAGTATCTGCCATGCTTCCTTTGCTTCATTCCATTGTCACCATCTTAGTCCAGGCTTCTGACACACCAGCAATGGATCTTTAACACAGTCTATTGAGACATAATTCACATAACATAGACTTAACTCATTTCAAGTGTACCACTGAATGGTTTTTAGTGTATTCACAGACACACTAGATTCACCAGTGTCAATTTTAGAACATTTTCATCACCTCAAAAAGAAATACTATCTCACCATGCTGCCCAGCCCTAAGCTACCACTACTATTTTCTGTCTCTATAGGTTTTCCAGTTCTGGACATTTCATATGCATGGAATAATGTAATAGGTGGTCTTTTGGGACTGGCTTCTTTCACTTATAATATTTTCAAGGTTCATCCACATATAGTATGCATCAGTTCTTGATTATTTTTATCACCAAATACTATTCCATTGAATGGATATACCTCATTTTATTTATCCATTAATCAGTTGAGGAACATTGGGTTGTTTCTACCTCTTAGCTGTTATGAATAACACTGCTATCAACATATGTGTACAAGTTTTTATGTGGACATATATTTTCATTTATCTTGGGATTCCATCTAGCAATTCTTAAATAATTATTTCATCATTTTCTGTATGCCTTTAGGACCAGAGAGCATTTCCAGAAACCTTAAATGATTGGGTTTTATAAATAATTTTCTCCAGTTTCATTGCAGAGCAGGTCTGCAGAGCTCCTCATACTGCCATGCTGGAAGTAGATAATCCAAAGTGGATTATTGAGACAACACATAGCAGTTATCCTTCCTCCTGTCTACACTTTTCAATCCAGTCACCAATTCATCTTTAAAATCCCACTTCAGGATATATCACTGCTCAGATCATTCCACTTGACCAAAGTATCTTTATTCATCTTTCTATCTATCTGAATACTATTAAATTATTTCAATATTAATTTCAACGTATGCTCTCTTTTTAAGGATTCCTTCAACCAGGACTCCATCTTTAAATGTCCACGGCTATTTTAATGTTTATTTTTTATTTTGGAATGTTATCCTATTTCCCCTGATGATGATAAATATCTATTATGTGTCAAGCACAGTCCTGAATTGCCTTGTGCTGGATTAAACTTTGTGGAGATGCTTTTCTGAATTAATAAGATCAAGAATTAGCACATTATTAGTTGTCTTTATTAGATACCTCACAAAGCATATTTTGACACAGGATTTTTGGAAAATTAGGTTTAATTGGAAAATCATTCTAGGAAGTACTCTGAAGGAGTATAGAAGTAAGACAAGGAAGAGAGGAAAGCCAGTCAAGAATGATTTATTGAGCAGATTATCTCTGTGTGTCCCACGGAATGCTAGGCACAGTCTAGCACAGCCTTCCAGGTTACCTGATTCTATGAAAGGGTCTGTGCATTTCATTGTCTTTCAGTTATTATACAATTCTAAGTTTTAGGAAACTGATTTTAATGCAAATTATTCTTTTACATAAAGATGCAAATGATTCTTTTCCAGTGGAGATATACTGATTCCCCCAGCCCCTGTGGAAGAAGCCAGTTTTGTATCTATTAACAAATCTCACATAAGCATTCTTTGCCTATCTATGTGTCTGCTCACTGGATTCTCATTTGAACTAGATTTTAATATCTTGACTGATTTCTTCACTAATGAATGAGTTAAATAAAATCTTTGACAAATATTCATTTTGCATTTATATGAGAGTCATGACTCACTATTTTTTAAAAATTATCTTGTAACACATTTTTTTTTTTAAATTCAATGAATTATTTTTGCCTCTTCAGAGCATCTAAATTGAGGACAATGGTGATGGGATAGGGGGTATGGTGGATAGTGACTCAGTGACAATGTGCCATGAACAAACAAGATAATTAACATTTCAAGAGGAATGAATAAAATGAATGGTTTGCACAAAGATATGTCATACTTGTTTCTTACTCTACACCAGTAATTGCAGTTTGGATAAAGAAAGGGTGTTCAATTATTTGGCCTTTTGGTTGCTTTTAAAAAGAGTATCTTGGCAAATATATGTATTGTATGTATAATAGAGTTTCTCTATGATGCAATGAGAAAAATGCAGTTAAGTGGTTGATTGGCTCTTGGTAAAGTCTGTGTAATTTTGAGTTAGATATTAGCTTACATTCACAAAGCTAAACCTCTTTAAAATGCTCCTTTTATCACAGGATGTTGGGTACTTCCCTTTCAATTTTCCCTCAAATGGAAACTTGTTTCAATTTTTTTCCAACAAAGGACAAGGAGCCAAGATGATTCAGCTTACATTTTACCTTAACTGAGTCATCCTGTAATGCATAAGCATCCTTCACCAGATGACACAGCTTCAGCTGCAGTCTGCCAGTATCCAAACCTAATTATTATCTTTTGAAGTGCTGTTGAAGAAGATACCTTGAAGTGTCTACATATGTGAATTTAGGCTGCTATTTGTTAGTTCTAAAAGAAATGAGTTTCTGAAATTCATACCATTAAGGCATGTACATTGTTGATTGGTAAATGACTGGTTTAACCCCATTAGGTATTTAGTTATTTATTTCTAATCTTCAAATTTACTTCCCTTTGTGAAATTTTCCATGTATTAAATTTTTTTAAATGAAACAGATTTTGACATGACCATATCTGTGTTAAATAGCACATTCAATATCATGTTAGCTGCATTTACATGGTAGTACAGTCTGATTCTCTTTAATGATTTTTGGTGGGGGTAGTCCTTTTCTTCATAGCCCCACCTTCTTTTACCAAAAATAAAGACATCTCTACTTCTCTCCACAATAGAGAGAATATTGAAGAGGATCCTTGTTTCTCTTTCCATCTTTTATTTACTCCAAGGTTAAAAGAAGAGCTAATTTAACTAGTGGCGGCTTAATATCCACTTGGTCCTTACAGTGGGTAAGATTACTGTGTCTCAAAAGAGACTATTCTATGCTCTTGTACTGCCTTTCTTGTGTATTGCAATGATGGGCCAAGGCTTCCTCTCTACTTCTCCACTTCTTCATTTCTCATTATGGTAAATGTACCTTCTGGAAGCAAGCCCAGATACCCAATATGTTCTTTGTGTACCTTATTATGATGGTGACTGGGTTTCCAAGTATTTTCCTTTGCAGGGCTGCTATGACAAATGCCACACAATGGGCTGGCTTAAACACTGGAATTTATTGTCTCCCAATTTTGAAGGTTGGAAGAACAAAATCAAGGCATAGACATGGCATGCTTTCTCCCAGAGAATGTGCAGGCTTGCCACAATCCTTGGGCTTGCATCTCTGCCTCTATCACATGGCAGTCTGTCTCCTTGTCCTCCTGCTGTGGCATTCTATGATTGTTTATGTCCAAATTTCCTCTGTCTTATAAGGACTCCCATCATATGGATTAAGGCCTACCCTGATTCAATTTGACCTCGTCTAAATAGGACCTTCAAAGTTCCTATCCATAGACAAGTCTATACCTTCACTAATAACATCTTCAGAGGTTCTATTTACAGAAGGGTTCACACCTACAGGAATGCAGATTAAGACTTGAACATATTTTTTGTGAGGTACGCGATTCAGTCGCCAACACAAGTAAAGCTCTCTGACTGGGTAAAACTATTTGGCGCCTGCTTTAAAAATTCAGCTCTTCCCATAGACGCATGTAAAGGAATAAATGTGTGAGTAAATAATAGGTCACACCACCTTAGCCTCATATCCCAGGCTTGCTCTCCAATTCAGCTTTTTGAGACAGCTCTCTACTTGGAAATTTAATGAGCCAGTATTTACAAAATTCATACATTGGTCTCCAATTGGTATCTTGTACTTGTTTGTTCATGAAAGAACCTAAAGAGGAGAGGTGATAATTGAGAGTCAAACAGAAATATCTGACTTAAAATCTTTTTATTACAAAATAAGCTAGTTAGTTTATTAGAATCAGGTCTCTTTTACAGAAGTATTGCCCTACTTTAACATTTGCCAGTATTGATTAGATGAATTGGAGTCCACACTTATGATGCAACATGCTATTTCTGAATTTAGAGCTGGGGCCAGCAAACTTTTTCTATGTACATACCTGTCTCCAGCTTTATCCAGGCTTTTTTTTGTATGAAGTTCTTTTAGATGGGGAGCTATGCCCAAATTGTTCAATAATTTAGTGTCTTAGTTTGCCAGGCTGCTATGACAAGCATCACATAGTAGATTGGCTTACACAATAGGAATTTATTGTCTCACTGTTTCAGAGGCTAGAAAACTTGCTTTCTCCCAGGACCTACAGTGTTCTGGTGCTGGCTTGCTGCAATCTATGGGATTCCTTGGCTTATATCTCTGCCTCACGTGGCATGGCTTGGTCCTCTTCTTTCCTGTGTTTGCTTTTCTGGTTTCTTTTTACTTCTGGCTCTTGGCTCCTCCCTGTGGCTATCTCTTTATAAGGCCTATACTAATCTAGGTTAAGAGCCACCCTACTTCAGTTGGCTACACCTTAACTAAAAATAACATCTTCAAAAGGTCCTATTTACAATGGTTCATACCCACAGGAATAAGGATTGAGGTTAAGAACATGCGTTTCTTGGGGTACATAATTCAACCTACTACATTCACCAATATGTAAATTTTGAGCTTTAAGAAATGCTAATGGATAACAAAATAGTCATTCTAGGAATACCCTAACAGGCAAAACAACTACTTTGAGTAACCTTTATTAAAAAGTATTTATATTGTCCCTAATTCAATATGACAAATTGAGCATATACATTTGCTTCCTCTCCCACATGAGAGCCTACTAACAAATTAAAGGAATTTGAAAAGGTGTAATCATGAGGCAAAACTAAAGAGAGGCCATTAGTAAATGATAGATATAAACAAATTTCTGGAAAATCACAATCAAATGGTAATGTTGAAGTATGAATCAGTAAAGAAAGCTGCAGCCTAGAAAAGATATGGGGGCTATGGTAGAAAAAAGGAGCTGATCACCTGGTTAGAAACCCAGAGAGATTCTAGACAAGAGTCAGCAACCTATGGCCTTTTCAGCTACTTTCACACTACAGTGGTAGAATTGAGTAGTTGTAGCTGAGACCATCTGGCCAGCAAAACCTAAAATATTCACTATCTTCCTTTTACAGAAAAAGTTTGCTGGCCCCTGCTCTAGGCTCAGAAATAGCATGGTGCATCTCAGTGTGAATCCAATTCATCTGCTTAGGGCAAGAACCCAGAGGGATCCCTCACAAGTAACAAATAACAACAATCTACCACTGTTGGAGGGGAATGTGGATAGAGAGAGATGACTTCTGAGGTCAAAGCACACAAAAAAGGTCAAAAGTTGAGAGAGGAAAAGGCACATTGAGGAAAATCCCTCTGCTACCTTGGCTCCCACCCAAAATATAGGGTAATGCCATGGGGATTTGAAGCAGTTGGTACACTGAAGGGACCATGGCAACAACAAAACCTAAACTCAGCTCAAATCCTGACTAGATTGATTCAACCTCCCCACACTAACGGCCTAGCAGAAGAATAAGGGTGCCTATTTCCAGGCATAACTATAATTTACTCTATAAACAATGTCCAGCATTTAATGAAAAATTATGAAGATCCACCAGGCAGAAAATCAATAAGGCTATAGTTGAACTGAACAGCACCATAATCAGCTGGATCTAATTGACATTTATAGAATGCTTCATCTAGCAACAACAAAATACACATTCTGCTCAAGCTTGCATGGAACAGTCACTTAGATAGACCACATTCTGAGCTATAACAGATCTCAACAAATTTAAAATAATGGAAATCATACAAAGGATGCTCTCAAACCACAATGAAATAAAACTAGAAATTAATTACAGAAAGATAGCTGGAGAATCTAAAAATATTGGGCAATAAGCAATACACTTCTAAGTAACATGTGGATTGAAGAAGATATCTCAAGAGAAATTTTAAAAAAATAACTAAATGAAAATACAACTTATCAAAATTTGTGGGATGCAGCAAAACCAGTGCTTAGAGGGAAACATAGCATTATATGCATATATTAGAAAAGAAGAAATATCTATTCTTCTATCTTATGAAACTAGAGAAAGAAGAGCTTCTAAAGCAAGAAGGTTAGAAATAATAAAAATTAGAGCAGATATCAATGGAATTGAAAATTGGAAAACAGTAGAGAAAATGAACAAAGCCAAAAGCTGATTCTTAGAAAACATCAATAAAATTAATAAACCTCTAACCTGGTTAACCAGGAAAAAAGAAAGACACAAATTACTAATATCAGAAATGAAAGAGAGGGCATCATTATTCATCTCAATAGAGAAATATTATGAACTCTAAGTCCACAAATATGATAACAGATGAAATCGATCAATTCCTTGAAAGACTCATACAAAGATAAAGTGATAATTTGAATAAGTCCATAGCTATTAAAATGAATCAATAATTAATAACTTTCCCAAGCAGAAAGCAATTGTTCCAGATGCCTTCACTGGTGAATTCTACCAAACATTTGAGGAAGAAATGATACCAATTCTCTACAATCTCTTCTAGAAAAATATCTCTCATGAACAGATGCAAAAATCCTCAACAAAATACTAGTTAATCAAATCCCACAATGCATAAAGAGAGTTATACATCATAGCCAAATAGTATTTTCCCCTGATAAGCAAATCTAATTCAACATTTAAAAATTAATTAATGTAATCCATCACATCAAGAAGCTAAGGAAAAAAAATCATAGGATTATATCAGTAGCTGCAGAAAACTTATTTGACAAAATCTAACACCCATTCATGATTTTAAAAAAAAACAAAAAACCTGTCAGCAAAGCAGTAGTAGGGAATTTCCTCATCTTGATACAGAACATCTACAAAACATCTACAGCTAAGATAAATAATTAAGAAACCTGATGCTTTTTCCTAAGATTGGGAACAAGACAGAGATGTCCCCTCTTAACCCACCTATTCAACATTCTACTGCAAGTCCTAGCTAATGCAGTAAGACAAGAAAAGGAAATAAAAGATATAGATTTTGAAGGAATAAATATTACTGTCTTTTTACAAATGACATGATTGTCTATGCAGAATATCCCCCCAAAAAAATGACAAAAAGAAATAAAACCTCTTAGAACTAATAAGCAAGTATAACAAGGTTGCAAGATACAAGATTATTATACAAAAGTCAATTGCTTTCTTATATACCAGCAATGAACAACTGAAATTTGAAATAAAAAACACACCACCCATTATATTGTAACCAAAAAGATATGAAGTATTTAGGAATAAATCTAATAAAATATGTATAAGATTTATATGAGGAAACCTACTCTGATGAAAGAAATCGAAGTTCTAAATAAATAGAGAAATATTCCATGTCCATGGATATGAAGACTCAATATTGTTAAGATGTCAGTTCTTCCCAAATTGCTCTAGATTCAACACAAACTCAATCAAAATCCCTGCAAATCACCTTGTGGATATTAACAAACTGATTTTAAAGTTTATATGGAAAGGCAAAGACCCAGAATAGCAACACAATACTGACATTAAACAAACTTGGAGGACTGACACTACCCAACTTCAAGAATTACCTGAAACTATAATTATCAAGTCAGTGTGGTATTGGTAAAATAATAGACAAATAAATCAATGGAAAAGAATAGAAAGACCAGGAAAAGGCCCCCACAAATATAGTCAGCTGTTCTTTGATAAAGGAACAAAGTCAATTCTGTGGAGGAAGGATAATTTTTCAAAAAATGGTACTGGAATAATTTAGACACTGGTCTTCCACCTTTCATAAAAATTAACTCAAAATATATCTTAGATTTAAATATAAAATGAAAAACTATAAAACTTCTGGAAGATAACATAAGAGAAAACCTAGGTGATGTAAGTTTGGCAATGAATTTTTGGATATAACACCAAAAGCATACTCCATGAAAGAAAAAAATGATAACTTGGACATCATTGAAAAAAAAAATTCTCCTCTCGAAAGGACACTGTAAAGAGAATGCAAAGACAAGCCACAGCCTGGGAGAAAATATTTATAAAACATTTATCTGATAAAGGCTTTGTATCCAAAATACATGGAGAACTCGTAAAATACAAAAATAAGAATACAAACATTACAAAATGGGTAAAAGATCTGGACACCTCACCAAAGAAAATATAGGTGGTAAATAAGCATATGAAATGTCCTTAGGGGATTGCAAAGTCAAACAACAAGATATACCCCCCACACTTGTTAGAAATGGCGAAAATCCAAAACACTGAGAACACCAAGTCTTGGTGAGGATATGGAGCAATAGGAACTATCATTCATTGCTGGTGAGAATGTGAAATGGTACAGCAACTTTGGAAGAGTTTGGCAGTTTCTTACAAGGCTAACCACAGTCTTACCATACTGTACAACAACTGCACTCCTAGTATTTACCCAAGGTAGTTAAAAATTGATGTCCACACCAAAACCTGCACATGGATGTTTATAGCAGTTTTATTCATAATTGCTAAAAACTGGAAGCCATTAAGATGCCCTTCCATAGGTGAATGGATAAACAAACTCTGGCACATCCGTACAATGGAATATTATTCATAGATAAAAAGAAATGAGCTATCAAGACACACATACAAAAAACATGGTAGAACCTTAAATTCATATTGCTAAGTGAAAAAATCTAGTCTGAAGAGGCTACTTACTGCTTGATTCCACTTATAAGATATTCTAGAAAAGGCAAAACCATAATGACAGTAAAAAGATGTCATGACATTATCCATTTATCAAAACCTATAGAACCATGCAACACAGAGTGAACTCTAATGTAAACTATGGATTTTAATAATAATGTATCAATATTGGTTCATCAGTTGGAACAAATGTACCACATTATGCAAGATACTGATAATAGGGGAAATTATGAACAGGGAAGATAGGGGGTATAGGGGAAATCTCTGTACTATATGATCAGTTTTGTATAAATGTAAAACTGCTGTAAAGTATAAAGTCTATTAATTCTTTTAAAAAATTAATGAGAAATAACATATTTTTCAGACAAACAAAAGCTAAGAAAATGCATTACCAGCTGTGACCATTTGAAATTCTTTTGTGAGTCCCAGAAGAACAAGAAGATCTTGTTTTAGAACTAATCCATTCCTGTGGGTGTGGGGCACTTTGATTGGACTGTGTCAATGAGGTGTGACCCAGGGTGGGTCTCTATCCTTTGATGGGGTCTTATATAAACTGAAAGCAGAACTGAGCCTTGAAAGCAGAAACAGACAAAGCCGCCATTTTGACCCTGCCATGTATGAGAGAAGAGCACCTGCAGTCCCGTGAAAAGAGCACTTTTCAGCCCCGAGAGGCTGAAAGAGGTTCTGGAGGCTGGAGGCTGTGAAAGCTGTAAATCAACAGAGCACAGAGGTATGGAAAGAGGCCCCTGAGAGGCTAGGCCCACGGAGCTGGAGCAGCTCAAAGATGAAGAGAGCAGCTCTGCCATGTACTTGATTGCCCACAGCTGAGCTCCGAGAAGGCACCGCTCCAGATGGAGAACCAGCCATTTTGCCTTGCACATGGCAGGAGCCCAGGATCCAACCAGCAGCCAACCTTTGGTGAGAAAGTATCTCTGACCATGTCTTAATCTGGACATTTCACAACCTTGGAACTGTAAGCTTTTACCCTAATTAATCCCCATTATAAAAGCCAACACATTTCTGTTATTTTGCATTGGAAGTCTTAAGCAAACTAAAGCACCAGTAGACCTGCACTATAATAAAGGAAATTCTTCAGGCAAAAGGAATATGATGCTAGATAGAAACTTGGATCTACAAAAAGAAAAAAAAAAAAAGAGAAAGAAAGAAAGAAAAGAAAACAAAGAAAAAAGAAAGAAATATCTCTGGAAATGATTAAAATAAAGGTAAATATGTCAGACTTTTTTTTTTCTTTTCTTGTTTTCAATGGCTCTAAAACTGAGTGACTGTGTAAAATAGAAATCAATAAACATTTTATGTACAGGGTCAAATAGTCAATACTTTAGTCTTTACAGGCCATATGGTCTTTGTGATAACTAGCTACCTCTGCTGTAATGTGAAAACAACCATGGATGGTATGTAAAGAAATGGGCATGGATATGTTACAACCAACTTTATTTAGATAAACAGGTGGCAGCCCAGTTTTGGTCCTTGGACTTTAGTTTGCAAGTCCTGGTCTAAAGGAAAAATAATGGCAATGCATTGTGGATATATAGCACGTGTAAAATAAAATGTATGACAACAATGGTACAAAAGGCAGAAGAAAAGTACTAGGAGTACACTCTTGTTTGAAGTAAGACTGGGTTAATTGAAAATGTTTATTGTAAATCCTAGGGATTTTTCTTTATTTGGTGTCTCTTAGAAATCAAATCGGTGGTACTTGGCAAGTTAGGGTTATAGGTGTGATTTTGGAGAGGGAAATTTAAATTTGAGGAACTTTCAGTGGCTTTTTGTACATAGTCAACAACAATAAATACATTACATATTTTATGTAAATTCAACTACTTGACTAGTGATTTGAAAGAAGTGACTCACTGTTCTTTATTTCCAGTTTTTTCTCAGTGGATTTTTCCCAATGCTTTGGGAAATTCACTGGATTTTCCAAGGATAAAGAAATAGAGGCCTGCTTTATTAAAAAAATAAAACATGACAAAGCGTTCTATATCAGTTTTATGGGTCATGTCCTTTTAAGTGTCAACAAATGCACATATGTTTTGTTGATTTAAATACCCAGCAAATCAATAACAAATGTTGATTACTTCCTCCTGATATCAGTTCTTTGTTGCTGTGTTTGGGATAACGTATTTTAAAAAGAATAAAAATTATAAAGCATCAGAAACCTCTAAACATAGGCATAATCTGTGATTCAGTGCTGTACAGAAATCATTTAATAAAAAAAATTTTTTTTTCAGCAAAATTAAAACAAAGGAAAATATTCCTACTCTTGCATTAACTCCCACTGTGACTAGTCTTCTCCTAAACATCTGGAAGAACTCAAATGCACGTGAAACATTGACATTGATGCTCTCTGGCCCTTGGGATCTCTGACAATGGTGAATGATAAATCTTCAAATAAATGAGCCTTGGCTTTTGTACTGCAGGCGGTCTTGTTTGTCACGCACACAGCCTCTTGTCCCTCAAAAAATGGACAAAAAGGCAATGAATTAAGATATTTTTTCCAGTTTAGCTAATGTTTCTGAAAAGCATTTCTTGGACAGGGACATGGAGTAAAATTGATACCAGAAGATAAAGCTCAATGCAATATCATCATTGCCAGATAAGGTCAACTGCTCACAAAACATTGTTCTCTGATAGATACCCAAGGCTTTTCTACACCCTTAGAGCTCATACACAAGGGAGCTTAATTAGCATGCCTGGGCTATAGATTTCTTAATCACCATGATTCACAGGTTAAATTAAAATTAACAATACTCCACAATTGCTCAGCCATCAAAAGAACACAGCTGTAATGAACAACAACAACAAAAGAGGAATAAAAAAGCAAGTCAAAAGAACTGGATGGCTTGGGGATGCATTGCACATGTTTTTGGGTTTTCATCTTCCAGTCTCCAACCAAAACCCTTCCTTTTGCTTTTCATTAGTGGGCTCATGGATATTTTTCTTCTTTTTTTGTTAGTATTTTGCATCTGCAGCTGTATCTTCCTTTTAGAGGAGGCCACAAAAAGAGATTCTGGAAATTTACTAAACACTCAGAGTGAACATTAAGTGGCCCTCGGCATTTCTTTACCAAAATTAAGCCAAAGAAAGAACCAGAGCTAACTTCTATTTTTATTTTATTTTATTAGAATTAAGTTTCCTGATAGTGCAATATGATCATTGCATTAACTTAAATTATTACTAAATTTGAAAATGAAACAAAAGATAAATGCAGATAAATTAGCTCTGGATGGCTTAAATAGTTATCTGGGTTCTAGTATATCAGTTGTGGCAGTGTGATAGTATTTATGAATTCCAAAAAGAGATATTGATTATGTTTGTAAACTAGTCTGTTCCTCTGGGCATGATACCCTTTGATTATATTAGTTTTAGCTGATATATTATGTTAAGATTAGGGCTTTTATTCAACCAAGTCATTAGGGCATGCAGGGTTGAGTCCCTACCACCTTGGTGGGCTATAAAAAAGACACTCATTCAAGGAGAACATAGAAACAGATACACGGGAAAAGAAGACAGGAGCTCCATAGGCATGGAAGAGGATCCTGTGGCCCCAGAAAGAGAGATGAGCCATTTGCCTAACAGTTTACAGCTGACCTTGTGAAGTGACCAGAGCAGCCGAGCCCAGAAAGAAATGAGCCCTTCAGCCTACAGCTAAGATCAGAAGGAGCTGGGACCATGGAGCCTTAAGAGGAAAGAGAAAGGCTGAACTCTCGCAGTCACCATCCACCATCTTGTTTCAACACGTGGCAAGAGACTGGTGAGAAACTAACCTTGAGGTGAACTCTTTGGGCCTTGTAATTGTAAGCTTCTACTCTAAATAAATACCCTTTATGAAAGCCAATAGATTTTTGGTACTTTGCATCAGCACCCCTTTGGCTGACTT
Organism: Tolypeutes matacus; assembly: GCA_026826555.1. Classification (NCBI taxonomy): domain Eukaryota; kingdom Metazoa; phylum Chordata; class Mammalia; order Cingulata; family Chlamyphoridae; genus Tolypeutes; species Tolypeutes matacus. The sequence goes on from JAKSZT010054487.1 coordinate 53,669,438, forward strand.
ATACAATCAGTATTATAGATTGTGGATGAACTAAAGAGTGATATCAAATCCCTTTGGGTCAGATAGTTTTATGAGACTAATGAAAAACAGTGAGCTCTTCCCCCAAATAGATTCACTTTGCATATTAACACTGAATTTTACTGTATGTTTTTAGGAGGTTTATGATCCCACTAAAGCCAATTTGTAGATCAGTTAGTACTACTTGGTCAAAACAAAATATCTTAAGTTAGATGACACAAACTATTAGGTAAAATAGCTGAATATTTTAGCAAAACAGTTTCTACTAAAGAAAAGTTAGCACATCAGGCCTGAGTCCTCCAGTCCTCCAGTTTTGTTTTCCACAACTCATTGTTCCCACATAAGTAAAATGAAAGCTTTTTACTCACATTTGCTTCCCTCTTCTTAGAGACTAGCATGGGCCTAGTTGAAAAGAGAGTTTTCATAGAATAGAATAGGCAAACTCAGGGGATTTCAGGAGACACACCTGGCACAAAGTCAGCCTTACTTCTGAATCATGAAAGAAGTAACCTAATTCTTTGCTCAACTCGAGTCATTCCAATGCAAGCCCCATTGATATTGTTCTGGGCCTTTTTATTCAAGCCTAGACAAGGTTAGGAATCATCATTTTCTTTATCTTACCTTAAGCTCTACCATGAGAAAATATGGAGAGCTTAGTAATCACCAGCACCTGAACCTAATAATAATGGATTTAAAAGCTATGAAACAATTGCAGTGCAAGATAGAAGCAAAAGTCTATTTTTATTAAAATTACATCTTTTCGATAGGAAAAAAGAACTTATTGCATATGAAATGGGAATATAAAATAAGACAGAACAATCTGATTTTAATTATACTTAATTAAAATCTGTACATTTGGGACTATGACAGAGCAACAAATATTTAGTTTCAATTACTTTTTGCTGAACACTGGAAGGAGGGAATGTAGCTTTTACAATATGAAATTAAATCATTCAAAAAAGTTTGTACTGAAGTAAATTTCATATTTTAAAACTTTTGGAAAAATGCATATTTATGCAATAAGAATTTCTAAAGGTTTTACTTAGGAAGTGATTTCAAAATCAAATGTCAGAGGTCAGGGAGATAAATTTGGGAGGAACTTGCTCTCTCCAAAAACTGTTTATGAAGCATTATCTATGGACAGTGCATATTTTCTCTACACCAAAAGCTTAACTCAAAACAAAGATTTTTAATAGAAAAGAAGGAGATGGAAGGAAAAGGACAGGAGGAGAAGAAAGAACCAGGGAAACGTTCAGAATTTATTACTTGTCTCACTACAAAGAATATCACTGGCATTAATGACTTGAGACTCTGGGGAAGGTACTAAGTCTTAAAGGTTCAAATTCATCATTTGCAAAATGGGTACAAGAGTTACTACTCAGTGGATTTATCATAGATAATGGTATAATGTATTTTAGACATCTTGACCAATGCTGGGCACATAGTATGTACTCAGTAAAATGTGACTGAATATCCTCAACTCCTCCATTACAGTGTGTTTAAAGGTGGATTCACTGTTTTCTTTCCTACGTTAAATAACCTATCCTTTTTCTCCCCTTTCTATTCTACCAGCCTAATATTTGTCAGAATTGTAAAATTTTTTACTTCTCACCATCTCACTAATTAGGGCTTTAGTACTTCACATTGAAATTTTTGTAAAGACTCCTTAATCAAATTTTTTTTCCCACTGAGTCCTTGCAAATGTGAGCAGAGACAAGTAACAAAGTACCCTGAATGCTGTGGTACCTCAGCACAAGACTGTGGCCTCATGGGGCTTTCCTTATAAGAACTAACAGGAGAAAAAAGGCCTGAGCTTGGTTCACAGATGACTTGGCTGTGCAAGTGCAAAATAGGATGCTGTCATTTCTTGCCCCACTCAGGGCTTGCCTGAAGGTTAGTGGTGAAGGAAATTATTCCTAGTGGGCAGAGCTCCAAGCAAACTTCGTTGTTCATGTTGTTTAGAGGAAGAAGTAGCCTCAGGTAAGGATATATACAACTCCTGGGCAGCAGCAAGTTGTCTTATCTGCATGCACAGAAGCCTAGTTGTGGCAAGACTGGAATATGGTAAAGAAGGAAATTTGGGATCAAGGCAAGTTTATGGACCTACTGGAGGGGTATAAAAGGTTTGAAGGATTGTTGTATTTCACTTTAAAGCCTACCAGAGAGCATAGGAAACACTCAACAACCAAGGAGAGAGTATGATTTATTTTATGGATGTCAGCCAACCTCCCCTCAGCCATCCAGTGCTTGCTTAAAGGACATGGAAGCTCAGTGGCAGGAATGAAGATTGTTGAAGGGCCCAAAGCATCTTTCCCTAAGGCTAATCTAGCTATTGCATTGGCTGAATGCCCAGGCCTGCAACAGCAGACACCTACATGGTACCATTCCTCTAGAAGACCAGTGCTGCTTCTCGGGAATAGTTGATTATACAGAACCCCTTTCACTCTAATCCTGAAATAGATAAATATGGTTGCAGGAAATGGACTTGCATTCCCTGCTTCTGCCAGCACCACTCTTCAAAGGCTTACAGAGCATTTGATTTGTCCACACGGAATCTCACATACCATCATCCCAGACCAAGGATTCCATTTTACAGTGAAGGCAGTGGGATAATGGGGTTCAGTAATCCTCCCATAGAACACATGACCCAGAAATTTCCAGCCTGATAGAATGTTTGGATAATTAATTAAAGGCTAAGGGGCCAGCTCAATGACAATATTTTAGTAGTTGGGAACTGTCTTCTATGGTGCCAATTGCCAACACACAGTGTTGTGTCCCAAGTAGTTAGAATACACTGTCTGAAAACTAAGCAGTAGAGGTAGGATTTTCTCTCTCACCTTAACTCCCAATGAAACAATTGCAGAATTTTAGAGTTTTTGTACTATCACTTCCTGCAGCTCTAGACTGTTCTTGCTTAGTGATCCTAGTTCTTGTGGTGGGTAATCATATTACCTTGCTGCAGTGGTAAAAACATCATGGTACAGGCATAAAGATAGACATATAGATGAATGGAACCAAATTGATAGTTCAGAAACAGACCCTCACACCTATTGTCAAGTGATTTTTTACAAGGCTGTCAAGCTCACCCAGCAGGGGCAGAACAGTCTATTCAACAAATGGTGCTGTGAGAACTGTATATCCATATCCAAAAGAAAGAAAGAGGACCCCTATCTCACACATTATATAAAAATTATTTCAAAATGGGTCAAAGACCTAAATATAAAAACTAGAACCATAAAACTCTTAGAAGAAGATGTAGGGAAACATCTTCGAAGTTGGTGGTAGTTTCTTAAACCTTATACCAAGAGCACGAGCAATGAAAGAAAAAGTGGCTGCATTATCAGAAGGCAGCCAACAACATCATTACATGGTGGGAAGGAAGGAAGGGGCAGGAGGGGCACCACCACCACCATCCACCCACCCTCTGGTTACCTCATGTCTCATGTACAGTGACCAGAGGCCAATTGCCTCTGGTCAGCATGACCTGCAGAGTTCATGGACAGCAGCCAGAAGCCAATCATCACTGGACCCCAACCCCCTAAGAGAATCAAATCACCCAATAGAGTTCCCCTGCTTTGTCTCAAATATGTTAATCAGTGCAGACCCTGGAGCCCTATACTCTGTAAAGCAGAGAACCTCAGGGCAGAAAGTGCATGTCTCTACCTTAAGCATGCCCACACCTATGTCTCAGGTATGTACTTATCTTTCCTTTGATTTACAACCCCCCCCCAATAAGTTCTCTACTTACCTGAGTAATTTGTGGTTTGGTCTTGAATTATTTCTCGCAACAAAGGCAAGACACTGACTCTGATAACATATTTATGGTGAGCCAGCAAAGAGGGAGAGAATCTCTGGCAATCCTCTCCTCCATCTTATGATACTGGTGAGTTTTTGACTTCTAACCAAAGTCTGCCTATGTATTTGTCCTGTGTGTCTGTCTAGATATATATGGCTCTCTCTCTCTCTCTTTGCCATTCCAAAGAGGTCTCCAGCCCTCCTCCCAAAGGACATGATCTTGCTTTACCCAAGAGTCATCCAGCTCCCTCTTTGGAGGTAGTAGGAGCCAGCCACCATACTCTGCAGATCCAAGTAGGCTCTGGGGGGCAGGTGACAGGTGACATAGTCCTTGAAACTTGACAGAGGACATTCCCCAAGTCAAGTAGGAGTCCAACGGAAGCATGGGAGTCCAGGAGGTCCATCTCATCCTAAACTGCTTTCTAATTCTGTTCACCCATACTGCCCAGGAAGTCATGAAGTCAATTTTAGGCCACTTCCTTGACTGCCCCTCCAATTTTGGGTCCCATTTCTCTAAGGATAACTTATGTCCTGATTATCTTAAGGATCTAGTGCTTTGTGGAAAAGGGTCTATAGGAAAGTTGTGTTCCTTTATGGGTCAGGTCCCTAACCTCCAATCTCTAGCTATCTGGACAATGACCAAACTTTTACCTCTAGAGAGAGTAGATTAAAAAACTGCTGGGAAGCCCACTCCCCCCCCACCCCCCGCCTTTTGGGGAAAAGTCTCGGCTTGGGGGCTTCACTCTGGAAGTCAGTGCCAGGCATCTCCCAAGTCTCGGGTGCCACAGGGATGCCTGGTGGCACAGGCTAGCCCCAAACTTCTCCCAAGACCGAAGCAACTTGAGAGCTTTAGTTTGGTGGCAGTAGGGCCTCTGTGTTCTCAGGATGCTGAGAACCAGAGTGGATCCAAATGTCTCCCAGGACCTAAGCAACCTGGGGCCTTCCAATTGGAGGGATCCAAGTGTCTCCCAAGACCTAAGCAACCTCGGGTTTCAGCTTAGAGAGCTCCAAATATCTCTCAGGTCCTAAGTGGCCTGGGGGCTTTAGCTTGGAGGGATCCAAATGTCTCCCAGGACCTAAGCAACCTGGGGCCTTCCACTTGGAGGGATCCAAGTATCTCCCAAGACCTAAGCAACCTCGGGTTTCAGCTTAGAGAGCTCCAAATATCTCCCAGGACCTAAGTGGCCTGGGGGCTTCGGTTTGGAGGGCAAGAGTTTAGTCAGCCTGGAGTCTGGAATGCCAGATTGGCTGACAAGCTCTTCTTCATTTTTCCCTAGAACAATGGATGCAGGCTTTAGCATTCCAGCAGACTCCCCCTTGAGGTGTCTTCTCCGGAATTAGAACAACCTGTCTACTGATAGTCTAAAAGAAAATTTAAAAAGCTGATCCTTTCCTGCCACACCATGTGGCTGCAGTACAAATTGAAGGATGGCCATGGGACTCTGGATTCCAATTAAACCTGTGTAAGAGGAAAGGAGGGGACAGGCAGATCTGAGGGCCAAAAACCATGTGGCCACATGTCTCCTAAAAGGAATGAAGAAATGCACTACTAAACCGGTTAGTTATAATAAACTCAGGGAAATTAATCAGAGGCAGAAAAAAGATCCTAACTTGGAAAGGACAGATCCTCCTAGGAACTCACTTTATTAGCCAGTCTGCCTCAGAAGTCCATAAAAAGCTACAAAAACATTCCCTGGGTCCCCAAACTCCCATTAACTCCCTTTTAAAAATTGCCTTCACAGTTTTTAACAATCAAAACCATGCCACCAAGAGAAAGCAGGTGAGAAGGGACAAGCAAAAAGCCTGGAGATAAGCTTACCTTTTAGCTGCCACCATTGAAGGGACCCTGTCACATCAGGGCCACCTGAAATTCAGGCTTTCATGTCAGCAGGAACCTACTTAAAGTGCAGAGGAATGGGCCCCCAGCTCCAAACTGCCTTATTGCTGGGACCCACCAGGGCCTTGCCCCAGGGTTGGATGATGGGGGCCTAGGCCAGGAATGGCTCCCTGGACAACACTGTGAACCATCACCATGGAGAAGCCTTGGGTGACCCTTGACATGGCAGGTAAGATCATTAAGTTCTTAATTAACATAGGAGCCACTTACTTGGTCCTGACCTGCCACTCTAGACCTCTCTCATCTCAGTTGTGCCTGATAAGGGGAGTAAATGGGGAATCAAGATCTAGGCTGTTTACTGAACTTCCCCCCTGTAGAATAAGCAATGCTACCTCAGGGAAGAAGTTGTTAAAGGCCTCTGGCCCACAATTAAAAGGTTTCTGGAAAATAGCCTCCCAGTTCCTTGCCAATCCCCTTGCAACACCCCAATCCTTCCAGCAAAAAAACCCACAGGATTTTAACCCTTGTAAGAGATAGCTAACAAAAATTCAGCCCCAACTCTTGTCTCACGGGGGGCAAGGCTTCCTGAGTCTCCCAGCTATGTGCCTAGCAGCTGGCCAGGGGTTTTCCTGGAAGAGTGAAGCTGGAAGTTCCAGCACAAGGTCTCTATCACTGACGGATGCTTCGTGGAGGTGATTCTAAAGTTGGGTCTTCCCCATGCTAAGTAAGTGTGTAAAATTCTTTATTCAGTTCTAATCTGTACTTACTTTAACTTTGTCTGCTCATACTTAAAAGTTCATAAATAAAATTTAGAGTTTGCCTATTATAAATTGAATAATGATGAAAGGGAACCTAAAAATGAGTCTTTAAATTTCAATTCTATCTTGCAATTGGATTTATTAATTTTTTCTATTTTTGTTTTTTTATTAAATTTTTTTTTAAAGATACTTAGATTACATAAATGTTAGACAAAAATTACAGGGATTCCCATATGCCCCACCTCCCACACCTCCCACAACCTCCCACATAAACATCTTTCATTAGTGTGGCACATCACCTGCAATGGATATACACATCCTGGGGCTTTGCCACTGAGCATGGACCATAGTTCACATTGTAGACCACACTCCCACACAGTTCTGCATGTTATATGCTGATATAAAATGGCCTATATCTGTTGTTGCAATGTCACTCAGGATAATTCCCAAGTCCCGAAAAAACTCCTGTATTATAATTCCTTTTCCCTCTCCCTGCCCCCAAAGCATCCAGTGGCCACTGGCTCCACATTAATGTTGTAATTTCTTCCATTGCTTGAATCACAATATGTCTATAACAGAATACCAGTAAGTCCACTCTAGTCCATAGCTCTTTCCCCCATCCTGAGGAGTCTGGGATGATGATGTCCACTCCACCTCCAAGTGAGAGGGGACTTATATCCCATGGATAAGATGGATGGGATTATTCTGCCTGCAGCTGCAGATTATTCCCTGGGATGGCTGTTGTCCATCATCATCTCCCTGCCAGGTGTCCTGGGTGAGCCCATTGAGCTGTAGAATAGGAGTTGCAGCTGCACTGAGATTCCGAGCCCAGCTGGCACATGGGCAGGCCAAAGACTCCAGTCTCTGGAAGTACACCTACAAACTCCAGCACCACATATAGGTTTGAATAGAAGGGACTGATCGACCTCGTGCAGGGAGGACATATTTGAGACCAACTCTGTCACTCTCAGGAGCACAGATTCCAAAGTAGGGCCCACTGATTTGGCACCAAACTCCGGAGTTATCTGCCCTCATATAGGACCTGGGTGTCTCCAGGGCCCTCAGGAGCCCATCTATTAGGGGTGATATCCACATTGGAAGCCTTTGAAGTCCCACTGGGATGTGCATAAGCATTACCTCTGGGATGACCTCCCAACTCACTTTGAAGTCTTTTAGCCATATGAACTCATTTAATGTATAAAAGAAACCACATGGAATTACTTCAACTGCTGAAAAAGTGGGAAAACTTAGCAACATTACTGTTACTAATAAATATTACTGTTTACTAATAAAAGTGCCTAGTTTGTTTTTAAGTAAAAATATACTAGAAACTGTAATTAAGAATGAAGACAAGATCATTACATAGATGCCTTTATATTAGAAAACAGCAAAAGGATATATAAAATTGTTATACCTGCATGGGTTTATCCTGAACCTACTATTGTAATAGTAATTCTAAATTAAACTTACATTTGTTTATGGTTATTTCTTGAGCATTTGACAATTTGATAAGTATATGTCTCAGGGTAGGCCTATTAGGATTTATACTGTTTGGGATAAGCTGCACATCCTGGGCATATATGTCCATTGTACCTCAAAAGAGTTGGGAAATTTTCAGCCATTATTTCCTCCAACATTCCTTCTGTCCCCTTTCCCTTCTTTTCTCCCTCTGGGATGTCTATAATGCATATGTTTGTGTATTTCTTGTTTTCATTTCAATTGCATGAGTCCCTGCTAAATTTTTTCTATCTTTTTATCTATCTGTTCTACTATCTGTCTGATTTCAGATGTACTATCTTTGATGTCACTAATTCTTCCCTCTGCCTGCTCAAATCTGCTGTTATGTGCTTCCAGGGTATTTTTTATTTCTTGCATTCTGCCATTCATCACCATCAGATCCATTGTCTTTTTATGTATGTTTACAATTTCTTCAGTATGGTCTCCTAGTGTCTTCTTAATATCCTTTATCTCTTCCTTCACTTCATTAAGTTGGTTCATGATATTTGTTTGGACATCCTTGATTATTTTTGCACATTCTGCTTCTCTTCCTGTTTTTTAGTTTGTTCATTAGATTGGGCCATGTCTTCCTGTTTCTTCATATGGTTTGTAATTTTTGTTGGTATCTAGGCATCTGTTTATCTTGATGGGCTTATTCAGATGGTTAGCTTTTTACTATAGCATTTTATTTTGTGGGTTTTTTTTGTGGTAAGTTTCTTTTTTGTCACGTGGCTCCTCTTATTCTATATCCTTGTAGTTGTCTGTGTTACCTTGAAAAAGTATTAAGATCATAGAAAAGGAAAGAGAGGAGAAAAAGAATAACAGTAATAATTATTTTTAAAAGATAGAAAAGGAACCAAACAAGAGCCAGGAAAATAAATAAGTAATAAGAGTGAAAAATCATTAACAATACAAAGGAATAATTTTTAAAAGTGGAATAAAAATAGAATAAAATAAAAGACTAGAAAGATGAGAAGAGAAGAAGAAAAAATAATAAATGAAGACCAAACAAAAAGGAGTAGAATGAAGAAAAACAACAGAAGAGGAAAAAATGAAAGAAAGAAAAGGAGTTTTAAAAACTAATTAGAAAAAATAAGGAAAAGGAAAAAAATGAAATAAAGGAAGAGAAAAGACAACAAACAAACAAAAACAGCCCAGAAAAAACAGGTTTCCCTCTTAGGCCCCTAGGGAACTGTCTCGGGCTGTCAGTATCATCAATCAATCACCCTGCAGCCTGCCCTCCACAAGTAAGGTACCCAGTTTTAGCAAATAAAATAAAGACTTTTTTAGAAAGGTAAGAAATTAAAAAATAACAGATCAAAAAACCCAAAACAAAAAAATCTCAGTCTATAAGTTCTCTTGTCATAAGGTGCTGGCTGTGTGCCTGGCATCCCAGTAAATCACTCTCTGGAATCCTTCTCGTAGGAGGCACTGGGAATTGAACCCAGTGGATCACTCTTTGGATCCCTTCTCTTACCAGGCACTGGGAATTAAACCAAGAACCTCATATATGTGAAGCAGGTGTTCCTACACTGAGCTACACCCACTTCACAGGTCAGGCAGTCTTCTGGAAGCTTATCTGGTCCCTGCCCCCTTTCCCTCAGGCAAGTTGACCTTCTAAGGGTTTGCTGGCTATCTCTTCCTATTTCCTTCTCTCCCGGGCTGGTTTGGGGCCTGTCTTCACCTAGTTCCTCACTGACCTAGTTCCTCTGTCTCCCAGGGCGAATGAGTGTGACAGCCTACCTGATCAGATCTCCTCTTCCTTCTCTTCTGATTCAGTGCTCACTGGGGTCTTTTTGGAGATTCAAAGGTGACTTAGCTGGTCAAACTCACTGAAGGGAAGCCACTCTCTTCCCTCCGCCTGACCCCTCTTCCTTGTAGGGAGGAGAATGTTCTTTTCCACTCAGTTGGCTGCAATGAGCCAGGAGTTTTACCAAGGCAATTCAGCTTGAGGGTGGGGTATATGTGCCATTCCCAGGCACAGGGGTAAGAAATTCAGTTTTCATTTGGCCTGTTTGTCTCTCTGTCCCTTTCCCTCCTGGATGATGTGCAGCACTCTCCTGGTCTACAGATCCAAAGCAGCTCCCTCAGATAGCCTTTTGCCCTTCCCCCATTGTATTCGTTAAAGAGTTGAGCCCAGCCTACCTACTTTGACCCCACTTTCCCTGAAGTCCAGTTTATGGTTATTTCAAGTCAAGCCTCAACCTACTATATGCTTACTACTATAATGGTAATATCAAATTAACAAATAAAAACCCTTAAAAGAGCTCTATTCAAATTGCTAAAAGTTAAATAAGTGCTTGTATATATATAAATATTCCTCAAGCCCAAATTAAACAAGCTAAGAAGGATTTTTAAAGTCATGTAGAAATCTGAATATAGAAACTATTGGGAAAGGGGAAAAGGGGTTTCCTAAGCTCCCTAACATACCCAGCCCCGCAGGACCTCCTTCTCTTTGCAAGAGCTATGGAGGAAGAACTGGAAGTGACAAGATAGGAAAATGCAAGTTTAGTTGGGCTGGGTGTGACAAGATAGGGAAATGCAAGTTTAGTTTAAAACTCCTATCTACTAGACTGGGAAATTAAGAATCATAGTTTGTCCTGCAGTTCCCCAATTCAAACCTTTTAACAGCCTTAAAATGAAAGTAACTAATAATCCAACTGTAAAATTTCAGTAAAGAGATAAGGTCCTTGAAAGCTATGAAACTAAAACTTAGCAATCAGTATGCTTTCAAAATTATTCACAGTTTTACATTATGACAATTTTACATTAAGACACATTATGAAACAGTTTTCTGGAGGCAAGGTGGCAGAGGAGGCTGGCCACTTTGTAAGCCTGCAAATCAACAATTTCTCAGGGGAAGCGGCTGTGGCTCAATCAGTAGGGCTCCCGTTTACCATATGGGAGGCCCCGGGTTCGGTTCCCGGGGCCTCCTGCACGGCGTAGTTAGCTGACCCAGCGAGCATGAGCAGCAAGGGGAGGATGAATAAATAAAAATAAATAAAAAATCTTTAAAAAAAAAAAAAAAAAAAACAATGTCTCAGCCCTGATAGTGACCAGCCTCTCCTGCCACCTTGCCTCCAGAAAACTGTTTCATAATGTGTCTTTGTGAATGTTTCATAGATATTGCTAAAATAAAAATAGTTAACTAAAGAAAGCATATATTTCTGAAAGACATTCCCTATGTGCTACCAATGTTCTAGTATTGCATGCTACCAGGTATCCAATATTTTAAAAAGTCATGTTTGCATAAAACCAAATTAAATCTTTACTCTGACAATATTTTTGAGGGTGATTATATGTTATAAGAGGTTTGCTTGGAGGCAGTTTCCATTTTGGTAGCTCGAGTGTATAAAATGTGTTTTTTTTTCTCTCTCTCTTTTTATTAAGAAAAAATGAGAGTAGTTTTGTCCTAAGATAAAACAATTGGTTATTAAGAAAAAGAAAAGTGTGGAACAAAACCTGAATGAATACAGAATGTGCAAAAGGTCTGCGAAAAAAAAAATTCTTGTGGTCAAAAATGGGTACCAAAAACCTCCTCAAAAGCCTTTTTCTTCCTCCCTTCTGCCCCCCAAATCCCTCTGAAACCTCAACTTTGATCCAGCTGATCAGGCTCTTCCTACATCTCCTCCATATATGCCTCCAAGGTAAGGTTGCCTCCACCCCCACCCTGCTGGTCCTCTAACTCCCCTTCCTCTCCCTCCTTGCCAGTCACCGCCTTCCACCCCAACTTTCTCCCCTCCTCATATCTGCTGGCGAGGACTACACCCCCTCATCACTGCCCTCCACCTCTGTCGCTGATCCCAATTCCCTATCTCCCAACTCTACACAGATGCCAGCTCCTCTCTTACCCCTCAAGGAAGTTGCGGGGACTGAAGGAATAGTTAGAGTACACATCCCTTCTTCACTCTCAGATTTAGGTCAGACAGAAAACCGACAAGGATCATTCTCTGAAAACCCGCCACATACATTAAGGAATTCCAGCACCTCACCCACTCCTATGACCTCACTTATCAGGATACATATGTTATTATTACTTCCTCAACTGCCCCAGAGGAAAAAGCCATATCTGGGCTGCTGCTACCACTTTCGCAGACTCTTTGCATACTCCAAATCCTAACAGCCACCCGGCAGGCCCCACCGCAGCTCCAACCACTAACCCTCCTTGGCATTGCCAGCCAGGTTCCCCGGACCTTCACCGCATGGCCCACTTTGTAACCTGCATAATAGAAGGCATGAAAAAGGCTGCACTCAAAGCAGTTAATTATGATAAAATTAAAGAGATTTCACAGAAACCTGATGAAAACCCAGCTGCCTTCATGAATAGATTGACTGAGTCTCTCCCTTAAATACTCCAATTTAGATCCTGAGTCAGACTCTGGTCAATTGTACCTACACACCCACTTTATCATGCAATCTTATCCAGACATTAGAAAGAAGTTACAAGTTAGAGGATGGCCCTCAAACTCCTCAGAAAGACCCTGTTAAAGCAGCATTCAAGGTCTTTAACAGTAGAGAAGAGGAAGCAAATTAGAAAAACATAAACGAGATCAGGCTAAAGCCTCCCTCCTAGCTGCTGTCCTCAGGTTCGAGTCTTGAAAACCTAATCTCTCTCCTTCTTCGCGGATGCCTCCTGGACCCTGTTTTAAGTGTGGAAAGGATGGGCATTGGTCACGTTCCTGTGCTGATCCCAGGCCCCCACTGAGGTCTTGCCCAGTGTGTCATCACAAGGGTCATTGGAAGTCAGACTGTCCTGAAAACCCAGTTTCCAGGAAAGCTCCTCCAGCACACCCTAGAGACCCAGAGCTGGGACCCTCCTTTCCAGACCTCCTCGGATTAATGTAGGATGACTGATGGGTCCCTGGTTCGAGACAGAGTCACATTTCCATCAACCTCAGTCCTCTGGAAAAGTTGAGCATATGAACGGGATCCTAAAACAACACTTGACCAAATTAACAATGCTGATTGCAGCTGGCTCCACCACCTTCTGCAGACAGCAAACCAGGAGACCCTGAGACTCTCTGGGGGACCTATGATTGAAACTCACGAAGGACAGAGGTGACAACACACCAAATACAAGGGGTATTGCCCCTTTTAACACTTCAGGTTCCTCTTAATTCTTTACTCTTCCCTTCTGTGCCTTGTCTACGAAGTACACGTAAGCCTGGCAGCATCAATACATATGGTACTATTCATAGCCAACACTTTTTGTAGTATTCTATCCTCACACTTAGCCGATTTGTTGTCCCTTGCACCCTCTTGCTCAAGCAATACCTTGACATCATTCAAGACCTGTGGTTACAAGCAGATTTTTCTGATTTTTACCCCAAAGAAATTGTCATCTTCTCCTTTGCCACTCTCTTCTTTTTCTTTACTGACTACTCTCTCTACAGTGGACATCCTATATTTTACCCTTCCACTCTTCTTTGTACTAACCTCTCAAAAAACCCCTTATTTGGGGAAGCGGCTGTGGCTCAATCAGTAGGGCTCCCGTTTGCCATATGGGAGGCTCCGGGAACCGAACCTCCGGGTGAAGGTGGGCCCGCCCCCACGGCGTGGTTAGCTGACCCAGTGAGCACAGGCAGCAAGGGGGGGATAAATGAATAAATAAATAAAATCTTTAAAAAAAACAAAAACAAAAACAAAAAAAACCCTTATTCGGCCCTTTTACAGACACTATCCAAACCATAGCAATCGCAATTAACCACTCTGATTGTTGGATATGCCCTGAGCATACCCACGCTGAAACTAAATCCTTACTCCCCTTTCCTCTAAGCCCAGAAACCTCTCCTGCGTGTCTGCCCACAATACACTGGCTTTGGAGGCCGATGGGTTACAGAACCCCCCCCCCCCCACCACCACCAAGTTTACCAGAATATGAAGATATACTTATTCTCCATAAGGCGTTAAACACTCTCATTCGGTAAAATTCATATTCTATTGGTATGGTTACAGTCCTAATGGACAGACCTTTTTTATGCTTTAAATACCTATCCACATGACTTTGTGCAACTAATTTAGGACAAATACCCACTACATCTTGTAATCATACTCCACTCTTTAACACTACTACACTGCACTGGCAGGCAGATTTGAAAATGCCAAACAAACATCTTAATTCAATCCTATTTTGGAATGACTCAGGCATCAATCAAACACTACTACAAGAGTAAGCAATAAAAACTATAATGAAAATGTACTGTGTTTCAGTAGCGCTTATAGATAAACCAAGTTATTCGGAGTAGGAACACAATTGAGACAATTATACAATTTAACCAGGTTAAAACCTAGAAAATACCCAAAGAAATTCTTTGCTTTTCTTTTCCAAAATCTCCTCTGTCAGACTAAACTAACATATGACCTTCCAAATCGTATTACTCTCCTTTATATATTAATGTGGTATATGATGGGACCCAAATATTCAACATTCCCAACTACCTGCATTCTTATTTTATTCCCTCAAGCCCCTCAAGGGCACTAATGCTTGTGGGCACAGGTTTCTATTTTCTGTGTGGTAATACTGCATACCTAACACTTCCTACCATATGGACAAGAAATTGCTCTATAGTATCTATTATTCCTAATACTACCATCCTAAAACCCCAAAATATGGCCTCCTCTTGACAAATACCTAATCTCGGTTCTTTTCTTGAAACCTCACTTCAGCCTCAGCAACAGAGTGAACAGAAAAAGAGGCACTTCTTAGAGGACCCAGAATTTGGATATCAAGCCCAAGATCATCCAATCCTAGAAAGGCCTGGCATAGGACATACCATCTTTCACAGTCTGTTCTGGTGTGCAGGTAATCCAATGTTAGAATGAGGAATTCTAAATATCTCCCTCACATTACAACTATCCTTGAATGCAACCATGCAGGCCATAAACAATCAACAACTAGAAGTTAACAGCCTGGCATAGGTTGTCATACAAATTGCAAGAACATTAGATGTCCTCACCGCTGTTGCAGAAGATACTTGTGCAATCATAAATGAAACTTATTGTTTCTATATTACCAGAACAGGGCAGGTAGAAGAAAATCTCAAAAATTTAAAAGAAAACATAGAAATTATTCAGAAGGCCCAAGACAACAGTTATGGAACTCAATCATGGTTATCCTCATTTCTCTCTTACTTCTCCTCACCCCTAAAATCAATACTTTTACCCATTATAACACCATTACTGATAGTATTGCTGCTTCTGCTTTTCAGTCTTTGTATCTTACAGCTTCTCATCTGATTCATACACTAAATCGTATAGTCAACAACTCATGAATACGTGAATGGCGTCTTTTTGCTTCGAGAACAACAATACCAGCCTCTGTGGGACCAGAAGCCAAAACCCATTGGGCAGGATGGAAGGGATCCCCTCTCCATCCCCTGACAGCAGGAAGTAACCAGATTGAGTTAATGTCCTGAATCCCCTCACCCTCCTGTTCTGCCCAGTACTCCCATTACTCAGGTCCTTTATCATATATAGATATAATCAAAGAGTTAGGAATGTTAGAGGCTCCCCTTTACAAGGTTTGCAATGATTAAATAGGTCATAAGACCATGACTCAATTCCTCTGTGACATAAATTGAAGAAAGGCAGCCTCCAACCATAACCGATTGAGCAAGCCATAGCCTACGGGCTAGAAGGCAGTCCATCCCTGCCCAAGAATGAACAAAGGAGCCATATAGCAGTGGAGCAGATAAGGGCCCTCACCCCTTCTGGGCCCAGGCACCACCAACCACTCCCACTTTCCAAGAATACCCTACATCCCAGCCCACTACCACCTAGAGATTTGGCCCCAGACTGTACTCGGTTTCCGTACCTATTGATGTACTGTATAAAGTAGTATCCACCACCTTCCAGGGGCGGGCTGAAGTCTATTCTTCAGACCCTCTCCATTGGGAGTGCTTCTCAATAAACTTCCTGCGTGCAATCATCAGTCTCTGCACCCCAGTGAGCACCGCTTTTCTCCAACAATTTGATAGGTCTATTTATGAAGTTCTAAAAGCGTTAGTATCAAATAGCATATTGCTGCAAAACTAAATTTGGTTCTCTGTTAAAGCAACAAAGTTTCTTAAATCATTCATCTGTTTTAGTGGAAGGTTATAATGAAATTTTCTCCTGAATAATCAGTATACAAAGCAGAGTCTGTTTCATCAAAATAGCTTCCTGTACTTTATGATACCTTTGTTGTGTCCTTGATGTGTAGAAAAACAAGTTTTCTCACTTTTAAAAGAACATAACATTCAAACCTAACAACTTTTAATACTTTGCTTTCTCAAAGTCAAATCCTAGAAGGTATCTTTTTATTTCAAACCATTGCAAAAAAAGTTATTTCACTTTGAAAAAAAGTAAAGTAATAAAAAATATTTAAATTCATTTAATATAAGTTAAATTAAGAGTGTTTTAAAAGTATTATAAAAATTAAATGGAATTGTCTAACCTTCTGTTAATCAAAATTGTATGGGTAAAATAACCATATAAATACTTAAAAATTGTATAAAATTCCTAAAAATTTAACAATGTTTTCTGCATAATATTAAATAACAATATAATGTTATTAATCATGGCTTTAATTATTTTTAAAATGTTATATGTCACAGAAACAACCTATTTACCCAGACATCAAGAGGCAGATGCTCTAGGCCATATCTAAATAGTCTGCCCCACCCCCACAGAAGCAGCGACCTTGTGGCCACACAAAGAGTGGCCATCAAGGGGCTGCAATGGTGTGGTGCATAGCTAGGTCACTGGGTATTCCTATAAAATATTCTAACCTAATTTATATCATACAAAAATTGTGAGACCTATATTCAACTCCAGCCATGAACAGTACCTTACAACAATGGACATATCCATAAAGATTGTGTATTTAAACCAAGCTTCCAGTACCATTCATGGTGTCTCTCCATTTGAGTTATTGGCTAGGATGTCACTATGACCCCTAAAACAATAAAGGTATCTGCCACATCTGGCCATGCCCCTGAAGTAAATGGAACTGTGTTGCTGCTTCATATTCCTCTGGCTCTGCCAGCCAGCAATGGCTCAATATTGCCTCCAGACTGTTTCTGTTCCATAGTGCTGGAAGGTGCTATGCACCAAGCTTGTGGAACACTGGAGCCTCTGCAGGATGCTGGCTGTGTGAAGGATATACCAGTGGAACAATAATTGCCAGAGTAATGTGAGTAGAACTTAAACACAATTGGCATTAAGGCCTGCTCCTGTAGAGGGACAACATGTATAGTGTTGCAAGCCTGGTGCTCGCCCATCGGTGGCCCATGTCTTAAGACCTATGGGAAAAACTTCAACTGTCACTTTGCTTACTGGAGAAAATCTCCCTCTCTGTGTACCCATTAAACACTCATTTTTGCATCTGTAAGCTAATCTTCCTACTTCACATGAGTTCATCCAATGTCTTCCTCAACTAGGCTTCCACCATGGCAGCTGTTCACAACCAAATGGACTGTTAGTGGTTAAAGTTAAAGGATTTGCCAACTGGATGCATTTACCCTGAGTAAAACCCTCTGTCCAAGGAAATGTCAATGCACCAGAAACACCTGCTGAGATATACGAATGCCAGCCATTGGATGGCCTGAAATATCTCTTCAAAAAGCAAAAGCTAAGTACTTAATGACAACACCCTCACAGCCTAAACCCTTTGAAAACCCTTATTAATGTTATAGCATAGAACGTGTTCAAACCCAGCTCAGTTATTTAATCAGCTGTGGTCCTTCAATACCACAGGACTCTAGACATATTCACTGCCACTCAAGGAAGTGCCTGCATCTACCTAGGCAAAAAATGCTGCCAAGAAAATGTAAAAAACCTTATTAACCAGGCAACCAAACTAAAATGTTGCTGGCAGCACTCCATTCTTGCTGTTCTCATACCTCTCTCACCCCCCTTGGTTTAAAACCCTTGTAGGCCCCCTCTCAACCATTCTTCTTATACTCTTAGTAGGCCCCTGTATATTTATGCTCCTAACTTGATTTATTTCTTCCAGGATTGATGCATTCCAAAACAAAAGCAAATTTCTGCTTATGCATGGATATCATCCAGTTTTGGCCACTGAAGTAAGAACCCCTCCTCCTAGCCCCAGTACCATAGCAAGAGAGTTTTATACCCTATCAGGCAGGGACTACAACCCCTAACAAGTAGGAATCAGATACAGAAGAATGACCTTCACCCTTTTACTCCCCCTTAAGATTAAGGGTGTACAATAGTTTCAGGGGGGATTTGAGGCAGGATAGAATAGGAACCTAAAGAGGAAGGGGCAGAAAACCTAATAAGCCACACAAAAACCACCTGGTAAGAGAAACTGAGGCAATGGCCTGCTGACTAGCATCAGCCTGCTGAGTCACACAGGCAAGTTAGGATGGGGCAACTTACAGCACACACCCTGCAGCTTACAGCATACACCCAATGGCTGCCTTATCAGAAGGCAGGCAGCAACATCATTACATGGTGAGAAAGAGGGAAGGGGCAGGAGGGGCACCACCGCCACCCTCCACCCACCCTCTGGTTAGCCCACATCTCCTGGACAGTGACCAGAGGCCAATCACATCTGGTCAGCACTACCTGCAGAGCTCATGGACAGCAGCCAGAAGCCAATCACCACCGGACAGCAACTCCCAACCCCCTAAGAGAATCAAATCACCCAATAGATTTGTTTCAAATATGCCAATCAGCACAGACCCTGGAGCCCTGTACCCCATAAAGAAGGGAACCCCAGGGCAGAAAGCACATATCTCTACCTTGAACATGCCCATACCTATATCTCAGGTGTGTACTTATCTCCCTTTGTTTACCCCCCAATAAATCCTCTGCTTGCCTGATTAATTTGTGGCTCATCCTTGAATTCTTTCTAAGGACAAAGTCAAGAATCTAGATACTGACTCCCATAACACTTTTGCCATCTAGAGGTATCTTCCTTCCTTATGTAAGACAAATCATTCTTGCCATTATAAGAATGTGCCTATGTCACTAATCTTTTGTCCTTCCTCTCCCCCACTCCCTTATGCACTACACTTCCTAGAATGCACTGATCTTGTTCTCCTTTGTTATCAAGAAACATGCTGAGCTCTTTCCAGCCTTAGAGACTTTCTGTTGTTTTTCCTTTGTCAGAAGCACCCTCCCTAATGTTCCTTTCTCATTCACACAGAGCTCTGCTTAATATCAGCAATCCAGAAAGACTTTTAAGTGGCAACCATTTCAAAGTAGCCCTCCTCTACCCCACCTTCATTTTCAATGAGCTAGTTATCACAAGTTGTAGGTGTTTGTTTGATTACTTATTCAGTGTAAGCAACCCGTCCCCACTTACCCTGTCCCATTCCAAAAAGGCAGAAACCACATGTATTTTGTTCAATGCTGAATATCCAGTACCTTAGCTGAATAAATGGATCTTATACTATTGATTATTCTGTTTCTCCTATATCTTGTCACCTCATGCTCTTTAATGAACTCTTCCAATTATGCTCAATCTTTCCCATATTTTAATCATTATCATTAACATCATCATTTAATCAATCATTTCCTTCTACCCCATATCTATTTTCCACTTCAAAAGAAAATGCTCAAATGAATCATTATACTCTGTGTTCCTATTTTCTTGTTTTCTATTATATCTTAAACCTACACCAATCTATCTTCTGCTTTATTTCTCAATTGAAACAGCTCTTACTAAGGGTGACACTGACTTTCTGAGGCCTAATCTAGGAAGTATGGATTAGTCTTTTTTCTAACTTGTTGTCTCAGCATCATTCTGCATTATTTACCTCTCCATGCTTCTTAAAACTTTTTGTTTTTCTCCTACCTCTCTGGCCATTCTCCTTACTCTTCTCTTGCTGGATCATCCAACTTTAGTATCTTCAAGACCCATTGTAATGGAGATTTTTAAACATAGTAACACTGATGGAAATTCCTAAGGCCCACAAAACCTGCTTAAAACAATACCCCGGATATGCATCTGGGCCTGACTAATCACGCCACCATGGAGATGGCAAAACCCACCCCTAGTAAAGATGAACCCAGACCCCCTTAACGCCGATGCTAATTGCAAAAATTAGCTTCTGTAATATTGCTTGCTTGCTCGGCTGGATATGGACAATTGAAGCTGCCCCTCACCCTTTCTGGCGCAAGAGAAGTAATGCTTTGTTGTAATTAACTAATCTGATATCTGAGCACAAAGAATAGTTGCTTTATCATGCTGACCCTGCTAAAATTCCCTATAGAAACCCACCGCGGGAAGCCGGGGGTCACTTCTCTCCATACTGCTGGAGGAGGCCCCAGCCGGCCGGAAATAAAGGTTCCTCTCCTAAACACATTGTCTGGGTGCTGAGTTTCTCTCTGGATGAAGTGTCCCACTTCACCATCTACACTACCTATGCTTTTCACACTTCACTTCTCTCCCTAGCATTTCATCCATGCCCATGACATTGAAGGCCATCTCTAGGCCAATTACTCCCAAGTATTTATTTCTAGGTCAGACCATATCTTTCAAGCTGCAGATCCATATATCCAACTGTGTACTAACAGCTTCTCTCAGATGCCTGAAAGATACCTCAACCTAAACATTTCCAAAGTCTAACTCATGATACAGTTCTCCAAGGGGTCCCACTCCCACGTCTCCTCTTTCATTTAGTGGGTACACCATCCACATAGCCACACAAAGCAACCTGACTCATTTTGACACATTCCCCTCTATTCAATTCATCATCAAATCTTATTGATTTCACTTCCTAAACCACTCTGAAATTTATCTAATTCTCCTTCCCTCTAATACCCTTACCCTATCCAAAGCGGGTTATTTTTATTTCTTTCCTAATATAATATGAAAACTTCATTAATAATCATCTTCCTAGATAGACGTTATGTTGAAAATATTTACAATCAATACCAGACATAGCATTCTGGAGGCCCATTGCTGCACCTGATTCATCTCCTGATTCTGGCATGGGATTAGGACTGCCTGAGTAAAAGGAAGATATTTGGGGCCCAGGGTAACACCTACTTCTAATAAGAATGAAATTATGTTAGTATTGTACCATTCAGTATGGTTGTACTGTTGCAAATGACTGATGCATAATGGTGTATACTGGTTGCATCAATTTCCCAGAGCTACTGTATCCAAGTATCACAAACTGTGTGGCTTGAAACATCAGAAACGTATTCCAAAATCAAGATGTCAACAGGGCTATGCTCTATCTGAAAGCTCTAGGATAGGATCCTTTCTTACCTCATCTAGTTTCTGGCAATTAGGGCAATATTGGCATTCCTTGATTTGTGGCAGCATAGTTTCTGTCTCTGCCTCCATCATTGAATGTCTGTCTTTCCTCTGTGTCTGTCTGTCTCTCTGTTTGAATTTCTCTCTTTTTATAAAGATACCAGTCATATTGAATTAGGATGGGCCTAGATCCTATTTCCAAATAAGTTGGCACTCACAGGTATCAATTGTTAGGGCTTGAACTTATCTTTTTAGAGGACACACTCAATCTGAAACACTGGTGAATAACATCTTTGCTCAACCACTCATATTAAAACAAAAGGAATCTTTAAACATACACACACACATGCTTTAAACTCTTCAATGCCTGCCCAGTTCTCAACATGACCTGTAAGTCCTGGATGGTCTGGCCCTTGACTACCATTTTAATGCTGTATTGCTTCATGATACGTTCTCTTCTCAGCAGAGGCATCCAGATGACTGAACTGTAGGATTCATTTACAAACCAGAGTGTGTGCAGGAACCCCCAGCAGAAGATAATTTAAGATCAGCTCAATGGAAAAATCACAAAGTAGATGAAAAACCCAGTGCCATGTGATATCAACATAAATGAGAGGCTATAGAGAATATGTTAACCTGAAATGAAACTACATTTTTATAAATATTAGAAAGACAATTTGGCAAATTATACTGAAAGTACTTAAAGTATACATACCCTTTTACTCAGCAATTCCAATCCTAGAAATTCCTCTTAAGGAAAAATAAATATACAAATAGTTTTTGCATAAGGATGTTAATTGCAGTGTCACTTATTGTAAAGAAATGTCAGAAAGCTTCTAACCATAAGTGATTAGTAGAATAACGTATGGTTCAACTATACGAGATGTGATATACAACCATTAAAAATGTTTAAGAACAATGTTTTAAAACATGCCAAGCAGTTAATAAGTATTATCAAGTGAAAAAATGAGTTACAAAGTAGAATGTGCAGTGTTGTTACAATTTATATCTATAGACCTAGAATAGACTCAAACTAAGTGGTTAATTTAGGTGAAGGGATAGCAAGTAATTTTCTTTTCCTTCTTTATATTTTTCCGTATTTTCCAAATTTTCTTTAAAATTTGGAATTGTCTTTATAAGTGGTGGTGGGGAATAGAACTCTAATGCATTTTACTAAAAGGATGGTAGTATATTACTTTTGAAAGGAGGGTATAACAACATGTTCTCTACTGACATTTTGGTCTGATGTAGAAAGCAGAACTTTAAATATCTATAATACAAGGATAATAAAAGAATTTCTGCTGAACAGAGTTAGTGCATTTTCTGGGCTCCTATTTTTTTTTCTGTAAATTTTTATGATGATGCAGCATATATTTTCCTAAGCCCCAAGAGCAATTTTTGTTGAAGATGATTTTCTTCAAATAACTTTCACATATTAAAAGACTGAAATAGAATCCAAATGTATAAAACCAGAAAAGATGAGGAAAAACAAGTTCAGAGTACTGCTCTACTTTCTCAAAAGAGCACTGTGCTCCCTCATAGCTTGTCTCCATTGAAAAGACCTATGTGCTTTCCCTCTCAAAGACTTTTTGAATTTGATATAAATTAAAAGAGGTATGGGTGACTTCTGAAAATGATGTCAAACTAAGAATGCTTCTATTATTTACAGACCAACAATTTTTAAAACCATTTCATGAGATAAGGCTTGAATCTATACTGGTTTAAGAAACTTTTAATCCAAATTCCTTGCTAATTTCCTATACTTTCAATGTCCATCGACTACATGTTCATTCTAGCTGATAAAATCTTCAGTAGTGATGCCAAGAGAAATGCTTGTCAAAAGTCAAGCCAATGTACCAATTGGTTATTCAAATTGAATCAACTTTCCTATAAAGTCTTTTTTTATATGTTTGTTCTTTCAGTTAAGGAAAATTACAATTTCAATATATAAGTCCCTTAAAATTTCTAGGTCCTTTATTCCAACAAGACAAAAGCTCCCTTTTTTTTTTTCAAGGGAAAGGAGTTATAGATAACCTTTGATATATTTTGGTTCCTTTTTCTTCTTCTTAATTCCCCTCTTTTATGCATTGCTTCAATTACCTCCCATATTTGTCTTGTGGACAGATTACATTTTTCTTCTCCAATATGTTCTGCTAGATGACTCTTCTGGACTTCCAGTTTTATCATATCATCTTTTCTTCATGCATCTGCAATGACAATCTATTGACCAAGAATTTGCACTGACACAACTCAGTCTGGCATCAATCTATAATATCTACCCAATTCCATTTAAAATATTTCTCAACAGATAGTTTCTAATCTAGGCTGGTAGCTCAATCTTTTTTTTTTTTTTTTTTCTTTTTTGTCATTCTTCATGCTTTTATCCCTATCTAAAATATCCATTTTGGGCCTCTCCTTTTCTTCCCCTTACTCCCCTATTCTTAACCAAATTAAGGTCCTATCTATCTCAATTCTTTGAAATCCTTTGGCTATCTCTCTGTTTCCTCACTATTTCACCACTAATTTAATTACCTCATATAATTATCTAACTATCTCATCTATGCATGTCTAGTTGTTGATGCACCAACAAAATTATAAGCCCTTTTTGTGGATAGTGATAGGATCTTAAAACTTTATATCTGGGAAACGGATGTGGCTCAGGAGGTTCGGCGTCCGTCTACCATATGGAGAGACTGGGGTTCGATCCCCGGTACCTCCCGGTTAAAAAAAAAAAAACTTTATATCACACTTAGCTATTAGAATTTATTAGAATAAATTGGAGGATTTATGAATTGGGATTAATATACTGTGAAGACATCACTTAATTATATCATCCAGAACATGATTACTAGTTCTAGAATTGCTTTCTAAAGTCATGAATTTATCCATTACCTACCAAATGTGTATGAAGGAAGTGGCATGGAAGTAGGAAGAAAGAGAGATATCTGACTTCATTTATTTCTTAAACAAATCTTCACAGAGCACCTCTTGGATATCAAGTAGTGATAAATAAAAGGAAATGATAATTGGTAAATAAATTCAATGTCAAAAATTTTGAGACAAAAGATAATACACAAATTAACAAACACATACATATACATGTAATTTATAAATTGTGATAATTTCTATGACATAAACAAAATGCAGGGGTTAAGAAAAATGGAGGAAGGTAGGGAAGAAGAGTACAATTTAGGTTGTTTGGAGTGATCTTGCTGGAGCGGTGACATTAAAGTAGGGACCCAAAGGAGAGGACCAAGCCATGTGAAGATGAGGTAAATGGACTTTTCAGGCTATGGAAATATTAAATAAAGAGGCTTAGAAATAGAAGTAAAAGAAAAATTTGTCACTTTGAAGCATTAAAGGGAGGTCTCTTAGGTGAGGACATGGCATGAGACTATAGCAGAGAGGTTACCAGGGCCCCACATCAGGCAGGTCAGTGTAGGCCATGTGAAAAAATGTGGATCTGATTTTAACTGAAATGTGGTTTGATTTGTTCTTTAAGCGCAGCTTTATGGCTATGTGGAAAAGAGAGTAGAGAATATCCAATAAGGCAAGATGTTTATGCTTTAAGTAAAACACAAAACTGTCATTCATAGTTTGTAACTTCTATGATTGGTCATGAGACAATTGTCAGCATTTTAAACTGACAGTTGTTTCATTACTTCTAGAGATCTCTACCCTTTCATTTCTTTGTTTGAGAGATGACTTTAACATGCCTCAAGTTTAGCGTCACTAAACTTATTTTCCATTAACATTATGTGGAAATGACTTTCTGTATTGGTCATCTATGTTCAGGAAGGGTATTATGTGACGTCTATACAGTATGCCTCATCCCATAGCCAATCCTATACAAATCCCTAAACTGGAGTTTGCTGATGAAAGTATTCCTCAGTAATCTTTGATACTATCAAATTCAGAAATATCTCTTTGCCTCTGTTTAAGATTAAAGCTAATTTGAACCACTTTATCCTTACATTTAAGGAAAATGGTTAATGTCTTTCCCCACTATTTCCTTAGATTTGTCACCTAATTTTTTCTAAGCATCCTTTTTCTAAGGAAGGGCTCAGAGTAAGTTAATTGTGTTTCTGTGCAGATAGACCTTTAGGAGAAAAGAAAAGGCTTGTATATCTATATCCCCTAATCTAATATCCCTTCCAATTCATGTTACAAAATGACCTAAATCAACCAAATTAAAAAGAAAACACGTAGGAGTTTAGCTTACATGGCCCTTATGTGATTGCTGTCATGAAATCACAAAACCCATCCAATTTTCAACTGATATTGAAGTGGGATGAGTAGATGTTAAATAACCCTCTATTTCCTCTCAACATGTTTCAGTGACAAATTCCATTTTAAACAGTTACATGATTATAAGATCTGAAATTAAATTTTATGATGAATAACTAAGCACCACTTTTAAGAGTCCCTGGGAGAAACCACGCTCTCCAGCACAAACACTTGGAATAATCAATTGGGAGTCAATTGACAAAGCACTTCAGATTTAATTTGCAGTGCTGAAGGATCCTCCTTCACTTCATCCTAAATTAGGGAGTGTTCTGTTGCTTCTCCTTGTCCCATTTTGCAGGGGTTGGGGGGTGGGCAGGATTTTACCTTGCTTTGGTATTGTTCTGTACTGTGAGATGTAATTCCTCACTTGGTTTTAAAATACACTTATAGGTGAGAGTTTCACATTAACTGCAAAAAAGTAACTGGATGAATATCCTGCCAAATTATTTAACCATCTTTTAGAGCCATAGGCAGGAACAATGAAAAACATACTTAAAATTTTTCTGTTAGCTGTTTTTTATTCTGTATTTCAGAGTAGCTGATGAAGCAGTGTTGTATGGAGAAAACAAAACAAAACAAAACAAAACCATCATGGCCTTTGTTTTGAGAAAGATCTAGATTCCAAAATCTTGGTTGGGATTTAGAGCAAATGGGTAGACTTCTCTGTGTCTCAGTTACTTTATCTGTAAAATGTGGATAATAATATTTCTCAAAGTAGTTGTGAAAAAAAATGAAAGTATAAATTAAAAACCCCTTGCACAGAGGTTGGCCAAAATAAACAGTTGTCCCTAAGAATAAAGTCTGGATGATTCCTTGTTCACAGACTAAAGGGAAGAGTACAGGGATGTTATTCAGTACTATTTCATTTTCAAAAAGATATTCCCTGCCTTGAATACATGCCAGTCAGGAGGACACATGAGTGAAACACTCCCCACAACAGTGCTACTTGCAAAACCCAGTGTGTCCTATCCAGGCTATGCCACCAATGGTGAGGGTAGATTCCAGCAGTGTGGTGTAGACTAGGAGTCAGAAGACATTTTCTTTAAAGGACCAAATAGTAAATATTTTAGACTTTGCTGGTCATACAGTTTCTGTTGCCTATTTAACTCTGCCATTGTAGTACAAAAGTAACTATAGATTATATGTAAACAAGCAAGCATGCTATATTCCAACAAAGCTTTATTTATGGACACTGAAATTTGAGTTCATATAATTTTTTACTTTTAAAAAGTATTCTTTTCTAGTTTTTTTTCAACCATTTAAAATGTAAAAACATTTCTTAGCTTACAGGTGGTACAAACACAGGCAACAGGGAGTGGGCTGGATTTGTCCAACAAGCCATAGTTTGCTTATCCCTAATGTAGAGGAAGAGGCTAAGTTGAGAGTTCCACAACTTGGACTCTAGATTCTTGTTTGGACTGGTGCCAATCAAGACCAGTTACATGTTTCCTCCAAAAAATACCCTTTACCCATTTATAAAAACTTTTCCAGCATTTTTGGTAATTGCAAAAGCACAACCCCACTTCTGGTACCAAATTCTGTATTAGTCAGCCAAAGGGGTGCTGATGCAAAGTACCAGAAATCTGTTTATAAAGGGTATTTATTTGGGGTAAAAGCTTAAAGTTACAAGGCCCTAAAAAGTCCAATTCAAGGCTGCTTCTCACCAAAGTCATTTGCCACATGTTGAAGCAAGATGGAAGGTGATCACTGCCTGGTCTCCCAGGGCTTCCAATATCAGTCTCTGGTAAGGGTTCATTTCTTTCCTGGCCTTATCAGCTGCTCAACTGCTCTGCTCTCTTCAGCTGCAAACTGTCAGATGAATGGCTCATCTCTCCCCAGGACCCCAGGATCAAACATGACAGAGCTATCTTCTCTTCCATGTCTATCGAGCTCTCCCTCTTCCTGTGTGTCTTCTTCAATGAGTGTCCATTTATATCTTCCCACCAAGGGGGTGGTGACTCAACCCTGAGTCACACCCTATTGATATGGTTGAATCAAAACCCTAATCTTAACAGGTAATTTAATCAAAGACATCTCAGATGAATCTAATAAAATCAAAGGGGATCACACCCAGAGGAACAGACCCAATTTACAAACAAAATCTCTCTTTTGGGGACTCATAAATAATCTCAAACTGCCACAGTATCAGACTCATAGCATTTGATAGACCCAGTTCACTGGCAATCACAGCCTCTCCACAAAGTTGGCCTGTTCTATTGAAGATCTGAAAATCTGAATCATGCAGATTGTACAGTTGCCAAAAGAACTCTTTAGAAAGAGTAGCCATAGCAACAGCACAACGAATTTCCCAAGGGGTATATAAAAACATCTAAAACTAACAGTCAGAAAAGTGCTTGGCAAGCACTGTGAAAGGTAAGAATATGTGTTTGTGGGAAAAACAAGGGCGTTTTCATTGTTATTGCTGCTATGAAAAGTCTAAGCATAAGGTCTAAAGGCAAGAATCCCAATCCCAGAGCAGGTTCTGTGGTAACAAACTTCACAATAGGCATTTGTGGTCTACTCTTTGGTGGTCTTGTCATGACTAAGAATCTTGAGCTTGAGTTCATCTACAGTAACTTCTTAGACAGACTTGGCAGAATGAAATGTTCTGCCACCATAAAATCTGTTATTTGATAGTTAATCTCTTCATCCAGTAAAACTCCAGAGATCATGTACCTCTGCATAAGAGGAAGGAAACTGTCTTTAGAACTCCCTCTATAAATAACCATGCTGCTTTCCTTGTAATGCAGTTATTTTAATTAAAACAAAATGAATTTACTTTCCATCTATTTGTATTATTTAATTACATGGAAAGAAAACACGCAGAATCGTTCTTATAAAAAATTTAATCTATACAGGGCACAGGGAAAACATTTCCTCTTCCACCTTAATGACACACTTTCTGGGAGGCAAAAGGGGTTTCCACTTTTGTGTGTGCCCTTAATGCCCTTCCCTAAATATTTCCACAGTTTGTCTTTGGTTTGGGATTTATTATTAAGCAAATGTTTATGTTTTGACCTTCAACCTGTTTTTTTTCCATACAACTATATGTCTTGGATATTTTTCCACTTCTGTACATCTAAATCTACTTTCAAACTAATTGTTCTAGAATTTGCATCAAATATGCACTTTTTCCTGAAGAGAAAGTACTTTCCTTTACTAAGGACAGACCCAGAAATAGCCAAGAATAGGAGAGAGAACAAGCTCTATAATCCAAAAGATATATTCACATTTCATCTCTGCTACTTAATATCTAGTTGAATTTGGACAAATTATATAAACTTTGTGGGCCTTAGTTTCCTCATAAAAAGCATCCCCTTTAATGAGGATGATAAATTTGAGAGGAAAGAAAATAAAGTCAAACCACATCCAGCATATTGCCTGGCATACAGTAGGTATACAATGTACATTTAGTTTCATCCTTCCTATTACAAAATCTGTAAAAGAATAAAATTCTAGAGCAGACAATACATATGATAGTTGGCATATGGTTGGAAACTAACACATTTTGTTTGGGGGAAAAAATGAATGAAGCTGCAACCCTTGTATAGCAGGTGAAGGGAATCTTTGAGTCATATGAAGTTTGACTCTATTGTAAATGACTTATATCCATCGGATGTGAGCTCTTTGAGGGCAGGATGCAGATTAGATTCAAATCTGTACCCTCACACAGCCTTGCCCAGAGTTTCATATGATCAGCAACATAAAATGTTTTTCAAATGAGTGAATGAAAGATTGTCTCCCAATGGAAGAACCCACCTGACTGTGCACTAAAGAGGTTTCCACTTTTCCCCACCACCATCATTCACAATTTCCATTAAAATGTCTGATTAAATTAAATCTAGTTTAAATTGAGAAATTTCAGTTACATATGAAATGATCAATAAAAATTTGTTGAAAGAATTATAAACCCATTAGAAACTGAGGCTTCTAATATCTGGAAAGTATATTTGAAATGAAAAATAAATTCTATATGAACAGTTGTGAATCTCATCTTTTCTTCATATTCCATATTGACAGCTCTTATGCTCTCACTCACACTCTTACTCTCTCTCATAATTCTCTACAGTTCTTTACCACCACAATGTTTCCCCCTTTTCCCTTCTCCTTTCCACTATATTGCCTCCTAATTTGTTGCATAATTTAAGTGAAACAATATCTGCTAGCTCAAAAAAATGTCAATGTATAATTTCTATAATAATGGCAGTATTGTTTCCTTAATTAAGGATCCCCACTGCATATCAATTAAACTATAACTATCCAACTATATTCTCACCCCTGTCTACCTGTCCAAATTCATTTCAATCCACCATTCCCCTCATTCACTAAGCTTGTATTCCTCTAGCTTTCTTCCTATTTCTCAAACTCTTGCATACCTCAGGTTCTTTGTATATGTAGTTTCCTCTGCTGGAATGTTCCAATCTTTCTTCCTATGATTGGCTCCTGGGTGTCTTTCAGATGTCAGCATAAGTGTCACAATCCTCTGAGAATATTACTACCCTAAATACCAATCCCCCTTTATTCTTGAGTACTTCTTTCTCTTGGTTTCTTTCAAAGTACAGATCACAGTTTGTAATTTTTTGTTTATTTACTCAATTATTGTTTGCCTGCCTCATAAATTTTTCAGCTCCCTGAAAGCAGTTTCCAGGTCTATTTTCAAACTCTGGATATACAGCACCTAGTGTCATCTTTAGCATATAGTCGAACTTATATGCTAAACATTTCTTATTTCTTATAAGAAAATGTTGAATGAATAAGTAAATAAAAGTGAATGTTCTTTTAACTTTTCTGGATTTGAGTTTACAGTTTATAGGCTAAAAAAATTAGTAGAAAGAAACTTTAGCCTATATCTAATAAAATTGAGATTTTAATGCTTTGAATAACTCTGTATTATGATTTTCATTAACAAAACACTCATTTATTTCTCTCTTTTCAATTAAGCAGTGTTACTATCTATTGGTAGAGGCTATCAAAGGTGTTCACACCACTCAATCATCAGAAACCCAATCAATAACAATATGTAAGAAACTTTAAAAGGATGTCTCTGAGCCAACAAACTATTTTATTTTTAGATACACTGTCTTTACATGCCAAACACTTAGCCATTCCAGAATTTGTTGTTATTCTTAAAGGTATAGATAGTATTTCATCTTTATTGCATCAAAGTAGAACATTTTAGAATAGGGCACTGACTCAATCAATATTTTAAATTTATGTACTCAGAATACAAGGCCTTAATTATTATGTATTTTTCTTAAATTTGGCAATAAAGACATTAATCATATTAATAGAGTTTATTAAATGTGCAACATTAAATTATTAGAAGTAAAGAATTGGATTTTATTTCTTCAGTTTCTTTCTTCATGACAAAAAAATCCTAATTACTTTGATCTCTAAAAACATCTATCTGCATCAATATTTCCCTGATGGCACTCCTAGTTTGAACATACCTTTTGAAATCACTTGTTAAAAGAACGTTTAGAGAAGAGGTAAAGTGTAGTCTCTATCAAAAAAGTAGCTGTCTGTAAAGAATTTTAATTTACTTAGATTTTTTGAAAATCAGAGGTTCATAAGAATGCAAAAAATTACTATGTATCAACATAAAAATAGGTTTGGCAATCAGCAAAAGAAGTGTCCCTGATTAGGAGATAACCTTACCTGTATATTTAACCTTCAGCTTATTATTTTTGGAACTTGTAAATGGACTGTCACTGGACCCATTCTGTAAAGCATTTTCTCAGGGAAAAGGACATAGGGTATTACCAAACTCCCCAGAGATAATAAGGATAATGGTAATAAAATAATAGCAATAGTAATAATAATAATAACAATCATAAGCAAATACTTATTGAGTGCTTGCAGTGTAGTAGTGTGGTAACTAATTTACATGCATTGGTTCTTTTAATCCTCAAGTAGGAACAATTATTATCCCATTTTATGAATGAGAAAACAAAGGCCCTGCAAAGCTGTACATCTGAAAGGAGGGAGCAGTTCCAAAGAGATTGTGCTCTTTGGAAAACAGAAAAAAACATATTTGAAAGTATATTGCTTCAGCAAATGGAGGGGGACAAAAGAACAGAAAGATCCTAGACCCTTCACTGGGAAGCATATCCCACCTGAATTGTTTAATATGTGGGAAATAGCACAGGCAGAAGAGAAAGAAAGGAATGCTTGTACCTTCATTTTACAAAGCTGGATATCAATAGGAATCATCTATAGTTGAAGGAACAAGAAACAAATGCGGTAAGTATATTTTTAAAGTTGCAAAGTAATTAAAAACAACCACATAATTTTATTGGGAAGGTGGAGAAAGGGTGGAGGGATCCTGAGACTACCCAGCAGGCCGTACAGGTCAGCTCAACTTTTTCACCTTGAAGTATATTTGTAAATACCTTTTGCCGCTATAACTCTGGGGAGGCTTGGAGTGACAGAGAGGAAAATTCATTTCCCACAAAGAAGAGTAAGAAAGGGGATTAAGACTGCACGTGCACTTCCAGGCCTTTGCCCAAGCTCTTTCCCTTGCCTTGGATGCTTTCTGATTGCCAGAGGAAACTCCTTTAGACACAACTCACTGCCATGAAGCTTTCTGCAGACCCATTTCCCTCTGAAAGTACCTCCATCTAGCCCTTTTAATTTTGTATTTTTACTCTCATTCTCACCACGAATAAAAACCACTGTTGTTATTGAGTTGCTTGTCCAACAGTCCAGAAAAGTTTATTGAATGAATGAAAGAAAGTTTAGCAGTAATAGGTCTTTGAAAAACAAACTTGAGCTTCACTAAGACAACAAAAATAATGGCGAGTTCTAGAAGCTTAGATACACAGGACCAAGCATCAGCTGATTCTGTCTTGATATTGAAGTGAATTATGAAAAACTTTCTGATTGGGAATAGTAAGAGAAAAAAGATAAGATGGAGAAGGAAGATGTTCAGAGATATGAATAAGAGCTGTTGTTGATTTGGTGACTAATTGGAAAATAATAGTCATGGCTAATTCTTATCACACCATGCATGAAGTTATTTATCACTTATGTTATCAGCACTATTGCTATTATCATTTTATAAATGAGGGAACTGAAGCATAGGAAGGCTGGGTAACTTGCACAAGCATCCATAGCAATGAGCAGCAGAGTCTGGAATCCTCCCCACCCCCACTCCCACCCCCACCCCCAGAGGCTGGTATCAGTTACCTGACTATATCACCTCTGTTTGATTGTAGGGGTGAAACTGAGAGAAGTGACACGGAATATGTTCTTGTTTGGGGCTTAGATAAATTGGAGTGCTTTCATCAAACAGAGAAAATTAAATTCATTTTGTTTTGCCTCTCATTTTTCAAGGTAGGACCAAAGGAAGAAAGAGATGAAGTGACTTGCCTGAAGTCACATAGGAAGGTTCCACTGGGTAATAGAAAGAATGGGGATTTGGGCTTCTTAGGACCAAGTTTAAGTTGTAGCTTTACCAATGTACCAGCTGGCAAGTCATTTCTTATGTGTCTTATGAGAATTGAATTTCTAATACTACCTCTGATGTCAGAGAGGCCCTGGGAGGTCTTAGAGAAAGACCCCCTCAACCTAGGGTAGGAGGATTTTTGACACAGTCATGAGAAAGAATTCAAGGACTAGTCATATAGTAGCAGGAGAATTTAACAAAAATCGGAAGTGTAACCAGATTCCTCTAGGTTCTTGGCTGTATTACATAAAAGAATTCAAGACCATGCCAGTTTAGTTAGGCCAGTAGTTTACTAAGGAAATGAGAGAATAGAAATGGGAGAAAATAACACATTACAGGTCCCCAGGTGTAATTGTGGCCTGGTCCAGGCAGAGAGAGAGCGATTTAGCTCCTGTGGTTACTTTTTAAACTATTAATTATTCCTCCCCTTACTAATGTTCAGGGGAGGGGTCCCAGCTGTTTGCTGTTTTGATTGATTACCCCACCTGTCAATTCCCCTTGGGGGAGCCCAATGATAAGGTCTCTTGAGAGTATCCAGGGATTTTCCTTTATCCTGATGAAATCTTGTTCCAAATGGGGGATTCTTGTGGAGGTCTTCCAGCAGCCTTCTGATAGAGTCTTTCCCTCAGGGGGTTTCCAGGTGGGTCCCATGACCACATGTTTCACGGCCATGTTTTTCTGTCAGGTTTTAGTTTCGTCTTCCCATTCCCTAAACTAGCCTACCTAGTGTACACTCAAGACCGGAGTGCTGTTGTGCTCATAAGAGTCGCACAAGTTGTGCCTGCTGGGGCTAGGGGTGCTGCTCTATTGAGGCTGGGGTCCCCCCCTTCTTCCCCCTCCATGTAATGAGGACTTGTAAGTCCCAATGTTCTCATTGGTCTGCCTTATACAAAAGGAATCAAAAACTACAACTTTTTACTGGGTCTGTATTTCTGCTGAAGGGAGA
This sequence comes from Tolypeutes matacus, assembly GCA_026826555.1. NCBI lineage: Eukaryota > Metazoa > Chordata > Mammalia > Cingulata > Chlamyphoridae > Tolypeutes > Tolypeutes matacus. The sequence continues at coordinate 53,703,236 of JAKSZT010054487.1, forward strand.
GCAATCTAGGGCCGGGATTGGTGAAGCATGTGGTAGTCAGGTGATGGGTGGGTCTTCTGTCATCTGGTATCTTCCAGCACTAGGCCTTGGGTGGGTGGTTTTCCACTGTAGTTAGGTATTATCTGATGGTAATTTTCCATTGGTTCTCCTCCATTGATGAATTATCTCCCCTCTCCTACCTTTCCCTACCTCACCTCCATAGGATTTAACCACAAAGCTAATAAAATTGAAGCTTCAGTGCCCCTCACTTATATAAACCCCTCTCTACCTATTTTTCTATTCATAATCTTATCTTTTTTTTCCTCAAGGAGTCCTCCAAATTTGTATAAATTTCAAATCCCACAAAAGTGTGATCAGCCCTCGATCTATTTCAACAAATTACTTATAGCTTTGTTTACATATCAGGGGGAAAATATCAAGGTCTCCTGATATCCAAGCCAGAGTTCCTGCCACTAGACATAATGGATTCCTCTCCCCTCCCATTTCTAAATTTCTGGGTCTCTCTCCAGATCCCTTCCTTCTAGCACCTATTGATTGCTAAGGTCCAGGAACTCCCATACGGTCCTCCTAGGTAGTGCTGTGAGATGTAAAATAAACTCTTTCCTATCTACCTCTGAAAATACCTACAGGTACAAATTGCCATCCTCTCTGTTACATTTCTTAATGTTAAAATGTTTTTTAAAACCAACAAGCAAAGGACAGGTAAATGCTGCAAAGTGTTAACTCCCATGCTTCCAGAGTATTTGTATTTTAAGGGAGGCTGCATGTTGAAACAAAGGAATGAGTAAATATGTAAAGGTGAAAGTTCCAGCTGTTGGGTTAGCTCTTACCTTCTTGCAAGGCCAGGTTCCTACTCTGATACTGTTTGGAACCCAAGGATGGTAGTTGTGCCCCAGGAAGTCTGGGAGAAATAATTCATGGAAGTGAGGTCATAGTCATTAAAACCACTTTAACCCAAAACCTCAATTCTTAACAAATGTTTAGCCAAGATTTTAAAAATGAAAAATAAAATTATGGGCTATGTTAGTTACATTTTTCATAGTGCTTCAGTTGAATTCAAGAGCAGTTAAATTTTTATACCTTGAAAATAACTGCACAAGTATAAATGCAACTTTGGATGGCTTATAACACCCTTTCTAGTTAATGAAGCATTTCAAATGCATTTATCTTCTTTCTATAAAAGAAAGGGAAAAAAAATCAAATAAAATCGTTGAATTTTAATCATGACCAAGTATACTTGTTTGATACAAGCTTTTCACAGATATTTAAAATCTTTTTCCCATAAAGCCAATACAGCCAGAATCATCTTAAAGTATGCTAATTATTTATATTAATTATTAAAATATTCTCATCTCCTAAATAAAAAATTTCCAAGTATTATACATAGCAGTTATTTTGGATTTTCTGCACATGTAAATTAGTTCATGAATGATTTAATTCCAACTCAGTTAATTTCAAGGTGATACACATGAAAAGTTTTGAGAAGTTTTAAGAACAAAATAAAAAAAAAAACCATTCGTGATAATGAGAAGATGTATGCATAACTAATAAAAGCACAATGCAGATTTAAAGTGCAGTGTAATGAGAACCAGTGCTGCAGTGCTTGCAGGTTTTTGATGTCCCAGAGATGCAGCAGTGCTGTCATTTGGAAATTTTTCTCATTCTTAGCTCTCACATCTTGGGATACAAAGGCCAAATTATGGAATCTGTGCTCTTCACCAGTGATACCTTCAAGGACTACTAAAAAGCAGAAGAAAAAGCCCTGTGCATGGTGGTTTTAGCTGGGTAAATTTTTGCTTCAGTTTCTGACACAAGCCATCTGGCTCAGAGTAGTCTGACCAGAATATAAACAAGAAGCCTTTTTGAACCAATCAAACTGTAATATGCAAACGAACACCCTGAAATCCAGAGATTTCACCAGAGATCCTCAAATAGGGGAAGTATTACTCTCCCCACCCCAGCCCCAGTCTGTGACTTCAGTGGTCAAAGGTAAGACAATCCTGTAATCCAGGTACCAACAGCAATCAAACTGATCTTTTGAAAAAGGCAAGTCCTATTACTTTTCTTCTTAAAACTTACATTATACTCAGAATCAAATTTAAACTCCTTTGCTCTTTCACAAGTCCTTCCTCTAAATAGACCTCTCCAGTACCTCACCTCATCCCACTCTCTTCCTTGCCAGGACATTGCAGCCCCAGCCCCAATAGCCTCCTATTCCGTGAAGAAGTCCAACTCTTTCCCTCCTAGGGGCTTTTGGATTTGCACTTCCCTTTGCTTGGAATCCTTTTACCCCAGTTGTCCGCAGGAGAGCCTGCCTTGACCATCCAATCTAAAGTAGCTCTCTATCTCCCACCCCATTAGTCTTAATTTCATCAACTCATTTCCTTTCTTCCCCAAATTCTCTTATATCATTTGTTTGTTATTGTCCACCCCTCTTTGAGGGCAATGCTTTTGTTAGCACTTCATCTTCAGCACCTAAAACACCTCCAGGCACACTGTAACTGTTCAAAAGTTTTTCTTGGATCAATTAAATAAATTAACTAATGAACAAAAGAATGTTTTCAAATGAAGAGAGAGAGAAAAGAAAGAAGAAAACCTCAATGAATGACCTAGTGGAAAACAGATTTATCACAAGAGAACTAATAAGAACATGGCAAAAGTCTCATTAGAAAATCAGAAAATAACTATACAGGACCGTAATAACACAGAGAAGTATTCCTTTTTATATCTATCATGGAATTATATTCATTTTTTCTAATCTAAGTATTTACTGAGCAAATAAAATGGGCTTTACATTAGGTTCTCTGCAATTTTCTCTAATAAATAAATCATTATTGGCCCATTTGAATCTTCAAATATAAAATTTAATCATCTCTTTGTGTTTTCCTGTTTCTAAACAGTACAATTTTAGTCTAAGACTTAAATACCACGTTCATTTATTCAATAATTTATGATAGGATACTGCAAGCATGTTTGTGTTTTGCTAGTTTTGACTTTTAACAAAGTATAATGCTATAGTTTATGCCCAGAGAAAGAAAACAAAAGTTAAATTTCCTTTATTTTTTTTCAAGCTTCATTTTGCCCTCCTTCTTAAAGAAAATTGGCCAAATGGGCCCTATAGTACTTATGACACAGGCCAAACTGATCAAATAAATAGACACACAAATTCAACTACTTAAATAAGACATTTATTCTTCTTTCATGTCATGGTCCAGAGGTAGGTAGGCCAGGGGTGGAAAGGAGGCTCTGCAATCCCTAATTAATCCAAAGCAGTTGTTCCTTTTCTTGTCATCGTGAAACCTGTGAGAAAGGAGAAAGGGCATGGAGAAAACACATTCGATTTTAGGTGCTCAGGCAGGAGCATCACACTTCACTCATCCACTCATATCCCATTGGCCAGAACTTAGTCATAGATTCACACAAAGCTGCAAGGGAGGCTGGGAAATATAGTCTAAGGTCAGCCTTGTGTCCAGCTAAAACTTTGGCCTGTGATGTGATTTTCCCACTGGGGCTTCATATAATTTCCACCCTGCATTCTTTTCCCACCGCGGAATGCTCCAACACCATAGAGTCTGCCAAGTTGCATGACCTATAAGAGAGGGCTGCCTACACACTGAAGCCTGGGCCTGCTTCAGAGCCCTTTCCTGCTCCTGACCCTTCTCAAAGATGGCAGCTTTCCACGTTCTTGGCCAATATATGGGTTGGACAGTATTCCTAGATAAGGACTGTATTGCCTCAGAATGCAAAGTGCTTCCTTCTTTATGGCAGGGTATGCAAAAAGCAATAAGTTGTCTTTCATTTTGTAGGAGAGATCCTGGCATTCCCCTGATCTCTGAACCCCTAAACATTCCAGGGAAGTAGGAGGTTCTGAAGCTTCAAAGATTTTTATCTTACTTTCAGGAACACATATCACTTCCAACACACTGGCTGGCCACCTCTTATTCACCCTATTCAAACAGCATGATGTCATTAATATAATGGACAGATCTAACATTCTGAGTGACTCAGTCCAGATCTCTTCACACTATATATATTTTGATGGGGGGATGGTTGTTGCTGTTGGTGGTGGTGGTGAGGGTGGTGAGAGATAGCATAGCTCTGAAGCAAAAGCATAAATGAATATATTTGACCCATTCATGTGGATGCAAACTGCTTCTGATCCTTTTTTCTGGCTGGAATAGAGAGCAAAGCATTCACCAAATGAATGGCTGCATACCATATATGTGAAGACTCATGAATCTGCTTTAGCAATGGTACTTCATGTGGCATGGCAGCTGTGAATAGGTCTACTAGTCAGTTAAGCTTGCTGGTCTACACTACAGTCATTCTCCAGAATTCATCCATTTCTGCAGGGGCCAGACAGGCAAATTAAATGTAAATAAGATAGGGAGCATTACCCCTGCATTCTTTAAACATTCTAAATGGTGGCATACACTCTGTATGACCCATTATAAATTATTTAATTCTGTCTCAATTTCTCTACCTGTAAATAGGGTTAGTAATATTTGCCTTCAAGCTATTTGGTATGGAATGCTATTAAGTAAACAGATGAATATATGATGTTTCCTTAATAGTGGTAGATATTTGTTGTTGTAGAAATACATTGGACAGGTTACCAAACACTGTGAAAAGAGATGAAAGCAATTTAGTACGACTGACCATTATTGCAATACAATTGAGCCTTGTGATACACATAGTCACTGAATTATTTAGCAAAAACAAAATGCAAAGTTAAAAGTATAAGTAAATGACTTGTTTGCTTCAAATACATGGTAGGTATGATGTATGAATTTGAATTTGTTGCCTACTATAAACATGCCTTGATATAACCACACAAGAGTGTTACAAATGTTTTTCCTCAAAGGCAAAGTGATCCACTAAATATGACAAATTAGTTTAAAATTCAGCATGCCTACTATTATAAAGCCTTTTTAAAGCACAGCAGTAATTAATTATAGAAAGTGAGCATATATTTCTAGTTTATTTACTAAGTTGATTTATAGTCAATGAAAACTGAAGTGTCAGTTATGCCTAATTCATTATGATTAAGTAACCAAATTAAATATAAAATATCCATTATTCATAAAACTGCTTTTAATTTCTTGGGACAGTATCCTACAGAGTTCTATTTGTCAAATATTCCTTTTATAAATTTCAACAAAGCAAATTCTCAAGTTATAAATAAGCAATAAATCTAGCATTCACCTTCTAAAAGGCTGATTGATTATAAGTACAGAATAATCACTTGAGCAAAACTAAGAAGCACCCTGATGATATTCAGTAAATGACAGTCATATAAAAAGTTCCAAGCATAATTTATACTTAGGAAATTGATAGCAAATACATTGATTTAAAATGTATAGGTCAGCTGTTTTAATCCTCAGAATTCAGAAACTATGCCCATATTACTGATTTAATTCCATAATATAGTCTGACATGATTTCATCATTTCTTATATCCTTTTTTCAATGGTTTTAAAAGTACATAAAATATAGATACACAATTTAGTTAAAAATTATAAAGCAAGCATCCATGTAATCAAAACCAAGGTCAAGAAATAAAAATACTGCCAGCACTCCAGAAGCTCTTTATCTGTTCCTTCCCTATTATAGCCCTTGGTCTGCCAAAGATACCACTATCCAGATTTTTATGGTAATCCTTCCCCTGCTTTTTCTTAGAGTTTTACATCCATTATATGCATCTCTATGCAATAAAGCTTATTTTTACCTGTTTTATAATTTTATGTAAATGGGTTCATATTGTAAGTACTTTGTGTATATTGCTTTTATAGCTCAATCTTACGTTAATGGGATTCACCTATGTCATTTCTTGGAGCTGTAATTTATATTAATACATTATATATACTTATATAAATATATCAATATTTTATTCATCTAGTCTTTTTCTGCACATTTGGGTTGTTTCCAATTTTTGGTTATTACCAACCAGTGCTGCTTGAAAATTTTTATTCATATATATTCTGATGCACATTTGTGCAAGTTTCTCTGTGGAAACTTAGGAGTGGAATTACTGGTCATATATTTATGCGTTTGCCTTTTAAAAATAGTGCCAAAATATGTTCCAAAATGTTTGCACCAATTTATCTACTTATCAGAAGTATATGAAGGTAGCTTTTGCTCTATATTTCTGACAGCATTTTGATGTTGCAGCCTTTTTTAATTTTTGCCAATCTGGAAAGTATGTAATGGTATTGTGATTTTTTAATTACACTGCCTGAATCACTATACAAAATTGAGAATGTTTCCACATGTTCTATTGGCATTTTAAAATTTTCCACTGAATTGTCTGTCTTTTCTTTGGATTTGGAATAGTTCTCAATATATTTAGGATACTAATCAATTGCTAGTAAACATTTAACAGTATTAGTTAGTAAACAATATTTTGTACATATTGTAAATAAATTCTCTCACCACATAGTTGCACTTTTTACTCTGTAGGGTGTCATCTGAAGAACAGAAGTTTTTAGTTTCAGAAACTCAATTTACCCATATATTAATCTTTTTTTTAATGGTAACTTTAAATTTTGTATTGTTTTAAAATTCTTCACTACTTTAAGGTCATGGATGCATTGTCCTATATTGCTAAATAAAAGCTTTATGAGTTTATAAACCAACCTTGCATTCTTGGAATAAACATTAAACAAAGTCAATACTTTTATATAATACTACTAGCATAATACCTTTTCTAAATTACTGGCTCTGATTTGCTAAGTATATTGTATGGCATTTTTCATCTAGGTTAATGAGATAATTTGATCTGTAATTTTTCTTTCTTGTAGTATATTTGTCAGATTTTGCTATGAAAATTGTGCTGACTTCATAAAAGACTTGGGAACTATTGTTTGAGAATTTATGTAAAACTAGTATTATTTATTCCCTAAGTGTGTGGAAGAATTCTTAAGTGAGGTAATTTTGCCTTGAATTTTCTTTGTGGATACTTTTGTAAAATTATTATCATATATTAAATTTATTTAATAGGCAGAACACTATTAAGATTTTCTACTTCTTGTATTAGTTTTACTAAGTTAACTTTTCAAGAAATTTGTCCATTTTAACTAAACTTTCAAATTCATTAGTATAACGTTAGTTAGATCACATTGTTATCCTATTTAATGTCTGTAGGGTCTGTTGTGATGTTCCACATTTCATTCCTGGTATTGTACCTTTGTATATTACTCAGTTTTTCTATGCATTTATCAATTTTATTATGCTTTAAAAATTACAAAAATTTAGATACATTTCTTAACTATTTCATTGATTTCTAATTTTATCTTTATTATTTGCTTTTATCTACCTAGGTTTAATTTACTGTTATTTTTTGATCTTTGAAAGATATTCTTGAATTGGTGATTTTTCTACCTTTTTCCTCTTCTAGTGGAAGCTTCATTAAAAGCTATGAGTTTCCCTCCATGCACAGCTTTCACCACATCCCAGAAGGTTTAAAATGCTATTTTTCATTTCCTGCATTTTAAATTATTTTCTAATTTCCATGCAGTTTCTTCATTGATTTATGGATTATTTAGGATTACATTGTCTAATGTCCCATCATTTGGGAATATTTTAGTTACCATTGTGCAATTAATTTCTAGCTTCATTACACTGTGATTAGAGGACATATTCTTTATGATTTTAATTCTTTGAAATTTGTTGAGACTTGCTTTGTGGTCAAGCATAAATGATTCATAAATCATTGAGAAAATGTGCATCCTACTGGAGCCCCAGGGATAAAGCCAAGCTGTTCACCTGTTAGTTTGCAGCTGAAGAGACCAGGGATCTGAAGAGCTGAGAGAGCCCAGAAAGAAACATGCCCCGGTGAGAGAGACGAGCCTGCAGCTGACAGTGGAAGAAGCTGGGACCATGGAGCCTTAAGAGGAAGAAGGAAGGCTGAACCCTTGCAGACAGCACCGTCTTGCTCCAACACGTGGCCAATGACTTTGGGTGAGAAAGTACCTTTTATGGAATCTTGAGTTGGACGCTTTAGGGCCTTGTGACTTAAAGCTTCTACCCCCAATAAATACTCTTTATAAAAGCCAACAGAGTTCTGGTACTTTGCATCAGCATCCCTTTGGTTGACCAATATATGGGCCATACAGGCTCTATCAAAAATACTCAACTCTTCACAAAAGTAACACAAAAGCAGACATAGACAGTATGTTAATGAATAAGCATGGCTTTGTTCCAATAAAACTATTTACAAAAACAGGTAATGGGCTCAATGTGGCCTGTGAACTGTAGTTTCCAAACCCTTAGTATAGACCACAGTAAGGATATTGGATTAGTCTGAATTCATTGGGAAGCCTTTTAAGAGGTATTTTTGTTGTTATTTTTTGTTTGCTTGCTTGTCTAGTAAGAAGGTCTGAAAAAATATTTTCAAATCAACACTCAGGTTGCTATGTGGAGATTGAATAGTAAGAAAGAAAGAGTGGAAGCAAAAAAAATGGTGTGATTACAGTATTCAGTCAAGATGTAAGGTCTTGAGTGGCTTGCAGTGAGCTAAAATCCAGCATATAAGTTGGTGGGAGAAGAGAAAGGACTTGGTAACAAAATAAATGTTGGAGATGAGGAAAGTTTATAAATCAAGGATGACTTATGTGGTGGCATTTACTGACATAGAGATAATTTGGAATTAAGTTAGATGGAAATGCAAATTTCCGTTTTGGACATGTTTCATGTTTGCAGATGCCTATTAGAAACCCAAATGGAAAAGTCATGTAGACAGTTGGATATGGAACTCAGAGAAGAGGTCTGGGTTGGAAATATTACAGGCATACCTTGGAGATACTGTGGGATCTTTTCTAGATGACTGCAATAAAGCTAATATCACAAGAAAATGAGTCACAAAATTTTTTGGTTCCCCAGTGCATATAAATGATATCTTTGCAGTATATATTGCAGTTTATTAAGTATGCAATAGCATTATGTCTAAAAACCAACACACATACCTTAATTAAAAACACATTATTGCGGGGAAGCGGCTGTGGCTCAATCGGTGGGGCTCCCGTTTACCATATGGGAGGCCCCGGGTTCGGTTCCCAGGGCCTCCTGGTGAGGGCAAAGCCCGCCCGCACGGCGTGGTTAGCTGACCCAGCGAGCACGAGCAGCAAGGGGGGGATAAATGAATAAATAAATAAAATCTTTAAAAAACAAACAAACAAACAAAAAACACATTATTGCTAAAAAAAATGATAACTGTTATCTTAGTTATCTTAGCCTTCAGCAAGTCATAATAGTTTTGCTAGTGGAGGGTCTTACCTTGATGCTGACTGCTGCTAACTAATCAGGGTGGTGATTGCTGAAGGTTGGGGTGGATGTGACAATTTTTAAAAATAAATCATCAATGAAGTTTGCTGCATCAATTGAACTTCCTTTCATGAAAAAATTTTTTCTGCATCATGCAATGTTGTTTGATATCACTTTATCCAATGCAGAACTTCTTTCAAAATTGGAGTCAATCCTCTCAAACCCTGCCACTGCCTTATCAACTAAGTTTATGTAATATTCTAAATACTTTGTTGTCATTTCAACAATGTTCACAGCATCTTCACCAGGAGTAGATTCCATCTCAAGAAACCACTTTCTTTGCTCATTCATAAGAACCAACTCCTTATCTGTTCAAGTTTTATCATGAGATTGTCACAATTCAGTCACATTGTTATGATCTACTTCTAATTCTAGTTCTCTTGCTATTTCCACTACATCTGCAGTTACTTCCTCTACTGAAATCTTGAACCCCTCAAAGTCATCCATAAGGGTTGGAATCAACTACTTCAAAACTCCAATTAATGTTGATATTTTGACTTCCTCCCATGAATCACAAATTTTTTTTTTTAAAGTTACCCACCCACCCCACAGATGACTTCCTCATCTGTTTGCTCATTGTTTTTGCTCATTGTCTGCTCATTGTCTGTCTGTTTTTTCTTTCTGAGGCACCAGGAACCAAACCTGGGACCTCCCATGGGGGAGGTGGGCACTCAACTGCTTGAGCCACATCTGCTGCCCACAAATGTTCTTAATGGAATCTAGAATGGTGAGTCCTTTCCTGAAGATTTTCAATTTACTTTACCCAGAACCATCAGAGGAATCACTATCTATGGCAGCTATAGCCTTATGAAATGTATTTCTTAAAAAATAAGACTTGAAAGTCAAAATTACTCCTTGATCCATGGGCTGCAGAATGGATGTTGCATTAGCAGGCATGAAAACAACATTAATCTCATTGTACATCTCTATTAGAACTCTTGGGTGACCACGTGTATTATCATCAATGAGCAGTAATATTTTGAATTTTTTTTCCTGAGCAGTAAGTCTCAACAGTAGGCTTAAAATATTCAGTAAACCATACTGTAAACAGATGTGCTGTTATTGTTCCATTTATAGAGCAAAAGCAGAGCAGATTTAGCATAATTCTTTATTTTATTACATTTAAAACTTTTATAAGATAGTTTAGATTACATAAATATTACATTAAAAAATAGGGGATTCCCATATGCCCCACTTCCTACTCCCTTACACACTTTCCCACATTAACAGCATCTTTCATTGGTATGGTACATTTGTTACAATTGATGAACACATATTGAAGCATTGCCACTAACTATGGATTATAGCTTACAGTATAGTTTACACTCTGTCCCGCACAATTTTGTAAGCAAAATATATAATGGCCTGTATCCATCATTGCAACATCATGCAGGGCAATTCCAATATCCCCAAAATGCCCCCATATTACACCTACTTTTCCCTCTCCATCCCCTCAGAATGTCCAGTGGCCACTGCCTCCACATCAATGATAAAAGTTCTTCCATTGCTAGAATAACAATAAGTTTATAGTAGAATAACAGTAAGTCTACTTTAGTCTATTGTTCATTCCCCAATCTTGAGGATTTGGGGATGGTGATGCCCACTCTGCCTCTAATTGAGAGGAGGCTTAGAGCTCATGGGGCAGATGGATGGGACTATCTTGAGGTTTAGCATAATTCTTCAGGGCCCTAGGATTTTCAGAATGGTAAGTAAGCAATGGCTCCAACTTAAAGTCACCAGCTACATTAGCTCAACAAGAGAGTCAGTCTGTCTTTTGAAGCTTTGAAGCCAGCTATTGACTTCTTCTCTTCAGCTACAAAAATCCTAGATTACATCTTTCAATAGAAGGCTGTTTCTCTACAGTGAAAATTTGTTTAGTGTAGCCACCTTCATCAATTAGCTAAATCTTCTGGATAACTTGCTGCAGCTTCTACATTAGCACTTGCTGCTTCAGCTTGCACTTTTATGTAATGGAGTTTCTTTCCTTAAACCTCATGAACCAACCTCTTCTAGCTTCTTCCACAGCTTCCTCACCTCTCTTAGGCTTCATAGAATTGAAGAAAATTAGAGCCTTGCTCTGGATCAGGCTTTGGCTTAAGGGACTGTTGTGGCTGGTCTGATCTTCTATCCAGACCATTAAAACTTTCTCCATATAGTAATAAGGCTCTTTCACTTTATCATCCATGTGTTCACTAGAGTAGCACTTTTAATTTCCTTCAAGAACTTTTCCTTTGCATTCAAAACTTGGCTAACTGGCACAAGAGGCCTAGCTTTCAGCCTATCTCAGCTTTTGACATACCTCCTTCACTAAGTTCAATCATTTCTAACTTTTGAAATAAAGTAAGGGATGTGTGACTCTTCCTTTCACTTGAACACTTAGGATGCTATTGTAGGGTGATTAATTGGCCTGATTTCAATATTATTGTGTCTCTGGGAATATGGAGGCCTTAGGAGAGGGAGGGCAATGAGGAACAGCCAGTTGGTGGAGCAGTCAGAAGGCATGCAACATTTATCAGTTAAGTTTGCTGTCTTAATCGGGTGCAGTTCATGATGCTCCAAACAATTACAGCAGCAACATCAAAGATCACAGATAATAGCTCACCATAACAGATACAATGAAAAAGTTGAAAATATTGCTAGAATTACCAAAATGTGACACAGAGACACAAAGTGAGTACATGCTGTTGGAAAAATGGCTCTGATAGATTGGCTCGGCACTAGGTTGCCACAAACCTTCAAACTGTAGAAAACACAATATCTGTGAAACATAATAAAATTAAGCACAACAAAATAAGGTATGTTTGTAGCTCAAATCATAAAATTGCTAAGATTTGCCTGATTTTCACTTACAAAAATATCAATTCCATTTAGATCAATCTAATGTACACTTGATAACTGGCCAAGGAGAAAATTTAGGTGAGAGAAAATAAGAATAATAAGGACAGAGACCTTCCTGAGTTATACCAATATTTAAAGGTCCAAAGAGGAGGAAATGTCAGCAAAGGAGGCTGAGAAGGAGAAGCCAGTAAAGCAAAAACAACATGTGGAGAGTGTCATGTCATGTAAACCCAGAGAAGAGATTTCAAGAGGAACTATGTTCAATGCTTCCAAGAGGTTGAGTAATATGAGTAATGGGCATGGAATTATGTAGTATAGAGGAAACAAAAACCAGATTTGGATAAGTTAATGAATGAATGAGAGAGGAGGAAATCAGCACAATGACTATCGACAACTCTTTAGGGATGTTTTACTGTGATGTTCAGAATCAGGAGGGTAATGGGGATTTTACCTTAGATTATTTGGAATTACAAAACACATTTAATGTAACTAGAAATTTTCTATTAAAGAAAACAATGTAGGTGATGCAAGAGCAGCCAGATACCTAAAGGAGGGAAGTAGTTAAGTTGGCAAAAGTATATGAGATCTCATGTACAAGCTAAACAGAACAGGGATCCAATATATAGCCAGCATAACTGAGTTATTCATTCTCTAAATCTGTATTTCAATTCTTAACCTTCCAGCCCTGACAGATGGCATTAAATATGCCATCTATCAACAGAAGGATAAAACAGTTTATTTACAACACAGACAGTGAAAGAAAATTATAATTCTGAAACATATTAAAATAAGACTAGTGAACACAGAATTTGAAATATATTGTGAACTTGATACCTGTACATATTTGCTCCAAGATGAACTAGTCAAAGAGCTCAACATATTCTGCTCAGAAAACTAGGCAGGGAAGAACACATGTTTATCCACTTCTTTTGAGACACAAATATGAGTGGATTGTTACTGAACCAAAGCATATTTCTGTTGTGATGAAATGGAGAAGGAGAAGAATAAGAAAATAATTTTGAGGTTTTAAAATCCCATTCATTCAAACAACTAATACAAGATGCTACCAAGTGAGACTCTTTAGCCAGGATATACTGGTAGGACCTTACTGGTTATTTAAATATTTAAATAAGCCATACCCATTAGTAAACAGACCCTGTCTCAAAATTCTCTAGCTCTTCCCTACCATCCTTGTTTCTTCCATAGTACCCTGTGTTTCTCTGTTATCCAGCAAACAAGGAGTCAATGCTTAGCATAGCAAAAGCCTTCTAATCCTACCTAGTAAACCATAATTTTTCTCTCTAGCAACCTGACACTAAGTTAAAGAAAAGCAGCTCTTCCACATGAATGTTCTCTCAATACTTAGCTCTCCCCCACAAAATTTCCCCGAAAATCTATGCAATTCCTTGGTTTAAAGGCAAGCATTCATACATTCTTCACAAAGAAACCAGACAGTGTGGCAAGTACAGGGAGAAATGGGAGTGCATAGGAAGGGAATATAATTTAGACTTGAAAGAATAGAAATGTGTTTGGAGAACTGCAAATTAGTCCAGTTTGTCTAGAGTGCAGATTATATGTAAAGTACCTGGAGGTGATAGCTTAGGGACAAGCCAGCAAGGAGGAACTGAGACTATTTATAGGGGTTCTGGTCACAGATTGCCTGCTTTTCTGTGTGGACTTAAATTATTCAACCTTTTGTGCCTTAGTTTATTCATCTAAAAAATGGGAGTAATAATATCTATTCCTAGAGTTATTAGGATTAAATGAGTTAATGAATGGAAAATGCTCAGAAGAGTACCTGAACTCACCGAGTATTCATTAAAAGTTAGCTGCTATCATTGGTGTAGAATGGTGCCTTATCTTAGGAAAAGCAGGGATTGTGGCTAATTTGCATTTTAGTAACTAAATATAACTACCTCTGATACAATCAATACATAGAGGGCATAATGCAAACTCTTTCAAAATGGCCATGACTCGTTTCAAGAGCTTGGGAAGCTTGATTGAGTCACAGGAAATCCAACAGTTTAAGGCCTTATAAAAGAAGTTCATTGGCATCAAGCTGGCCCAGCAGCAATACAGGATTGATTATGCTTTATGGCTGCAGTTTGACACTGTTTGCAGAGCTCTGACAGCAGGCTTTATTCATATTGTATTGCAAATCCCCTAGGGAAAAAAATGTGTATTTGGGATACAATCCAACCAATAATTAAATTTTACTACTTAGAAGATGAAAGTACTTAGATAATGTGGATTTGATAGAAATGAAAATTTGGACAATTGGTACAAATCAAAGAATATTAATCCAGAGAGGCATGCATGATGCCCCTCTTTGGCCGTATTGAATATTTTAATCCCCAGGGTGATTAAGAGGCACTTACAGGAGAATTTCATACTAAAATTTGTTTAGTGTTAGAATTTGAATCTGTGAATGGTGGCAAAGAAATTTCAAAATGAAAATATTCTAAAATTGACTCCATAGAAAGTCCAAAAGGCAGAAACCAGGCAACCATTAGCTTGGTTTTTGGTACCAGATGAAACAAAACAAATTGATATAGTATTTTTGTCAATTTATCCCTTATTTTTATTTCTCATTTATGGTTGCTAATAAGAAATTGGCTTATTTTTAAAACTCCTCCAAGTTAATTTAGCGCAATAAACCACACAATGAGTTTAGGTATTTAACATGGTAAATTAATGCAGTTAGCGACTTATCTAGTGACAATGGTGTTCTGGGAGCATTGAGGAAAGAAACCAATCCCAGCCTTGGTTATAACCATGAACTTCTTTCATGGCTTAAGGTATAATCACAAATGGAGAGAAAGTTTCTGAGCTACACTGGAGATACCTTCATTTATTCCCCAAACTTTTATTGAAGAGTATGTTGTGAAATGGGGACACAAAGCTAAATAAGACAGATCTTACTGCCTAGAAGCATGTATTCTTATGGGGAATTCAAACACATACACAAGTGACTGCTGTACTGTGTAGTGAATTTAATGATAAAGGTTTATACAGGACTTAGTGGTGGTACCATTCGTCAAGGTTTAATAACTCACTTGAAAGAAATTCCTCCTGTGTCAAATATAAATTCTTCATGGTAAACATACATTTATTTTCTCTTCTGTTGTCCAAACTGAAGACAGAAAAAAGTTGATTGTCAACCCTCACTAACTTGAACACAACTCTGTAACTATTAAGGAAAAGAATAAAGCCTTAGAATTTAAAATTCTGGGGATGGAAACTAACTAGAGACTTTGTGCATCTAATGGGAAAGATTATTTCAGATATGGGACATGAATATATCTTGGCTCTCAATGGAATATAACATTGCCTTTGTATTCAACTCTCTGTGCATTCCTAGGAAAAGAAATATTTCGGTAAAGTAACCTAGTAGAGGCCTCTGAACCTTTTCCATTGAAAAGCTAATTAGCAATTTTTGAGCACCTGCAATACCTAAAAAAATCTTCAGAGCATTCTTAGACAAGTTCAAAGTCCAGCTTACAATCTAATTTTGGAGGCTAAATATACCATATATATATATATACACCATTTGGCGTTTAGAGTTAGATATGAAAGTACAAGTTATCCATCCTCTGGTTTTATAGATATTCATGATATATCTATTTTTACATTTCAAATAATTCTATTTATAAAATTTGATTTACACATACCTTTTTAGGATTATATCTGATCTATAAAACAGCAAAAATATATACTAACAATAATTCTTCCCATTTCTATTTATGTTTTTTAAACATAAATGCCTAATACAGCACCTGATATTTAATAGATACATAGTCAATATTATAGGTTAATGAATGTTTTCTGACCAGATAAAAGGGACAATAATTAACTACTTATTCAGCTTCTTCAAGAACATTTGGGGGAAAATATGGTTGAAAGCTCTTATAGACTCCTAACAAGGAATTTTTTAAACTGCACATAACCCAGTCACCATGGAGTTGATAAACATTTGATTACCAAAGACAGTGTGAGCTTGTCTAAAATAGAGATAAAAAGCTTTCATTGCTTTGCAAATGGTGAAAATATTTACAAAACCAGAAGACCATTGTTTATGTTACAGGTAAGACCAAAGGAGAATAAATCTCTCTTTTCCTGACTCATCTTTCCTCTTCTCTGGGGACTACCCAGGGAGACTAAGCT
Organism: Tolypeutes matacus; assembly: GCA_026826555.1. Classification (NCBI taxonomy): domain Eukaryota; kingdom Metazoa; phylum Chordata; class Mammalia; order Cingulata; family Chlamyphoridae; genus Tolypeutes; species Tolypeutes matacus. Next base: position 53,719,558 of record JAKSZT010054487.1, read on the forward strand.
CACAGTCTTTCAATTGGTAGTATTTTGAAAATACGTTTTTGAAATTTCAGGAGACTTAAAATTCCAGCCAGGGGACAAAATTTCCCAACAGCATTTCAGTATTTTATTCCTTGTTAAATATAGAAACAAACAACAACAACAACAAAAAAAAAACAGGAAATTTCATTGGAATCTATATGTTACAGCTTTAAGATATTTTGAGAGCTTTTTTTATCAGCAAGGTCCTAACCAATCCTGAAATATACTTAGATCTAGTAAGGGGGTGGGCATGCTATTTGAGCTTACCTTTTTATTTGTTTTGTTGTTTTCAGATACTAAGGGAGATAATAAACCTCTGATGACTTCAGCATGTTTCCAAAGGCAACTGTGATGCTCTCGTGCACATTGCCTCTGAACAGGTTATACTTAATCTCTGGGAAGAGAATGAACGTCTCATGCTGTTGAGCAGCAACCTGTATGTCTTATTAAAGAATGGCCCTGAAATCTCCCACAGAATTTTCTACCTAATTTTTTTCAACTCCGTGTTGATGGATTTACATGAAAAGCATGTTGGCAAAGAAGGAGGCTGTTTTGGGGAACATGGAAAAGAATTGTAGAATGAGCAATGATCAAAGAGAGATATCATGGCTCATTTGTTTTCCAGCATGAGCAACAAATGTGAACCTGGAATTACTGTAGTAGGAAGTAGGAGATTTCTGAGTAAAGGAGACTTGATTTAACAAAGAAGAACCTCAGTCTGCTTAATGATTAAAAAGACCAGGAATTCAAGTGAACTTTGTCACTATTGCCAGTTTCATGAGAGAAAGATGTCTCTGGTGGAGAACAGATGGCATGTTTGAAAGAGAAGATGATTATGCCGAGAGGTTATATGCTTCAGAACACAGCTTATTGATTTGTGTTTAGGACTGCAAAAGAACTAGCTATGGGGAAGAAGATGTGGCTCAAGCGATTGGGCTCCCATCTACAATATAGGAAGCCCGGGGTTCGATTCCCAGGGCCTCCTGGTGAAAGCAAAGCTGGCCCGTGCAGTAAGCTGGGCTGTGCCTGAGTGCTGGCCCACATGGAGTGCTGGCCCATGTGGAGAGCTGGGGCAGCAAGATCATGCAACAAGAAGACACACAGAAGAGAGACAATAAGAGACACAGCAGACCAGGGAGCTGAGGTGGTGCAAGAAATTGAGTGCCTCTCTCCCACTCCCGAAGGTCCCAAGGATCTATTCTCAGTGCTGCCTAAAGAGAAGACAAGCAGACACAGAAGAACACACAGCAGATGGATACAGAGAGCAGACAACAAGGGGAGAGGGAGGAATAAATAAATAAATAAATAAATAAATAAATAAATTCTTAAAAAAAAAAAAACTAGCTATGAATATTGAACTATAAGATGCAGAAGAGCTAGCTGTGAGGAGGAATGCATAACTCTCTAAAGCACCTGAGAAAATTAAAACAACTTGAAATACACATCCAATGCAGAAATTATTTTAATTCACCTGGTTTCTATTTTATATCTAAAAATAACTTGAAGAAATCCCATTTGTTTACAATGCAGTACACAAAATGTAAAACTTGGAGCATCAGAAACCAGTGTATATATAAGAAATATTTGCAGTATTAAGAAAAAAAAAAATGCAGGAAGTACAGAAATAACAAGGAAAGGGAATCCAAGAAAGGTTAGGGCCAGATCTGCTTCAGCAGCAAAACCAAATTCAAGTATTCTATCAGTGGGCTTTCACACGGCTCAATTCCCTTAAATGACAGTTCTGTTTTTTGGAAGTGTTTGGCCAATTTTGGTCTTCAGCACATAAAGCAGGCTCTGGCTGCAAGTCTATTGTCTCTACCTTAATCTCTGATATGCTCCATGAAGAAATATAAGTCTCTCTTCCCACCAACAAACCTTACTCTGACGGCATAAACTTTAATAATATAAAATCCTTGGGTTTCTTGCAACTGAACTTCCTTAAAGGCCACAGAAATTTTTAGATTTCTCAACATTAGTAATTAAAATTCATTTAACATTTCTGGGTACATTAAGTTTCACAAAATAAAATTGAAATGCAACTTCCTGATCACACATACTGTAAAATCTAAGAGGAGAAATTTACTCTGACCCAGATAAATGTATTGAGAAATTTCATTCAAATATGCCTAGCAGAGAAGTTTTGCTACCTAACTTTAAAATGTAAGTTGGAATATTCTAAAATATTTTAAAAATATTATTTTTCATTAAATTTCCCCCCATTTTTGTAAACATCTTCCCTTTTGTTGAATTAAACATAGAAATGTCAAAACCATGGAGCTATGACAAGATAAATGCCCTGACAATTCCATGTAGAGAGGTATGCTAAAATCTTTCACCATGATTGTGTTTTGTCAATTTCTTCATTTAGTTCTGTCAGTTTTTGTTTCATGCAAACTTCAGTTTTATGTTGTTTTATGTTAGTAATTCCAAGCAAATTTAGAATTTTATGTCTATCCAGAGGATTGACAATTTTATCATTATGAAATATCCTTCTTTATCTCTAGGTTACCCTAGATATTACCACATGCTTGACTTTTTAGAAGTTAATATAAATTACTATTTTTATCATGTCACAGCAAGGAAATTAGAATATTTTTTACTCTGCTTACTCCTCCCACCTTAATGTAGAATTAAGAATTTAAAAACCCTTAGCTAGAATGACAAAGAAAAAGAGAAGACACAAATAAATAAAATCAGATATGAGAGGGGGTAACATTGCCAACTGACCTCACAGACATAAGAGACATCATAAGCGGATACTGTGAACACCTTTATGCCAAAACCTAGACAATGTAGACGAGATGGACAAATTCCTAGAAACACATCAACCACCTACACTGACCCTAGAAGAAACAGAAGACCTCAACAAACCAATCACATGTGAAGTGATTGAAACAGCCATCAAAAACCTCTCAAAGATGAATAGCCTAGGACCAGATGGCTTCACAGGTGAATTCTACCAATCATCCAAAGACGATCTAATACCAAACTTGCTCAAACTCTTCCAAAAAATTGAACAGGAAAGATCACTACCAAACTCATTCTATGAAGCCAACATCACCCTAATACCCAAACTAGATAAAGATACTGTAAAAAAAGAAAATTACAGACAAATATCTCTAATTAATATAGATGTAAAAATACTGCAAAGGTGGTTCAACACAAGAAAATCAATTAGTATAATAAACCACATTGATAAATTGAAGAAAAAATCACATGATCCTCTCAATTGATACAGAAAAGGCATTTGACAAAATACAACACACTGTCTTGATAAAAACATTCCAAAAGATAGGAATAAAGGAAGCTTTCTCAAAATGGTAAAGTGCATATATGAAAAATCTACAGCTAGCATTGTACTCAATGGTGAAAGACTGAAAGCTTTCCCGCTGAGACCAGGAACAAGACAAGGATGCCCACTGTCACAATTATTTTTCACTATTGCGCTAGAAGTTCTAGCTAGGGCAATTAGGTTAAATAAAGAAATAAAAGGCACCCAAATAGGAAAGAAAGAAGTAAAACTTTCACTATTTGCTGATGATATGATCCTATATTTAGAAAATCCGGAAAAATCCACAAAAAAGCTCCTAGAACTAATAGACGAGTTCAGCAAAGTGGAAGGATACAAGATCAACATGCAAAAATCAACAGCATTTCTATACACTACTGATGTGCAAGCTGAGGATGAGTCAGAAAAAAAATTCCATTTATAATAGTTACTAAAACAAATATTTAGGAATAAACTTAACCAAGAACATAAAGGACCTGTATTCAGAGAACTACAAAACATTCCTAAAAGAAACTGAAGAAGACTTAAAACAAATGGAAGGACATTCTGTGTTCATGAATTGGAAGACTAAATATCATTAAGATGTCAATTCTACCCAAACTGATTTACAGATTCAATGCAGTCCCAATAAAAATCCCAATAGCTTTTTTTTTTTTTTTTGCAGAAATGGAAAAGCCAATTATATAATTTATTTGGAAGGGTAAGGGGCCCTAAATAGCCAAAAATGTCTTAAAATAGAAGCACCATGTTGGAAGACTCGCACTTCTGGACTTTAAAGCATATAACTTAGCTACAGTGGTAAAGACAGCATGGTACTGGCATAAAGATAGACATATTACCAGTGGAACCAAATTGAGAACTCAAAAGTAGAACCTCCCATTTACTGTCAAGTGATTTTTGACAAGGCTGTAAAGCCCACCCAGTTGGGCCAGAACAGCCTGTTAAACAAATGGTGTGGGAAAACTGGATAACCATATCCAAAAGAAAGAAAGAGGATCCCTATGTCACACTTTATACAAAAATTAACTCAAAATGGACCAAGAACCTAAATATAAACGCGACAACCATAAAACTCTTAGAAGAAAACATAGGAAAACACCTTCAATATTTTGTGTTAAGTGGTAGTTTCTTAAATCTTACACCCAAAGGATAAGCAACAAAAGAAAAAATAGATAAATGGGACATCCTTAAAATTAAACACTTTGGCACCTCAAAAGACTTTGTCAAAAGGGTGAAAAGTCAGCCGACTCAATGGGAGAAAATATTTGGCAATCACATATTCGATAAGGGTTTAATACCCATGATATATAAAGAGATCATACAACTCAACTATAAAATGACAAACTAGCCAATTAAAAAAATGGGTAAAAGACTTGAAAAGACAATTGTCCAAAGAAGAAACACAAATGGTGAAGAAACAAATGAAAAAATATTCAATATTGCTAGAGATCAGGAATGCAAAAGCAAAACTACAATGAGATATCAATTCACACCTATTAGACTGGTCACTATTAAAAAGTCGGAAAACTGTAAATGTTGGAGAGGATATGGAGAGATAGGAATGCTTATTCACTGTTGGTGGGAATGTAGAGTGGTAGCGCCACTATGGAGGACTATTTGGCAGTTTTTAAGGAACTTGAATATAGACTTGCTATGTGACCCAGCAATATCATTACTAAGTATATATACCCTGAAGAACCAAAAGCCATGACTCAAATAGACATCTGCATACCAATATTCATTGCGGCATTATTCACGATAGCCAGAAGTTGGAAACAACCCAGGTGTCCATCAACTGATGAATGGATAAATAAATTGTGTCTATAAACAAAATGCAATATTATGCAGTGGTAAGAAGAAATGAAGTTGTGAAGCATGGAAGAACTTGGAGGACATTATGTTGAGTGAAGCAAGCCAGACACAAAAGGACAAATACTGTATGACTGTGCTATTATGAACGAAATATATTATGTAAACCCATGGAATTAATAATTAGAATATAGTCACCAGAAAATAGAATGAGGGTAGAGAATGGAAAGCTGATGGTTAATCTGTGCAGAATTGGTTAAAAGGTTGTTTGTAAATCTTTGAAATGAATGGAAATGGTGATTGCACATCATGGTGTTTGTGACTAGCAGAGTTATTATATGGGTATGACAGTGGTTGAAAGGGAAAGCCTAAGGAAATTTATTTATTAGAAGGAAAGCTAAAAAAAATGTAACATGGGACTGTATAACAAAGCAAAACCTCATGTAAAATACGAATATGGGTGATATTGCATATATGACTGTTTTGACAAAATACAAATACAAGTAAACTACATAGAAGGAAACAGAATAGCAGCCATGTATGGTAGGGGAAGCATAGAGAGATGGAGAGGTGGTGAATTTTGTTTGTCAGGTTTTTGTTTTTGTAGTAGTAGTAGTAGTAGTAGTAGTAGAATAATAAAAACGATTGAAGTGATGACTGCACAACTATGTGATTATACTGAATACCACTGATTGTACACTTTGGATGGATTTATGCTTTTTTAACACCTATCAATAAAATTGATTTGTTACATTAAAAAAAAAACTAAAAAAAAAAAAAAAAGAATTAAGAATTGATTTTAATTCCACACTTATTTTCAATCCCACAGGTATTATTATTGTTTTATGGAATGAATGTTATATATAGTTACTCACATGTTAACCTTTGTGGTACTCTTCACATATTTAAATTTTGCCTCTGTAAATAGATTGAAAGCCCCTTAAAACCAACCTTATTTGTCCTTTTCATAATATTACCCCTGTCTCTTCAGCCGTACATCTTACCAATGCCTGGAACGATGTAAGTTCTAGCAATATCAAATACTTATTACTAACTTCTGGATAATCATATGATTTAACAGGCTAACTCTGCTTTGGTGACTTTCCAGATCTTAGTACTTTTCCTTCCCACCCCCAAATGCTTTCACTTTTCTAAATATTCTATCTTCAAGATTAGCTCAGATGTGTCTAACTAAAACAGATTTTGCCCAGTTCCCTGACCAGGTCTGGACTGCAGGCCCTCTTCTGTGACATGAATTTTTTATATTATGTTATTTTTAATACAAGAAGTTGTAGATTTACAGAAAAATCATGAAAAAAATACAGAATTCCCACATATCGCCTCACACTACCCCACAGACTCATAGACACACAGTTTTTCCTTTGCATTACTGTGGCAACTTTGTTACAATTTATGAAACTATTATTATTATATGATTAACTATAGTCCATAGTTTACATTAGGGTTCAGTGTTTGTGATGTACAACCATATGGCTATTAAAATTTTTATTCCAGTGACATATATACAACCTAAAATTTCCCCCTTTAACCACATTCAAATACATAATTCAGTGGTGTTAATTACATTTTTAAAATGTTTCTATCACCTCAAACAGAAACTCAGCACCAATTAAGCATTAACTCACAATTGCTACTCCCACCCTGGGCTCTGGTAACTTATATTCTAGTTTTCACACTGAATTTGCTTGTTCTAATTTCCTATTATTGAGATCATACAATTATTTGTCCTTTTGTGTCTGGCTTTTTTCACTCAACATGATGTCTTTAAGCTTCATTCCTTTTTATGGCTGAATAATATTCTGTTATAAGTATACACCACATTTTGTTTATCCATTCATCTGTAGATGGACACTTGGGTTGCTTCCTTCATTTTGCAATGTGAATAATGCTGCTGTGAACATCAGTGTACAAATAATGGTTCCAGTCCCTATGTTCAATTCTTTGGGGTACACATCCAGAAGTGGAATTGCCAGGTCCCATGGTAATTCTATATTTAGCCTTCTGAGGAAACACCAAACTGTTTTCCACAGAGGCTAGACCATTTTATATTCCCACCAACAATGAACGAGTGTTCCTATTTCTCCACAACTTCTCCATCACTTGTTATTTTCCATTTTTTTAAATATAATCATACTAGTGGGTGTGAAATGGTATCTCATTGTGGTTTTGATTTGCATTTTCCTAATGGCTAATGATGTGGAGCATCTTTACATGTGTTATTGGACACTTGTGCATCTACTTTTTGTTGGTGAGCTATAGGATTTCTTCACATATTTTGGATATTAAACATTATTGGATATGCGGTTGCCAAATATTTCCCCCATTCTGTAGGTTGTCTCTTTTTATTTTCATGATAAAGTTCTTTGATGTGAAAAAGCTCTTAATTTTAATGAAGTCCCATTTATTTAAATTTTCTTCGGTTGTTCATGCTTTAGGTATAAAGTCTAAGAAATCATTGCAAGGTCTTGAGGATGCTTAGTTAAGTTTTCTTCTAGGAGTTTCATAGTTTTGGTTCTTATATTTAGGTCTTTGATTTATTTTGAGGTAATTTTTGTATATAACATGAAGTAAGGCTCCACCCCCATGTATTTACATATGTATTTGCTCAGCACCATTTGTAGAACTATTTTTTTCCTGATTGAGTGGACTTGACACCTTGTCAAAAACCATTTGACCATAAATGTGAGGCTTGATTTCTGAGCTCTCAATTCAGCTCCATTGGTCTATATATCTGTCCTTGTGCCATTAACATGCAGGTTTTTTTGTTTGTTTTGTTTTGTTTTAAGGAGGTACTGGGGATTGAACCCAGGACTTATACATGGAACCAGGCACTCAATCACTGAGCTACACCTCCTCCCTACCATGCAGTTTTGATAAATGTAGCTTTGTAATAAGTTTTAAAATCAGGAAATGTGAACCCACCAACTTCATTCTTCTTTTTCAAGATGATTTTGGCTATTCAGGGGCCCTTACACTTCCATATAAATTTGATAATTGGCTTTTCCTTTACTGTAAAGACTACTGGAATTTTAACTGGGATTGCGTTGAATCTGTAAATTGCTTTGGGTTCAGTTGACAAAAATAGTTCATCTTCCAATCCATGAACAAAGAATGTCTTTCCATTTATTTAGGTCTTCCTTGAATTCTTTTAACAATGTTCTCCTTGTGCAAGTCCTTTACATCCTTGGTTAAATTTATTCATAAATATTTGATACTTTTAATTGCTACTCTAAATGGAAATTTTTTCTTGATTTCTTCTTCAAAGTGTTTATTACTAATGTAGAAAAACACTGTTAATTTTTGTGCATTGATCTTGTACTCCACCACTTTGCTGAATTAGTTTATTAGCTATGGTAGCTTTGCTGTAGATTTTTCAATATTTTCTATATATAGAATCATGTCATCTGCACATAAAGTTTTACTTCTTCCTTTCCAAACTGGATGGTTTTTATAACTTTTAGATCTTTTTCTTACCTGAAATAAATTCCCACATCATGGTGAATAATTCCTTTTGTGTGCTGTTGGATTTGGCTTGTTAGTATTTTGTTGAGGATATTAGTATCTATATTCATAAGAGATATTATTATGTAATTTTTTTCTTGTGGTATATTTTTTCTTTGGCTTTGGTATTAGTATGATGTTGGCCTCACAGAATGAGTTAGGAAGTGCCTCCTCCTACTCAGTTTTTGGGAAGGGTTTGAGCACGATTGGTGTTAATTCTTCTTGGAATATTTGCTAATATTCACCAGTTAAGTCATCTGTCCCAGGGCTTTTCTTTGCTGGGATTTATTATTATTATTGCAGATTCAATCCCTTTGTTATTTGTCAGTTGAGTTGTTTTTTTTGTTTGTTTTTTGTTTTTTCCTTGAGTCAGTGTAAGTAATTTGTGTGTATCTAGGAATTTTTCCATTTCATCAAGTTTTTCTATTTGTTGTCATACAGTTGTTCATAATATCCTCTTATAATCCTTTTTATTTCTGTGGGGTTGGTAGTAATGTCCCCCTTTCATTTCTGCTTTTAGTTGAGTCCTATTTTCTCTTTGTCAGTCTAGTTAAAGGTTTGTCATTTTTGTTGATCTTTTCAAAGAGCCAAATTTGTTTTTGTTTATTCTCCCTACTGTTTATTAATCTCTATTTAATTTAACACTGATTTTGTCTTTGTTATTCTCTTCCTTCTCACTTTGGATATCATTTGTTCATCATTCTGTAGATTCTCTAGTTGTGAGATTAGGTCTGTGAATTGAGATCATCCTTTTTAATATAAGCATTTAGAGCTACAATTTTTCCTTCCAGCACTGCCTTTGTTGCAATCCATAAGTTTTGGTATATTGTGCTTTCATTTTTCATTATCAAGATATTTCCTAATCTTCCTTGTGATTTCATCTTGGACCCATTGGTTGTTTGAGTGTGTTGTTTAATTTCCACACATTTAATTTTCCAGTTCTCTCTCTGTTGTTGATTTCTAGCTTCCACAGTGTTCAGAGAAGATAAGTATGATTATGATATATTTTGAATTTATTGAGACTTGTTTTGTGACCTAAAATATGTTCCTTCCTGGAGAATAACCCATGTGCATGAGATAAGAATGTTTGTTCTGTTGCTGTTGAATGAAGCTTTCTATATGTGCTGGTTTTAAGTCTAATTGACATAGTATCATTAAAGTCTTCATGTGTCTAGATGTTCTATCCAATACTGAAAATGGTTTATAAAGTCTCCTACTATTAATATAGAATTGTCTTTTTTTTTTCTTCAAATCTGTGGGTATTTGCTTCACATATTTTGGGATTCTGACATTAGTTGCACATGTATTTTTAATTATGTCTTCTTATTGAGTTGACCCCTTTATCAATGTATAGCTAACTTCTTTGTCCCTTGAAAAGATTTTTTTGACCAATAATGCATAAAATACAAGATTCTCATACACCATTGTATCACAAACATCTTGCACTGGTGTGGAATTTCTTACAATTGATGATAATAACATTTTTGCAATTATACTATTTTTTAACAGTAGTAAACTGTGTTACAAGTGATGAAAAAATATTAAAATAGTACTATTAAATATCACTCATAGTTTACATTAGGTGTATTTTTCCCATATACAACCCTATTATTAACTCCTACCATTAGTGTCATACATTTGTTACAATTCATGAAAGAATATTCCTATACTTGTACTATTAACTATAGTCCATAGTCTATAATAGGGTTCACCATGTTATACAGTCCTATGTTTTATCTTTTCCCTTTTTTTTCTTTTTCTATTTTATTCACAATAATGTGCTACCGTTACCACCATCCATTTCCAAATCTTTACAATAAACCTAAATAGAAATTCTGTACAATTTAAACATCACCCATCCATGTGTCCCCCCCGCCTCCCCTTCCCCCATTTCTCTAACCCCAATCTATCTCCTGGTAACCTATATTTTAGATGCTAACTCTATAAGTTAGCTTATTATAATTAGTTCTTGTAAGTGAGATCATGCAATATTTGTCCTTTCGTTTCTGACTTATTTCACTCAGCATAATGTCCTCAATGTTCATCCATGTTGTCACATGCATTGGGACTTCATTCCTTTATACAGCTGAATAATATTCCATTGTATGTATATACCACATTTTGTTTACCCATTTATTGGTTGACAGGCACTTGTGTTGTTTCTATCTTTTAGAAATTGTGCATAATGCCATAATGAATATTGGTGTGCAAATATCTGGCTTAGTCATTTGTAGGGGACGGCATTAAGCTCGGGCAGGGAATACCTTGGCTTATAGGTTTTAGGCATTCACAGCTTTGAAATAGTCTCTCACCATCCTCATTTATCCTGTCAATGACATTTTTTTCAAAAAGGTAAAATATTCTGGACATAGAACCAAATCATTAGTTACATGTTTTTTCCACTGCTTCACCATTTCTCCTATCAGGCCCCAAATTTCAACAAAAATGATCCTACCTATCTCCTTTCCTCCCACCCCATCCCTCTCTCTGCCCCCCCCCCAACTCACCCACCCCAATAATACACCAGTAACAGCCAAAACTACACACATGCTATGCTGTAAAAATGCAGAGTTAACACTATTGGGAAGAAGGCTGTGGGTTGTGGAGATGTTCTTTGAAGATCTACAGTATCTTTTTGCTCCCACACACCACTCTGCAAGTTTTGTCCTTCATAGAAGGCCCTTTGATTTTCTCAGCAAAGTGCACAATGGGTTGCCTTGAAACACTCCCCGAGCCCCCTTCCCCTCCCCTGGGATGGGTGTGCAAACTATACAGCATGGAACGGCTTTAAAAGCACTTGAGCTGCTGCAGGGCACAGAAACTATACTGACTCTTCAAAGGACATCTCAAGCCACCTCTATGGTGTCAAGACAAGTAGAACTTCTTCCCTCCCCCACTTTAAACCCACCGTCAGAAATGACAGGACTGGTACTTAAGTTAATTCTTGTCATCTTTTTTGTCATCATCCTCCGAGGCGCAGGAATGCCACGTCAGCCTTTCCTCATAGAAAGATATGACAACCTGTGGGCACTTGACATTGGCTTCCTTGGCAGGAACCAGATCAGCCTCATCAGAGTTCTTCCATTTCATCAAGAACATGAGTTCTCCACTGGAGTCTGTAGCTCCAATAATCCGCTCTGGCTCCAAACCCGGGCCAAAGCTTCGTGGCTTTTCTGACTTTTCTTTCTTCTTTGGTTTACTCTCCTCTCCCCCATCTTCAGAATCAGAGTTAGCTTTGCATTTGCCTCTCTGTGACTTATCTGTCTCATGTGCCGTTTCCTGTGACTGCAGAAACTCAGCAATGAGGTCAGGGCACTCCAGGTTCTCTTCTGGCTCCCATGTGTTGTCCTCCTCTGAGAAACCTTTCCACTTCAGGAGGTACTCCACTTTGCCCTTTACCACTCGACGGTCGAGAACTTTTTCTACCGCATATTCCTCTTGCTCTTCTCGCACCTCTCCCACTTTCTTCTTGTTTTGTTTTTTCCCCATAGTGCCCGCCAGCCTTTTGGTGTAAGGGCGACGCTGCTTAAAGCAGTGCCCAAGAGCCGAAAGAGAATCGGTACCACGTAGCGTCTGGCCAGCGGGAGAATGGCGCCCAGATAAGCAACGAGCGGATGGCATGGGTGAACTGCTCACGGAAGCGGCGAACCCAAGACAGCGGCGAACAGAAGGCCCGGGCCAACGGCCCTGCTCGCTGCGGAACAAAAGAACCTCGCACTCCGCGCTGCCTGCAGGTCCACACTGCGCAGGCGCAGCGGCGGGCCTCACAGCACCGTAATATAGTCTTTTGATGCGCAAAGGTTTCTAATTTTGAGGAGGTCCTTTTAATCTATTTTTCCATTCATTGCTTGTGATCTGGGTGTAAAGTCCAAGAAACTGTTGCCCAACACAAGATCCCAATGATGCTTCCCTGCATTTTCTTCTTGGAGTTTTATAGTACTGGTTCTTACATTTAGGTCTTTGATCCATTTTGAGTTCATTTTTGTATATGGTGTGACATAGGGGTCTTCTTTCATTCTTTTGCATACAGATATTCAATTCTGCCAGCACCATTTGTTGAAGAGACTATTCTTTCCCAATTAAGTGGGCTTAGCAGCCTTGTCAAAATTCCATTGGCCAGAGATACAAGAGTCTGTTTCTGAACACTCTGTGCTAATACCATGCTGTTTTGACCACTGTCGCTTTGTAATAGGCTTTAGTCAGGAAGTATGAGTTCTCCAACTTCATTCTTCTTTTTAAATATGTTTTTGTCTATTCCAGGGACATTACCCATCCCAATAAATTTGATAATTGGATCTTCCAATTCTGCAAAGAACACTGCTGAAATTTTTATTAAGATTGCATTGAATCTGTAAATCACTTTGGGTAGAACTGACATCTTAACGATATTTAGTCTTCCAATCCATGACCATAGAATGTCCTTCCATTTATGTAGGTCATCTTTAATTTCTTTTAGCAATGTTTTGTAGTTTTCTGTGTACAAGTCTTTTACATCCTTGGTTAGATTCTCTTACCATTTTTAAAGCTGCATTTTCTTGATTTGACCGCAACCCTTTAACTGTTTTCCAGAGTTTTGAAGAAGATTGTTCTGCCAGTTTTTGCTTGGTGTACAAAGGTTCTGTGGAAGAACCACACTCTGAAGCATCTTATGCCACAGTCTTGGTTGACTGGAAGTGTCTGTGACATGATTTTTATAGACTATTCTGATAAAAAATTTATAGAACCATCTCTCTACTACAATTTGAATTTCTTGGTTCCAGGACAATAGTTTCTAGCTCCGAATGCTCTTCCCCAAGCTCTGTATTTGGCACATAATAGATAATCAATTATGTGGGTGGAATAATTTATTGGTTTTGTGAATGAAGAATTTGTACCACCTAGAAAGATATAGAGTAAAGGGTATGATTGACTGATTTTCTGTAATTGTGGCAAATGGACTCATCTTTCAGTTTATATATAAAAGTACTAGACCATATATGAATTGAAAAAGAGTACAAAAATTACATAAGTGGTTAGAAACCTGCAATAATGAAAATAATCTTCTTACTTAGTTATATATGTTACAAAATGTTTTATTATTTGCAGCACTTACATGTTGAGAAATTTTTTAAAATAATTTTTAATTTCTGAGTATTTATTTTTTACTAAATACATTCTTCTAAATTTTCTAAAGCAAACAAAAGTTTGAATTTAGTCACCAGAGGGAGCTATAGATCACTATGCATAGAAATTTAAAAAGCAGGTGTCAATATTGTAAATATTATAAACATACACTTAAACTTATAAAAGTAAGAATATCAGGAATAGATGGCAGTAAGTTACCCAGATTTGAAAAAATTCATCTAACTGACATTTATAGAACATTCTACCAATAACAGTAGAATGCATTTTTTTTTTTTTTTTTTTTTTGCTTGTTGTCTGCTCATTGTTTTTGCTCGTTGTCTGTTTTTCCTTTAGGAGGCACCAGGAACCAAACCTGGGACCTCCTATGTAGGAGGCAGGGATTCAACTACTTGAGTTTTATCTGCTCCCCACTCACTTGCTCATTGTTTTGCTCGTTGTCTGATTGTTGTCTGTTTTCTTTAGGAAGCACCAGGAACTGAACCCAGGACTTGCCATGTGGGAGGCAGGTGCTCAACTACTTCAGCCACATCCACTCCCAAATGCCTATTTTTCACAAGTGGATATAGAATATTTACCACGATCGATCACATTCTGGGTTATTAAACAGTCTCAAAGAATTTCAGAGAATGCAAGCCATACACACATGTTATCTGATCACAATGGAATTAATGAAAATATTTCTGAACAATCCCTAAATATTTGGAAACTAAAAAACACCCTTCAAAATAACCCATAGATCAAAGAAGATATCAAATGGTAAATTGGAAAGTACTTTGACCTGAATGAAAATGAAAATGTAACATATCAAAATTTGTAGGATGACTTCCAGTTGACCCAGCAATCACACTTCTAGGTATATACTCAAAAGATTTGAAGTTAGGGACTCAAATAGGTATTTGAACACTAATGTTTATTGTGGCATTATTCACAACTGCCAAAAGATGGAAGCAACCCAAGTGTCCAAACCAATGAATGGATAAACAAAATGTGGTATATACTTATAATGGAATATTATTCAGCCATAAAAAGGAATGAAGTTCTGATACAGGTAACAACATGAATGTCTCTTGAAGACACCATATGGAATGAAATAAGCCAGATACAAAAGGACTAATATTGTATGATCTCAATAATACGAAATTAGAATAAGCAAATCCATGGTGTCAGAAACTAGAATATAGGTTACCAGGGGCTAGGGTCGGAGTAAGATATAAGGAATTAATGCTTAATTGGTACAGAATTTCTTTTTAGGGTGATGGGATATTTTGGTAATGGATGCTGGTGATAGTATCACAATATTTTAAATGTAATTAAATGCAGTGAGTTATATATTAGAATGTGGTTAAAAGTGGAAATTTTTAGGCTGTACATATATTATTTGAATAAAATGTTTAAAAACCATATTACTGTACAACACAGTGAACCCTAATGAAACTATGGACCGTAGTTAGTAGCATAATTATAATAATATTGTTCCATAAATTGTAACAAAGTTACCACACTAATGTCAAGTGTTAATAATGGGAAAAACTATGTGTGGGGGAGGGAGTATATTGGAACTCTGTAAACTTATAACATCTCTAATAAAATAAATAAATAAAAACTTTTAGGGTATGATAAAGCAAGAAATGGGGGAAATTTATAAAACCAAACACTTCTATTAAAAATTAATAGGGAGAGGAAGTGGATGTGGCTCAAGCAATTGGGCTCCTGCCTAGCACATGGAAGGTCCATGGTTCAGTTCCCGGTGTCTCCTAAAGAAGAGAGCAAGCCGTCATGACAGGCAGGCACGGCAAGCTGACACAACAAGATGATGCAAGAAGAGACACAAGAGGAAAAACATGAGAGACACAACAAAACAGGGAAAGGAGGTGGCTTAAGCGATTAGGTGTCTCCCTCCCACATTGGAGGTCATGGGTTCAGTTCCTGGTGCCTCCTAAAGAAACAAGACAAACAGACATAGCAATTGCAAAGAACAAGGGGGTGGGGAAAGATAATAAAATAATAAAATAAATCTTTTAAAAAAATGAATACTGGACTCAAATCAATGACCTCAGCTTCCACTTTATTAAATTAGAAAAATATAAGAGCAAATTAAGCCCACTAAGAGGGAGAAAGATAATTTAAAATTCAGGCCAAAATCATAGGGGAACAAAAAAACAGAAAACAATAGGGAATTTAATAAAATCTAAATCTGGTTATTTGAGCTGATCAATAAAAATAACCTCTAACTAGAGTGTTCAGATGATCAGGAAAATAAAAGAGGAAAACATATGATTAATAAAGAAATGAGGGTGGTGACATCACTACAGATTTTACAGAGCTGCTGCTAAGTTATGGGAGTCCAGTTTTTCTAATCTATGAATTCAGAAAAGAATACTTATGTGTAGTGACTGGTCTTCTCCATTCTAATCTCTGTAGGCAAGTTTTGATGCTCTCTCTGGGGCCTCTATAGCATTTTTCTATTTAACCCATGTATTCTAAATGATATTCTATTATCTCTATCACGGTGTTTTGAAGTTGCATGTACCCCAAACAAACATGTTCTTAAATCTAATCCATCCCTGTGGGTGTGAACTCATTGTAGGTAGGACATTTTGATGAGGCTACTTCAGTTAAGGCATGGCCCAGGATGAATCTGGAGTTCCTTTATAAGAGAATGAAATGCAAAGAAAGAAAGAAAGAAAGCCACAGAAGCAAGAAGCTGAAATCCAAAACCCAGAAGAGAAGGGTGAGATCAGCACTTGCTGCCATGTTTCTTGTCATGTGACAGAGCCAAGGATCACCAGCAACCTGTGTTCAGGAATAAAACATTTCCTTGATGATGCCTTGATTTGGACATTTTCATGGCCTGAAACAATGAGGGAATAAATTCTCATTGTTTAAGCTGAATCATTTCATGGTATTTGCTTTGAGTAGCCTCGGAAACTAAAATGGATTTTGGTATTGAGAGTGGGGTGTTGCTATTGCAAATACCAAAAAAAAAGCGTGCAAACAGCTTTGGAATTAGGTAATGGGTAGTGTCTGGAAGAATTGTGAGGTGCTTGATAGAAAAGGCCTCGATTACTTTGAAGAGACTGTTGCTAGAAACATGGATGCTAAATGTACTTTGGATGAGGCCTTGGAAGGAAATGATGAGTATGTTATTGGAAACTGGAGGAAACACAATCCTTGTTTTAAAGTGGCAGAGAACTTGGCAAAATTGAGTTCTAATGTCAGATGGAAGGAAGAATTTGAGAGTGATGAAGTTAGATATTTAGCTGAGGATATTTCAAAGCTAAATATGGAAAGTGAAACCTGGTTTTTCCTTGCAGCTTGTAATAAAACGCAAGTGGAAAGGGATAAGCTGAGAACTGAATTCCTGGGCACAAAGAAACCAGAAATTGATGTTTTGGAAAATTCTGAGCTTCCAGAAAGTGAGTCCCCAGAGATTAGTTCTTTATCTAAGGGTTTAACTGAACATGGAACCAGTCAGCCATTTCAGTGCAAGTCAGGATTAGAAATGCAGTTATCCAGGAAGGATCTGTGGAAAGTTCTTTTGTCTAAAATAGTTTCTGTGAACTGCATGTAAAACTGACAAGTTCTTTGTGAGATTTGTATGAATGGAACTACTGCCAGCCTGAACTAAAAAGGACAGAAAAGGGATAGATTGAAGGAAAAAACACTTCAAAGGGAGAAAGCCATGGAAGCAAATAGCTGAAATCAATGAAACCCGGAAGAGAAGGGAGAGACTGGTAGGTGCCTTGCCATGTGATAGAATAGTCAAGGATCACCAGCAGCCTTTTTTTGAGAAGAAACCATTGCCTTGATGATGCCTTGATTTGGATATTTTTCCAGACTCTAATGGTGAGCAAATAAATTCCCACTGTTTAAGCTGAATCATTTCATGGTATTTGCTTTAAGCAGCCTCAGAAACTAAAACATCTATATGCATTTGACTCCTTTCCTAGACAAATAGCTTCTCCAGACAAGTGCTGAAAAATTAGCT
This sequence comes from Tolypeutes matacus, assembly GCA_026826555.1. NCBI lineage: Eukaryota > Metazoa > Chordata > Mammalia > Cingulata > Chlamyphoridae > Tolypeutes > Tolypeutes matacus. Next base: position 53,737,308 of record JAKSZT010054487.1, read on the forward strand.
GAAAATATGAAAGTGTAAAAATACTGTAGATTGTAAGAGGCAAAGGACAGAATAGAATAAGAATGAACTTTAGCAGAGTCAGCGAGCCCCCTCTGGGTGAGTTCACAAAAAGTTATTGACAAAAGCATAACTAATGTAAATATACTAGCAAACCAAAATTAATAATGGATGATATTCTTTTCTTATTTTTGCTAGAGTTTTCATTTGGAATGTCTAGTAGATATTTTCAAAGTCCTTTTATCATCAACTTAATTTAATCATGAGATTTCCATCCCACCCTATAATTAGTACATATATTTAATTATGTTAATAACAGTGATATATTTCCAAATGTTGACTCTAATATATGTTCTTGAAATAAATCCTTTCTGGTTATATGGACAATTTCAAATTACTGACGAATTTAATTTCCTGATTTTCTAATTTTTACATTGGATTTATAAATGAATTTGATATATGTTTTCATTTTCATACTAGCATTAACATATTTTGTATTCAGATAATGCTTCATAACTATATCATTCTATTGTTTGAAATAGTTTAAATGCCATCAGGAATAAATAATTTTTAAAAATTTGACCAAACTCAGATACAAAACTGAGTTGGGGCAGGGCACATGATTGGGCTGGCTGAGGCCACGTGATCAAACTAGCTGTGACCCTGGGCCCATAACCCAACTATATTCTGTCTTTAGGATGCTTGTCCTAAATTCAAAGACATAAGTTGAAAGTGAAAGAAAGGAAAAATATATACCATGAAAGTAGAAAACAAAAGAGAGCTGGCGGTAACTCTACTAATATCAGATAAAATAGACCTTAAGTTTAAAAAACTGTTCCTAGGGACAAAGGTCATTATATATTGGAAAAGGGGTCAATTCAACAAGAAGATGCAACAATTATAAATATATGTGCACCTAACAGCAGAGTCCCAAATATATAAAGCAAATATTGACAAATTTGAGAGGAGAAATTGGTGCTGCACATTAATGGATAAAATAGCTAAATAGAAGATCAATAAGAAAATATAAGACTTGAATGATACTTTAAACCAGTTAGACATAACAAACATATATAGAATAGTTTGTCAAACAAAAAACAGAATACACACTCTTTTTGAGTCCACATGGATCATTCTCCAAGATACATCACATACAAGTTTCAATAAATTCAAAAACATTGAAATCATACAATGTATCTTCTCTGACCACAATGGAATGAAGCTAGAAATCAATAACAGGGAGAAATGGAAAATTCACAAATATGTGGAAATTTTAAAATGTACTCTTAAAAAAAACAATGGATTAAAGAAGAATTCATAAGGGAAATTAGGAAATATCTTGAGGCAAATGAAAATGAAAACACAGCATACCAAAACGTATGGATGCAGCAAAGGCAGTGCTAAGAAGGAAATGTATAGTTCTGAATGCTTACATTAAATAAAAAGAAAAAAGATTTCAAATCAGAGTTCCAACCAGAAAACTGTAAGAACTGGAAAAAGAAGAGCAAACCAAACCCAAAGCATGCAGAAGGAAGGAAATAAAAAAGATGAGAAGGGAGATAAGCAAAATAGAGAATAAAAAAGCAATAGAATCAACAAAACCAAAAGTTGGTTCTTTGAAAAGATCAATGAAATTGACAAACCTTTAGCTAGACTGACAAGATAAAAGAGAGAGAAAACAAATAAATAAAATAAAAAATGAAAGGGGGGCATTACTACCACCCCACTGAAATAAAAAGGACCATAACAAGTTACTATGAACAACAGGATATGAACAAATTAGATTATTTAGATGAAATGGACAAGTCCTTACAAACACATAAACTACCTACACTGACTCAAGAAGAAACAGAAGATTTCAACAACCAATAATGAGTAAAGAGATCAAATCAGTAATCAAAAATCTCCCAACAAAGAAAAGCCCAGGACCAGATTTCAGAAGGAATTTTACCAAACATTACCAAACATTCCAAGAATTAACACCAATCCTGCTCAAACTCTTCAAAAAAATTGAAGAGGAGAGAACACTACTTAACTCATCCTATGAGGCCAACCTCACCCTTACACCAAAGCCAGACAAAGATACCACAAGAATAGGAAATTACAGAACAATATCTCTTAAGAATATAGATGCAAAAATCTTCAACAAAATACTAATAAACCAAATGCAACAGCACCTTAAAAGAATTATACACCATGATCAAGTGAGATATAGCCCAGATATACAAGGATGGTTCAACATAAGAAAATCAATTATTATAATACACCATATTAACAGAATGAAGAAAAAAACCTGCATGATCATCTCAGTAGACACAGAAAAAGCACTGGACAAAATTCAACATCTCTTCTTGACTGTAACACTTAGAAAACTAAGAATAGAAGGAAACAACCTCATCATGATAAAAGGCATCTATTAAAAACCATAGCTAACATCATACTCAATGGTGAAAGACTGAAAGTTGTCCCTCTAAGATCAGGAACAAGACAAGGATGCCCATTGTCATCACTGTTATTCAACATTGTACTGTAAGTTCTAGCTAGAGCAATTAAGCAAGAAAAAGAAATAAAAGGCATCCAAATTGTATAAAGGAAGAAGTACAACTTTTCCTATTTGCAGATAACATGATCTTATATACAGAAAATTCTGAAAAATCCACAAAAAAAAAGATCCTAGAGCTAAAAAATGAAATCAGCAAATTGAAGGAATACAAGGTCAACACACAAAAATCAAGTGTTCCTATACAGCAGTGGATAGTTGGAAGAATAAATGAGATACACAGAAAACTATAAAAAGTTGCTAAAAGAAATAAAATAGGACCTAAATAAATTGAAAGTCATTCCATGTTCACTGATTGGAAGACTCAATATTGTTAAGATTTCAGTTTTACTCAAAGCAATTTACAGGTTCAATACAATCCCAATCAAAATTCCAACCTTCTTTGCAAAAATGGAAAATCCAATCATCAAATTTATATGGAAGGTTGAGGGACCCTGAAGAGCCAAACTCATCATGAAAATAAAATTGGAAGACTCACACTCCCGAATCTTAAAACTTATTAGAAAGTTACAGTAATCAAAACTATATGGTACTGGCACAAAGATGGACATATAGACCAATGCAATTGAATTGAGAGATCAAAAATAAATCCTCATATTTACTGCCAACTGATTTTTGACAAGGGGGCAAACCCTACTCAATCAGGAAAGAACAGTCTCTTCAACAAAGGTGCTGGAAAACTGGATCTCCATTTGCAAAAGAATGAAGATAGCTCCCTACCTCACACCATATACAAATATCAACTCAAAATGGATCAAACACCTAAATATAAGAACTATAACTAACAAACTCCTAGAAGAAAATGTAGGGAATCATCTTCAGGTTCCTGTGTTCAGCAATGGTTTCTTAGACTTTACATCCAAAGCACAAACAACAAAAGAAAAAAATAGATAAATGAGACCTCATCAAAATTAAAAACTTTTGTGTATCCAAAGACTTTATCATGAAAGTAAAACAACAACCTAGACAATGGGAAAAATATTTGGAAACAACATATCCAATAAAGGCTTAATATCCAGAATATATAAAGAAATCTTTCAACTCAACAAAAAGACAAACAACCCAATTAAAAATTTGCAAAAGATTTGAATAGACATTTCTCCAAAGAAGATACACAAATGGCCAAAAAAACTCATGAAAAGATGCTCAACATCATTAACCATTGGGGAAATGAAAATCTAAACCAAAATGAGATACCATCTCATACCCAGTAGAATGGCTACTATTTAAAAAAGAAAATTACAAGTATTGGAGAGGATATGGAGAAATAGGAACACTGGTTCATTGTTGTTGAAAATGTAAAATGGTGCAGCCTCTGTGGAACATAATTTGGCAGTTCCTCAGAAAGTTAAGTTTAGAATTACCGTATGACCCAGCAATCCCACTTCAAGTATACACTCAAAAGAATTATCCAACACATAATCACCTACCAATGTTCATAGTGGCATTATTCACAACTGCCAAAAGATGGAAGCAACCTAAATGTCCATCAACTGATGAAGATTTAAAAATATGGTATATACATACAATGAATATTATTAAGCCATAAAAAGGAATGTAGTTCTGATATATGCAACACCATGGATGAATCTCAAAGACATCAAGTTGAGCAAAATAAGGCAGACCTGAAAGGACAAATATTGTATGATCTCACTGATATGAAATAATTAGAATAAACAAACTCATTGAGTCAGAATCTAGAATCTAGAATATAGGTTACAAGAATACAGGGTAAGTATAGGGAATAGGAAGTTAAGGCTTAAAGTGTACAGTATCTATTTGGAATGATAGAAATGTTTTGGTATTAGTTGGTGGTAATGGTAGCATAACATTGTGAACATAATAGCACTGAAATATATATCTGAATATGATTAAAAGGGGAAATGTTAGGTTATATATGTGATACTAGATTAAAAAAAATTTTTTAATCCCATGGAACTGCACAACACAAATAGTGAACCCTAAGTAATATCATGGACTATAGTTAATAGTACAATAATAAAAATATGTCTTCATCAATTGTAATAAATGTACCACACAAATGCAAGGTGTTTACAATAGGGTAGTACATGGGAATCCTGTATATTATGCACAACTTCTCTGATAAAAAAACAAATTAAAAATAATCCATGTTGGCACCCAATTCTCTTATGCTTTATATATTTACTCTGCTCTGTTTAAACTTACTTTATTCTAAAACTCTCATAAATATCACATTTACTTAGTAAAGATACTTAATCTTCCAAATTCCACACACACGTCCTCCTCCAATTTTTCATTCCCTGTCTCAGAAAATGGCATCAAAAGTTTCCAGTTGCCCAAGTCATACATCCCCAAATCATGTGAAACTCTAAGCTTTCCTTTATCAGCATGACCTCAATTCCCCACCATATACAACAGATTTTACAAGTTATGTCTATCCTACCTAAGTACAGCGGTTCTTAATTTTTGGGGTTAGGGGTCATAGACCTATTGAAAATCTGATAAAACCTCATTCCCAAAACACACTTATATAAAAAAGTACACACAGTTTCAAGGAGTCCACAGATGTCCTGGAACCCAACCTTAGATCCCAATCTCAGAAGCCCTGTTCTGATCTCCTCAATCGGTCCCAGTTCCATCCTCACTACATGCTTCAGTCTTCATCTTCCAGCTTAGTTATAAGATATTCTGTCAGTTGCCTCTGACTTCTGTCTCCAATCTATCCATTAACCAGATGCCAGGATAAACTTTCTAAAACGGAGATTCAAGCATGCCATTGCCTGTCACTGGTGCTCTTGAGCCAGCTCATCCTGGCTGACAAGAGCTGATTATACACATCTCTTCCCAGCTCTAAGCTCAGGGTTGTCAGGTTCATAGATTAAAATCACTTATGGTGGGCATCTTTACATGATGAAAATCGACAAATTCTACAAATCAGGGCTTTTTTCTTTTCTTTTCTTTTCTTTTTTTTTTCAGAGAATCAGTTTACCAGCTGTGACAGTTTGAAGGTTTTTGGGAATCCCAGAAAGATCATATTCTTGAAGCTAATCCATTCCTGTGGGTGTGGGGCCCTTTGATTGTATTGGATTCAGTTGGGGGCCTTTGATTGGTGTAGTTCAGTGAGGTGTGACCTAGAGTAGGTCTTGACCCTCTTGCTGGAGTCTATAAATGGGGGAAACATGCACAGAGCCACAGAGAAAGAGAGCTGTCATTTTACCCTGCCATGTGAGAGGATTCCAGGATTTCCTGTAGGTGCAAAAAGAAAGATACACCAAGGGGCTGAGAGAGAGGCCAGAGGGTGGGATCAGCAGAGCAGCCAAAGCTGAAGCAATGAGGAGAGGGGAGAGATGAGCCATATGCTTGATAACCCAGAGCTTTGAGAGAAAGCATCTTTAGATGATGCAGCCGTGTGATTGATAACCCACAGCTGCAACTTGGTGAGACAGCATCTCTTGATGATTCCTTGATTTGGACATTTTCACAGCCTTGGAACTGTAAACATCTACCCTAATAAATCCCTATTGCAAAAGCCAACACATTTCTGGTACCTTGCATTAGCAGCCTTTAGCAAACTAAAACACCAGCTCACTGCTGCCTATAGATTTGCAAGTGTTGGTGTTTCCTATTGCTTCAAGTCCAAACTTCTCAACATGTTAAGCCTTTATAATCTGGCCTTTCTAACTTCTTATCCTACTGTTCTCTATGACCTATATACCATAATCTTCAGGCACACAAAGCTGTTCATAGCTCCCTGAATATATTAAATTGTTCCCAATCTGTATCTCAGACTGTGTCATTCCCAAAACCAAGAACGCGCTATTCTCAAGAGCCAATTTAACTTTCAAAGGCCTCTCCTTTGTTCAGCCTGTTTATTGACCAACCATCCTAAGTATGGAACCTTATCCATTGGAGATATGATATGCAATAAAAGTTTGTTGAGTTTAATCAAATCCTGTATGGTTCCAATACAATCCAATGCCTCATCTGATTTTTAATAGAATCCAAGGTAGTGAAGCCAGAATGAATGCTATATGTGCACCCATCTAATATACAGCAAATATGATAAAGAATATCATGAAACCAACTATTAAATAAGTAGAAGATAATATCTATAGTATGACATATATATATAGTATTTGAGGCTGTCAGAGGAGTACCTCTAGGCAATTAATTTCTTGTTCTGAAGGCTAATTTGTAACCTGCATTTCTAGCACTACTTGATTATGTGCTGTGAACTTCTATTGAGGGCAGTTACTGGTAAAATTACTTTTAGGAGCAGGTTTGAGAATATATGAATTTGCCTAGCTTTGGTGGATATTAACTGAGCTACATGTCACATCGTTCCTATGACTCATTCCTCACAGCTGACAGGAAGAATGAATATTTCTATTCCTAAATTCCCAAAGAGGAAAGTAAGGCAAAAGAAGACTGTGTGGTTTGTTCACATTTAGCATGAAATGTGAATAGCATATGCACTGACACAGAGCAACCAGACAGCATTTTAATTGCTCATCTAACCTCCAGAAAGAGTCACCACCATCTGTTGAATTCTGATGATTGAAAGATATAATACCTGACAGAAAACAGAAGCACACAATATACCATACAGACTATTCACAAATCTAAGGGATAAAATCCACAGTAAAATGTAATTTATCTATACATAAGAAGATAATAACACCACCAGTAAAAGGAGAGTGCCAAGAAGCATTCATGTGGGGACAGGACATCAAGTGAAATGGCATTTTTACCTTTGAAAGGCAGTCTACACTTCCCCATGATTAAAGTCTTGTTGTCTGTGATCAACATAATTTTCTTCTCCTCAAAAAATATCAAATCTTTTATCATTAAAATTAGTTGAAATCAAATTAACAAAGGCTACATGACATTTGATCATTTTTACAGAGCCAAGCTATTCAGCTCTGGAAATGTCAAAGTTTTGCCAGAGGTCAGTTGTTAATTTAATATATATTTTTATAATCTCATTTTGCTATTAAAAGTTGTCAATGCTGAAACTGCATTTCAGTTCCCATGTACTTCTAGGTGCATGACATAGTTCTCAAAGTGTCTTAAGCCTACTAGTGAGACAGATATTAATGTATTAACCTTACCTCAAATCTCATTTCTGCTCTACAAAATCATGACTGATTATACAGTAATCAGATATAGGTGAGATTCCAGGTGAGTCCCTGCCTTAATGTAATCATCACTCAATAAATATTTGTTAATGATAATAATAGCAGCTAATATTCTTTGCAGCAGTTTAAAAGTTTTGCATTATTAATCCCTTTAATCTTACAACAGCTCTATAAAGGCAATGTCATCATCAGTCCCAGTTTACCTTTGAGGAAACTAAGGTATCAAGAGTTTTCTAATTTTGCTTAATATTATAGCTAGTGAGTCCTAAAGCCAGGATTCCAACCTAGGCAGTCTTGTGCCAGTGCCCACACACTTACACTATTTTAAAGCAAGGAAAACCAATGTTCTAATAAAATTACAACAATATATGTTTTTAATTAAAAATTCACTTGTAATGGAACTTTCTAGCTAAAGAGTGGTACAATTTTTTTTTTTGGTCAGCAATAGAGTGGCAGCATTTACAATGTTCTCAAATAAATTAGATACATTGATTTTTCTACTAATAAATATGAAATGCCTACTATGTGTCAGATACTGTGCCAATTAATTTCTGGGAATCCAAAAATTAATTCGGCAAGACATTGTCCTCCAGAATTTGAGTCAGAGGAGGCAGATTGATAAACAGCTATGTGGTGTAGTGCTGTAGCAGGACTGCATGGGGCATCAAAAAAGGACACAGAGGTCCATGTCACTCAGGCAGAGGAGACTAGGGAAGGGAACTGCTGTGACTTGAAGCTGTTTGTACGTCAGAAAAAACATTCTTAAATCTAACCCATTCTATGATGTAAATCCATCATAGGAAGGACCTTTTGATGAGACTACTTCAGTTAAGGTGTGACCCTCCTCGTTCAGGATGGGTCTTAATCCTTTTGCTGGAGTCCTTTATAAATGTAATGAATTCAGAGAGAGAGGGGAGAGAAAGCCATGACAAAGAAGCTGAAATCCTGGAAACACAGAAGAGAAGGGAGGGACCAGCAGATGCTGCCATGTGCTTTGCCATTTTTCAGTCCCAAACTATTTCATGGTATCTGCTTTGAGCAGCCTAGGAAACTAAAACAGGAACTGAGAGTAAAAGATCATGATTGGAGTCTATGATAGGCAGGATAGTATCCCCCACCCCCTACAAATGTTGAGTTTTCAGACTACAGCATTTTATTTGGGACACTGAAGTTTTGCTGAAGCAAAGAAGCTAGATGACTTGCAAGAATAGGAACAGCTTCAGAGTTTTTAGGGAAGGCAAATGATTTTTATAGACATAAAAAGGAAGTTAACTTGACTCCTATTGATGAATGAAGGTTTATTCGTCCTATAGGGGTGGGTTTAGAGCAGGTGGGCTTTATTTTGTATTGGGTCAAACATAATAAATTAAGAGCTTGATTGGCTACCTGGGTCAGCTGCCTTGGGGATCTCAAATTTCAAAAGATAAAGAGGAACCTCAAGAGAGCATTCAAAGAGGAAGTAGGGCGTGGCTTTTTTTGCTTTTTTGTTCGTTTGTTTGTTAGTTTTGTTTTGGCTCTGAGGGGTCCCCAGGGCTTGCTGTATACAACTTTATCACTGGAAACTGTGAGTAGGATACTTTACATGGCAAAAAGGACTTTAGATGTGATTCAGCTAAAGATCTTGAGGCAGGAGTGGTTATCCTGGATTACAAGCGCCGTTATTAGGGAAGGAGTGAGGTGGGAAAGACAGAAGGAGATGGGAGATGGAAGCAAAGTTTGGAGTAACATGATTGCTTGCTTTGAAGATTAAAGAGGACCACAAGCCAAGGGCTGTAGGCAGCCTCCACAAGCTGGAAGAGGCAAGGAACAGATTCTCCTCTAGAGCCTCCACAAGGAGTGCAGCCCTGCTGACACCTTGATTTTAGCTGTGTAGGACCCTGACTTCCAAAATTGTAAAATGAAAAATATGTGCTATTTTAAGCCACAAAGTTTGTGGTAATTTGTTATAGAAGCAATAGAAAACTAAAACAGATACCCTTTGGGCTTCAGTTCTTATCTTAAATGTCAACTCAGCAGATCATAGCTACTCATTTAAAGAATGTTTCTCCTCTTATTCTTTCTTATTTCACCTGAGTATTTTTTGAACTAACTTAATGCCTTATTAACTATATATTATATACAATTATATATAAATATAATATATAATTACTGTTTCACTTATTTTAATGCCTTTTCCCCATTGAGCTGTAAACTCTCTAAGGGCAGGAACCATGTCTGTACACTTTGCCTAGCATAATACATGATACATAAGGATCACTCAATAAATATTTGTTGAATGAGGAAAAAATAAATGAATGAGCTGAGTGTGGAAATACATCAGGTGTTAGGTGAAGCTCTAGAGCTGCATTCCTTTAGGAAAGAGAAGGTAGTTCAATGTGTCTGGAGGGTGGGTAGTGGAAAGGATGGAAAGGGAAAGACAAGGCAAAGGGTAAGAAAGTTGGAAAGAGGCTGTATTAAGTAGCTTGGACTTCCTGGGTTTTCTGCAATGAAAAGGATGCCTCTCTAAGATTTTTGTTTAAGTTGAAGAGTAAAGTTATCAAAATAGTTTTGTAAAAAAATCACTCTGACAATACTGTGTAGGATGATTGGAAAAGACCAAGACTAGAAGGAGGAAAACAGTTAATATGATTTTTTGCATGAATCAAAGAAAGAAATTATGAGAGTCTGAAAAAAAAAGTGGTGAAGAGATGGAGAGAAGACAATTTATATGATAAAAAGGAAGTCACTCTTATCTTTTAAAAGGCATACTGTTGGCAAAAATAAAGAACACATGTTAATTTAGCTAAACAATTTTATTAGTCTTCCAGTTATTTTTTGGCTCAATCATTTAGATTTCTAGAGGACTTATGGTCTTCAGAAATCCAAGGATAATTTTTTTAAAAGTACAGCATCTCACAAACTTTAATCACTCAGAAACCAAGGTAATGATTTTTTTTTTACCATAAACTTATCATCTACACTATTGTATATATATTTTTCTTTAAAACAACATTAAATTAAAAATTTGAATAAAACAACCTCATTCTAAGCAACATAGATGAAATCACAATTTAAAATACTAGTTGGATATTTCCAATACAATTAAAATAAATGTTTAATCATTAAAATAATTGTTATTTGTTGACTACCTAAAATTATCACATCACTTAGGTATCACACTTTGGATAACAGTGACATGAAGGCTAATCCATATGATAATCCATATCCTTCTTGAGAAATGGGATAAAAATGACTTTACAAAAGAGAATGAAGACAAGAAAAGAGTAAAAAAAAAACTTTGGTTCTAATCCTAACTCCACCATCGATTTGCCTTTCAAACTTTTGTCAACTTTCTGAGTCTAATATATTCATCCAATAAATGAGAGCAGTAGCCAAGTGTATCTAAAGTGTCTTCTATTTCACCTCTAATATACTATGCCTGTGACAACTTCCAAACTTTACTCTAAATTCCTCCAAAGGAAATTATTTTCAATTATCAGGAAAAATGATAGAAACTAAGAATTTTAGAATTTTTTTTAGTCATTAGGCTACTGGCCAGTCCAAAAGAGGATGCTGTCTCTAGATAAAATATAAGTCTTCCACTATCTTCTGTGTTCCTTTTACTTGCTAGACAACTCCCTAAGAACTTTTGCGCTACTGTTTTGTTTTGTATGTTCTATGTGTATGGCTACAACAGGAGAAGCTACAACATAGCATTCAATTTCCTGAGGTATTTTAGGCTGCAAAGGGTGAATATAATATTGCAAAACGAATGTGAACCATCATAAATCTGGGCAAATGAGATTTTTAAAATACTTCATATACTGTATTTTTTCAAAAATATTCTGTCAACACAGTCTGAATTTGATTTCAAATGTTTTAATCATTAATTCTACATGTGAAATTGTACATTTAAAGTAAAACAAGTAGAAAGTTTTGCGTTAACAATCTTCCTTTAGTCCAATTTATCTTACTGGCATTTATTGAATATCCATGTGGCTAATTAATCCAGTCAGATATCTCCAATCCGATCAAATATCCAATCAAATATGCTACCCATTGTAGCATAACAAAGTAATACATAATTCAGAAAAATCTCATTTTCTGATTCAATTATTTTGTAATATGTGGTAGTTCAAACAGTTTAAACTTTTTAATTTACCTTCATAGAGAATATTTTTAAAAATTTTAAGCTTCAATAGTGTAAACAAGGGAACTGTTTAATCTGCTTAAAAGTTAAAGCCAGTCAACTACTTGGGGAATTTGAAAAAAAAAAATGCTTTAAAAGCTATATTTGCATAGAAACAAAGAGTTAGTTAATTACTTAACGTTTTGTATAGCATCTATGTCCAGCTACTCCTTTATTATTTAGTTCTATACATAGAACTATAAATACCTGTAACTTAAACTTAAAATACTTACATAACTTAAATATATTTACCATGCTTGTGTATATATATGTGTGTGTGTAGCTTAAAATATTCTCCTAGGTGCTGTATTTGAGAAAAAAAAATTGTGCTTTATAGCTCATATTTTTCATCATGTAAATAAATTCTTTCCTTCTCCAAGTAATGATACAAGGGCAGATAAAATATATACACATATGTGCATGTTATTTTGCTATGTCATGCCATAAATCTAGTTTTAAACTAGAAATAGATGATCATTTCATGTCTATAGAAACATTTTTTAAATGAGACACAAAATGCCACCACAGTATGGAATACCTACTAAATAAAAATTAAAGTAAACTGCTGATTATGTATACCTTAGATAAAAGGATGTGCTTCTCATTAACTTTAATGGATATATTCTCATATACCTTAGTAGGAAGCATCTTAAAAGTTGTGAAAGACAAAGTCTTTGGAAATTTTAAAAATAAATGTAGTACTTTAATATGTATTAGTATTGTATTATAAACACATATGTAATATATATATCAAGTTTCCTCTTATTTCACATATTGTGGTAGATTGAATTATGTACACTAATTTAGACATGTTCTTAATCTTAATCTGCATTCCCATGAGTGTGAACTCATTGTAAATAAGACCCTTTGGAGGTGTTATTTTCAGTTAAGGTGTGGCCAACTGAAGCAGGGTGGACCTTAATTTGGATTACTGGAGGACTGTAGATACTGTATTTTATCTACAAACACTAGCTTAATATTTTTACTTTCTAAATAAAGGATAAAAGTTTATTATGCACATAGATTTCAGAATTATAATTCATTACACTCTCATTATTGTCAGTTTTTCTAATTGCTTCTGAACTTTTTCCACTGAAACTTTCACATTCTAAACGTTCTAATTTTTCCTTTAGATTTTTTTTTCTTTTTCTGCCAATTTGTAAAAGATTTTTGTTATATCATAGATAACTCTGTGTGCCATCTGCACTAAAAATTATTTTTCCAAATCACACTTTTATGTAATGACATTATTTGTGATATTATGTGTATGTTTTTTGTAGTCAAAGATGTTTATCTTCTCTTATATATCTTCTGCTTTCCCTGTCTTGGTTAAGAAAGCATCCTCTACATCTTGGCTATACACACGGTCTTTAATGTTTCTTGAAAGTTGTTTAATATTTTTACATTTATCTTTTGTATTTAATATTAATCCATCTGTAATCTGTTGGGATATAATATAAGATGTTAGATTCACTTTTATTTCTTTCAGAATGCACGGCCAGTTGAGACAGCATAATTTAATAACTAACCTATCTTTTTTCCACCGAATGAAACAATCACTTTTGGCATATGATAAATTCTTATATACAATGGGCCTTGTTTTAGTTTCCTAAAAGCGGCTAGGAGCAAAATATTGGAAATGGATTAGCTTTCATAATGGGACTTTTTAGGTTAAAGCCTTACAGTTCTGAGACTGTGGAAGTGTCCAAAGCAAGACATCATCAGGAGAGGCTGTCATACCAAGTTGCAGCTTTGAGCAATCAGGTACATGCTGGTGTCATCTAAAGATGCTTCCTCTCCAAGCTCAGGTGTGGGTGATCAGGCACATGGCAGGGTATAAAGGCATCTCTACTGGTCTGTGCCTTCTCTTCCAGTCTTACATTATCCCCAAGCTCAGCTGTGGGCAATCAGACACATTGCTCATCTCTACCCTCAGAACTTCACCTTTTCAGCCTCTTGGGGGTCTCTTTCTGTGCCTCTGAGCTCTGCTGATTCCAGTCTCTGGCCTCTGGGACCGCTCTCTCAGCCTATTGGGGTTTCTCTGTCTCTGCAGCTTTTTTCTGTGTGCTGCAGCTCTTTAGTCGACCATTTATAAGGGAACCCAGTAAGAGGATTAAGACCTACCCTGGGTCCTGCAATCTAATCAAAGGCCCTTAACTGAAGCAATCTAATCAAAAGTGATATAATCAAAAGGTCCCATCTACAATGGATTTACAGGCACAGGAATGGGTTAGCTATAAGAACAGCATTTTCTGGGGTCTACAAGACTCAAACCAGCACATGTCTATTTCTGGGTTTTCTATTTTATGCTACTACTTGTCCATTTCTATGTAAACATTATTTAATATGATTACTAAGACTATTTTTTAGTATTATCATATCTAATAAAGGAAAGCCCTCATACATTATTCTTCTAATGCATATATTCTGGCTATATTTTTACATTTAATTTATTTACATTTAAGGTTAGTTTATGCAATTTTCTCTACTTAGATATAAACTTACCAGGAATCTAATTAAAATTAATTTCTGGAGAATTGGTGTTCTATAATATTGAGTCTTACCATTCAAGAACATTGCAGGTCCCCCAAAATCTTTTGTCCTGATAAATAAATAGTACCTTAGCTGGGTTTGGGTTTTTATGCTGTAGTTCTTTTCTCTCATTAAACTGTAGATATTAGTTCTCCGTCTTTTAATTCAGTTGCAATTGTAATGTCCAGCAGCAATCTGATTTCTTTTCTTCTGTAGACTCCTTGTTCTCTTTGCATGGATTTTTGCAAGCTTAGGAATTTTGCCAGTTTTGCCTAGGTTTGTGTATTTTCTCATCAATCTTCTCTGGAGCTTACTGAGCTCTTTCAATTGGCAACTTAGGTCTTACTTCAGCTAAAAGATCTATTATTTGTTTAATTATTCCCCCTCTTACATATGTTCCATTCTCCTTCTGCAAGCTCTATTTTTTTAGATGACTATTTAATGACATGGTGTATCAGTATGTTCATGATATATTAAAAGAAACAAGTAGATTACATGTAATATGTAATGTAAAAAAATCAATCCCAATTTTATTTGAACTGTAACACATCATGCAGTTATCATTTACTTATTTTTTGTGTACATTATGGTCTGGTTCTAGGTTATATGTATAGTTTCTCTGATTATTGATTTTGCTACTAATACTACTTAATTTAGATTATTAGCAATGAAAAAAGTTAACATTTTGTTGGGCAAGTGTCCCTTTATTACTCTTGTTAAAAATGTCTTGACTAATAGCTGTAAGTTATTTTTCCAGTTGGACTTTGGAATCATTTGTTAAATTCCAATAACAGCAAAATGAAAAACCTAACCAATTTCTTGTCCCTCCTCACTCCCCACCAAACCAAACCAATCAACAAACAAAAACACTATAAACCATGATGGAATTTTAAAAGTTACACCTACTAATAATGATCACTATTCAGAGACAATCAAAGATTAATACAGTTATAACTGCAAGCCCTATTTTTTATTTTTTAATTCTCCTGGATCTATCCTCCAACTTTCATGTTTTTCATTTTATATCTTAAATCTGTTTATAGTCCCCTCTGTGCTTTGGGACATTTCTTAAACTTGATTGTCCAGGATAATAATTCGGGTCTCAGTAGAAATCATTCTCTCTCTCATTTATCTACTGAATTACATAGTAGTGAAAATTATGTTTTAACTCCAAAAAGTGCTCTCATTTTTCTCTTCAATTCATTTTGGTCTCCTCTAGACCTATTTCACTTGAGATGGTTCTATTTGTTTTGATTGATCTTCTATTTCTGGTTTTTGGTCCCCTGAGGTGAGTGGATGGTTTTCTTTACCTGCTCATTAAAGGTTTGCCAACATTAAAGTTACCTAAGAGTTCTCATAGGTGGTAAAAGGAAATGTGGTCTTACTCCTATGTATTGAGAGCACACAAGCAGGCATAGGTAAGATGCCAGTTTACTGCTGAGGTACCTGCAGGAAGACACCCTGCTCTTGGGTGTTCTTGTCCTCTCCCATCTTGAAAGAACTCAGCCTATCCATTCAGCTCCTACTTGGCCTCTTGGGTTTGAAAAAACCTCACACATTGTTCTAGGGGTGGTGTGAGCATTTTATATGAGTGTTCACAGTTCTCTGAGTCCCAAGCCTTATCCATTACTCTCAGATCGTACACGGAGGCTCTCTTTCTATTCTCCAGATGCTCTCCAAGCCTTTCGGGAGAAATCCCATACTAGTTTTCTCCACAAGAATCCCAGCAGAGCCTAGAGCATCATTTGAACACATCTTCCTTCAGGACCCATTAGCCCTTCACATCAGAAGAGGCAAATAGCTTGGATTTAGGTTATGGGAATGGGGGAATGGGAAGAGAGTTGTGTTCAGGTCACCGTATTTCTAGTATACCCTTCCCAAATATTTTTCAAAGTTTGTCTATACCTTCTAAATGTTGTTTATGCTCCAAGAAGGCAGAGACCATGTCTGTTTTTTCATCATTGTATACCAAGGCCTAGTACAGTGCCTGTCACAGATATAATAGGTCCTCATTAAATATTTATGGAGTGAAATGAATGTTTGTGATAGTAATCCTCCAAGAATATTTTTTCAATTAAGTAGTCAGAGCTATCTCCATTTTACTTCATTATTCTTTACATTCAGTTTATACTTAAAAACACCTTTCCAAATCCAATACTTGCTAAACTTTTACATATAGATTCATCAGAATTATCCTCTGTTTTTGCATAAGATCAACCCAAAGTTTTGCTCATTTTAATGACTTAATGACTTCACTTGGGTTTATCACAAGGTAAGCTAGAGCTTTCTCATTCAGCTAACATATTTTCCCCTTTAGAAAAAAGACATACTTGCATTTATCTCAGGAACAATCTGAGTTCAGTTTCCCCATAAGACTAAATAGCCCTCAGAAAGCCATGTCGTTAGAATTAGATGAGCAACATATGACCATATTTTTTAAAAGAAAATGAAAAGCACACTAGAGATTTTTTTCTGTTGTTTTAACTCAGGGAGCTTGAGAACATTAACTGCTTTTCCAGTCAAGAACAGGTGCAGATTCAGTGATCAGGTGATACTGTTGCCTTGACAGAGGATAACTATTCTTGCTCATAACAGATATATCCAAAGGTGAAAAGACAATATGTTCTGGACTATTTTTACCAGTAACTTTCCACATACGTTCAGGAAAAGAATCTTTTATGATAAATTCTCTTCCAATTATACTGTGCTCCTCTCATACCCATCTTGCCCTACTACATCAGTGGTGTTCACACTATGGGGGGCTTTTACAGACCCCAATGCTGAGACTACACCTCATACTAATTAAATCAGGATCGCTGAAAGTGGCATCAAGGAAGCTGCATTTTTCTAAAGCTCCCCAAGTGATTTCAATGTGCAGCCATGTTTGAGAACCAGGGCACTTAGAACTTGCTGCTCAGAGTGTTTTCGGAACATCAGTATCATCTTGGGAACATTTTAGAAATAACGAATCTCAGGCTGAATCAGAACCTGAAGATTTCAAAGGGTCCTCTGGTGACTAACACGGACTTTCAAATGTAAGAAGCATAAAGCTAGACCGCTGGTTGTTCTCACTGGTAATGACCTCTGCCAACAGGCTGGTTTCAACAGTTCATACAGAAGTTGCTTATTGAGTGTTTATTCTGTGCCAACCATCTTAATAATGAAGATACATGCCTAAATACTTTTTGGAGTCACCGCAACAATGTAGAGTTAAATACGTTTTAAGACATATCATGTCCATGTCCATTCCCCAGAGGCTCATGAAGATTAGTGAGGAGGCCTGGCTGTTCTACTTAGACAAGCCAAACTGTAGGTGGCCACAAAGGACATTTTATGCCCTTCTGCCCCCTCCCTGGTTTAGGTTTCAAGTCTACACCATCCTACTCCTGCAGAATTACCCCTAAAATATCAGAAAATATTTGCATAACCAAAATGTTAAACTAGCCCTGAATATTCTGAGGGGCAAAGGTAGAGTTGCCTAGAACAGCAGCAGTCTAGGGCTGTAAACTGAGGCTGTTGCAGAGGCTTTTGCACATAATCTGGTAGATTGGTAGTGTGTCTGGTATGTGGGTCCTCTGGTTGGTTCTGTGGGTAGAGGTTTTGTTTTTATTTCTTTTTTTTTTTTTTTTTTTTTTTATTGTATGGGTAGAGTTTTTATTGGTTCTTTCTTTGGAATTATTATCACTTAAATTTTATTTTTTGTATTTGCTCTAGAAATAGGTATATTTGTCTAATTTGCACAATCTCATTATTTTATTTCTAAATCAGCAGCCACATAAACCAATCATGATTACCAAATAGCAGAATACAAGTAAGATAGGGCCCCTGACCTCCAGAAATTCCCATACTACATTTTTTCCTGCTGCTTTGCACTGGCAAGTATTGGGGGATACCATCATGTCTTAGTTTTATTCCAAGTAGGGCAGAGAGAAAAAAAGTTTTGGACTTCTCCAGGAGTAGCTGCTCAAAACTCTAGTTCCTTCATCAATTTATTGAACTCCCACAGGTGGAATATCTTACTATCACCATATCTAATAATATAACTACTAATGTTCTTCTATTGGTGGTACCAGTTGCTGAATACTAACTGGCAGAGACTCAACTTGTCTCCCAACATTCATTCTCTCCTTTTTCTACAGTAATATAACAGCTAATTTTCAGCTTGGGGAATGGTCCTATGTGCTGACATTTCTCAGCCTCCCTTGTGACTAATTTAGCCACATGGCTAAACTTGGGCAAATAAAATGTAAGAAAGATTATATATACAACTTTTGGGAGGTGTCCTTACCTTCTTCTCTGCTGGCTGGAATGTAGAAGTGATGGCTAGGGCAGGATCCACATCTTGAACCACAAGTTGGGAGACATGTTAAGCATGGCAGAACAATAAGTACAATTACCTTAGGTCCTTGATGATTTTTGAGCTGTCACACCAACCTTGAGCTTGCCTACATTTATGTAAGAGAAAAACTGCTTTCTAACATTTAAAACACTTTTGTCTTGGGTTTTCTGTCACTTGCTGCCAAAAGTAATCCTTACTAATACATTAACTATGTGCCAGGCTCCATACTAAGTGCTTTATATGCATTATATAATTTATTAAAATATTATGCATATTGCAACTCAAGAGGTGCATATCATTTTACCTATCCCATAGCTAACAAACCTCGGGCTCAGAAAAGTTAAGTAATTGCTCAGAGCTTGTAAATAGTGTTAATGGGTTACCAAAGCAGGTCTGTCCATCTCCAAAACCACCACTCACAACCAATGTGCCATATTATCATCCACTGAATGTAATCTACTTGAGGTTCTAAACTCATTCTAACCCAAAAGCAGAGATTAATTACTTGGGAGGTTGTTGTTACCACCGTCCAACTCTAATCTAAGTGTAAGTACCACACTGACATCCATTTCCTACATGGAATAAAAGTTATAGGCGTTTTTAAAAATGATGGTATTGTCTTACTTTAAAAAGATTCTTTAGCTGGAGTTATCAATTGTAAAATAAATAAATATGATTTACTTAGATATATAACAATCCTATGGGTATAAAGGCAATTTTAATCTAGGCCATTTGTCTGAAATCATATCATCTGAATTTGATCTGAGCTATAGAGAATTGGCCTTTTAAAATGATATATGAGGAGACTTGGTTACTAGATGCATTGACATTTCGGGAGGAAACTGTTTGCTGGCAGCCTGTCTTGGAGCTGCTCATGCTCCTGTCTTTACAGTCACTCACCCAGGGCTGCCACAGAAAACCGTGAAAAAAATGTCATCAGCAGAAAATAAACCAATGAAAGTCTAATTATCACTTGGAGAGAACAATCTGAGTGCAATGGCTATTGCACAGATTCAAGACGAACAGCTTCCAGGTTTCCAAATTGAGTAGAGGACCATAAATCCGTTCTGGGGTGAAAGCATTAATTCAGTAAAATATCTTGTCTTTGTAAAATACATACTCTCCAAAGAGTTTCAAAAGATTTCAAAAATATGCCATAGCCTTCAAACTGGGAACACATAAAAGGAGATCATCTGAATTTATTTTTATTCCCCACAAAACCCTAAATCCACCACCAGAATCTTTCTCCTGGCAGATATTCGGAATACCTGCTTTCCATGAATTTTTTTGACCGTGTGATATGAATTCCCTTACCTCTCCTCTCTCCCCTTCAAATGTTATTTCTTGAGAAGGATTTATGAAGAAACCCTGTTTGTATGGGACCCACCAGCTCTCCTGGCTCCTCCAAGACCTTGTTCTATCAGTCTGTTCCACTTACTTACATATTCAATTCTCCCTTTTCATTTCCTCCCTTCTCCCAACTTGGAAACAGCTTCAAATCTGCCACTTCAACTCCCCTTCCTCCATGAGATAGCTAGTGGAGGAAGCTAGCTTCCTTTTACTGCAAAACTTATTGAAAGAGCATTACTATTTACCTCCACTTTCAGTCCCATTCTCAATTTTGGCTTCTGTAATCTGGACATTATCCCTATATGTAATGCAATTGTTTTATTAAGGCTCACTAATGTAGTCCTAAATTCAGGGGACTTTTCTTAGGCCTCATTCTGTGTAACTGTTAATGTCTCTAGCCAGCACTGATTTTTCACTTTTTCTCAAGCCAAGCTCATCCTTCAGGTCTGACTGATCTCTGCAGGGTCCCCCATTGTTATCCAGATCCTCCTTAAAATTCTTTCCACCCTTGGCTTCCTTTCAATCTGCAGTGGCCTAGTTCTTCTTCTATAATTTTTTCTCATTCTGCTTTTCTAGTATGTTTTCTCTGTCCAACCCATAATTATAAGTGTTCCCCTTAGCACATGCTGCTTTTCATTATGACCTAAATCAGAAATTCCATTCATTATCATAGTTCTCATGATTATTTCCATGCAAATAATTCTCAAAGCAAATGTTTCTAGCTCTGAAACTTCTTCCAAGCTCCAAGCCAGCCATCCACTGTACTTTCTAAATGGCTGTCGCATAGACACAAAAATCAAAGAATTTCAAACAGAATATATCCCCTTATTTCATAATCCTATCTCTCCCCATTCTTTCTGTGTTCCTGGCCCTGTTAATGACCACACCATCATCTTGATTTCTAAGACTCATAATACAAGTGTCATTTTCTAACCTCTCTCTACCTCATGATCAACCCCAAGCCCTTGGAATCATTGACTCAACTCTAAATAAGTACAGGGAACTTTCACAGATACTATAGCAGATGCAAAAGTAAAGAATAAGTTTCCTGAAAATGGCTACAAGTCAATGCAGGTCCTGACAATTCT
Source organism: Tolypeutes matacus (assembly GCA_026826555.1). Lineage (NCBI taxonomy): Eukaryota > Metazoa > Chordata > Mammalia > Cingulata > Chlamyphoridae > Tolypeutes > Tolypeutes matacus. The sequence continues at coordinate 53,758,462 of JAKSZT010054487.1, forward strand.
GTCCACACAAGGACTCTTGTGTCTATCCACTTCTTTTTATTGTCATAGACTCCAAATCAGACTCACATAAACTCTCCCATTGTCCATTATTATAGCCTCCCAAAAGGTTTCACTGTCTCCACTTTCTTCCCATATCCAAATGATACTCCACTTTGCTGCCATAGTTACCAATTCTAAAGGGAATATAATCAGGATATTTATCTGGTAAAAGCCCTTTAGTGCATCTTCACAGCACCTAATAGAGAAGACATATTCCTGCTTGACAGTTAAATCTCAACAATTTATTTGCATGTTCAACAAATTTTTGTAGAGTAACATTTTTTAAAAAATCAGCAGTTGACAGCAATTCAAAGGTAATTCCAATCTTTACATGTGCTTCTTGGAAAATATTACCAGAAATTCAATTTATATCCTATAGCAACACTCCACAAAACCCCTTTTCCTTTCCTCACCTCTGTAATTCCCTCATTCTCTGCAAATTATTTAGAGCTTATTATTTGCTAAATCTTTAAAAATTCATTCCCAGTCCACCCAGTGGCCTTTTGGTTTTTCTCTCTGGCTTCAAATTTAGTTTTCTCTTTCTCATCAACTACTGGGATTCTTCATCACAAAAGCAAACCCAGGTATTGACCCAGTAAACAAGAATAGTTCCTTCTTTCCTTCAGCCTTTCTAGTTCTGCTTCTCTCTGTCCAGGAAGGAAACTGGCAAAGAAATAATGCTTTTAGAAGTGAAAAAAAAAAGTATGGGAAGACAGCTTTTGAATGCTCATGCATTAAAATATTTTGTATTCAACTCAAAAAATACAAAGAAAATTCCTTACTAGAGTTATCACTGCTGGGAGAATGCAGAAGTATGACCCACCAGATAAAGATGGCTCCCTAGAGATGCAGACATCAGAGTTGAACCTAAAAAATTCGAGTTAAACTGTGAAGGACAAGGTTGAGAGGGAGAAAGACCATGGTTTCTATATCATGATATTTGAGGCAGATGACAGGTTAGGATATTTGAGGCCAGTGACATGGAAGTTCAACAATGATGGGACATTTGTTGCCAGACTGAAAATATGGAAATAGAGCCACAGACTGGCTTGAAAAAGAAAAATTAGTGGAGCCCCCTGGTCTGGGCATAGATCCAGTCTTGAAAGGTGAATCGAGAAGTTTAGAAGAGTGGACAGGCAAAATTTAGCAGGAGAGACCAATTAAGTAGCCCAGCACTATGGACTGCCGCAATACTGTGTGTGTGTGTGTGTGTGTGTTATGTTTGGGGTCAGCGGGAGTGATGGAAGGAGGTAATCGTTGATAGCAGAGAAGATGAAAATGGAGAGAGGAAATTGGAGACTATATAAATGTGCAGGGTCACCCCAGAGAGCTAGAAATTCCAGATGTGTTGAATAATTTAGGAGGTAAGTGATTCTGACTAATCCCCTGGATCCCAGGTGTGAGTAATTCATAAGTGGAAGCCCTTCTAATTGGAGGCTGGGATGCCAACTCATTGGGATTCTTCCTGCTTTAGAAGGGATTAATCCAAGGATTCAGATGAAGTTTGCATCTCTTACTTTCTGCTTGCAAATGTAGCCAGCTGTGAGTTCCTAGGAAAGGAGGGACAGAGAATATGATGGGTATTTCCCAAAATGATGGGTATTTCCTACCTTTTCACCATTATTTCCCAGTCTGTTAATTATCTTCACAGTTTTTGGTCTGACCCTCAAGGGCACAGAATTGCCCAACACATAATCATAATCCTTGGTTCACAATATACTATCATCATTAGTTCGATAACCGTCTTTTTTTTTCACTTTCCTTATTTATTTGTTCTGTGCATTTAAAGTTTATTATTCTATGTTATAATGAATATTCCTAAAACCACTACCTAAACCAAGAATAAAATGTAATCAGTAACTTAACATTTACCTACTTGCTCCTACCGACTCTCCTAAACTAACTACTATCCTGAGTGTTTCTCATTGTTGTTTTTTATTGCATATATATTTTTAAAATATATAGTTTAATGTTGCCTAGTTTTCAACTCTATAAAAAGGATACATTGTGAAAAGTTCTTACTTACTTGTTTTTTTCACTCCACATTATGTTACAAAATTTCATACATGTTGATGTGTATAGCTATAGAGCATTCATTTTCATGGCTATATACAAATCAGTTATGTAAACAGACTATTCATCCCTCCAGTCAGACTGCTTCCTGAACCCACAGGGACACCTAGCCTCTTTGTGCTTTGACTGAATCTATTCCTTCTGCCTTCTCTATCTACTATTATACATGTTGAATTTATCATTCAAAGACCAGCTTGAAATCATTTACTTCTCCAGTTCTATTGCTCAATATCTTGGTCTTAGCACATATCACAACCTGTTCTTTATTTATAAATTATGAGCAACTTTAGATCAAAGGCAGAGTTTAAATCACCTTTGTATTCTTCCTGGCACCTGGAACAGAACCTTTTCTTTACTAAGTGCACGAGATTTCTGTTGAATTAAAGAGTTGCTGAATTGTTAATAGAGAAATAATAATCTGGCACACAGCACATATTTTTGGTGACCAGTTATCTAGTAAAGCTCTAAATAGTCCACATAAAAACACAGCTTTTTTATAATTAGGTGAGAAATATATTAATGATAATCACCCAAATATTTGAGTATAATTGCCTTTATTCAGTATAGTTCTAACCAAGTAAATAAAATCTTAGATAACAATTACCTCAAGGAGAGCATTCATTTAATTATATAATTATTTCTAGGAGAGAATTTGTTAAATTATACCTTAATAAAAATATCAATAAAGGGGCATTTTCTAAATCTTTGTGTTTACAAATTAATGTATCTTTGATATAATCACTATAAGCCTTTTACTTCTTATCTGGTATATAATTAGACCAATATTTTAGTCAGTAAAATTATTGATTAAAGTTTCAGGTGACTTTCTACTGGCCACCAAGACCCTTTTTTCAACTTTATTTCACTCAATTTTATTTCAATACTAATTTCACCAAAGTACAAAACTCATGGTTCTTTCAAACTTCTTAGGTGGGTAGGAATGGTGACTTAGATTTTCTCCATGACAGAGAAATCTGCCACCAGAAACAACTATAAAACTAGGCAAAATATATAAGCAAGTGTTTTAAGACATTGAATAATAAAGAGTATGGGTGTGATTGAGAGAAGGAAAATACATAAGTTCAGTTTCACATTCAACCTAGATTATTACCTGGGGCATTTTACAGTGTTGCACAAAGAAGGGAAGCCCAAATAGAAAGCAACAGACTCACTGGGCATAGGAAATAGAGATTGTAGTTCAGGACTATTGAGTTAGCAAAATTTTCAAGGACAGTATAACAGAAATGAGGAAGCTGCACAGAGAAGGAGAGTCTTAATTCTTTGGCCAAATAATAATTTGCACATCCACAGGGTGAGACACCTGGCATCCTGGCAGTGAACAATTCCTGGATTACTATGAGATGAATGGTGAACCTGGAGGTCATACAGTAATGGAGAGCATCAAAGTTCCAACCAACCTGAATAGATTGACCTCAGTGAATACCCCAGGAAAACATAGGACAATAAAATACGAGAATGACACCCAAAATCTATGAAATAAGAAACAGTCCCAAAGATGATGCACATGTTGAAGTTAGCAGAGAAGGACATTAAACTGTTGGAGGCAGCCAGAAAGAGGTGAAGCTAAAATGGCCGACCGACAACAAAGAACAAGCCTGATCCTATATTTAGCCTTCTTTGAGGAAGTAGCTCACCCTGTTCCCACGCCTGTGAAACCTTCCCGCCTTCCACAGATAGCAAACCCTCCCTAGCAACCAACTGTGCCCAATCCCAGCCTGCCACATATGCCTTACACGTACTTCCCCTTTTTCATGATATATATGCCACCACCTCCCTCAAGGAAGCAGTAGCAATAAAGAAGTAGCATGTAGAAAGTCTCTCCTGTGTGTGTCTATGTCTCATTCCTTCGCTGGGTAACTCAGAGTCTCAGTTGATTTGTCCCGCGGGCCGGTACAAGTGGCGCCCAACGTGGGGCTCGAGTGACATCCAGCGAAAGGAAGCGCCGCACCGAACAAGGAGGGCCCTCTCATTCGTAAAGCCGTGACCAGCCTGTCACGAAGTTCAATGGTGTCGGTGAACGAAGGAACGGAGAAACAAGGAAACAAAAAGAAGCCTCATCTTTCGTAAAGCCGTGATCAGCCATCCGCTGTCACGAAGTTCAACGGTGTGAACACAGAAGCAAGGAAACAGAAGCCTCATCGCAGGAACTCTGGTTAAGGTAAGAACCCCTTTTATTTCCCTTAGTCATGGGTCAAAATATTAGCTCCCACAGTCTATATGTAACCCAAATTAAAGATTCCCTAAAATTAAGGGGAATTGATATTAAAAAGAAAGATCTTGTTAAATTCTTTGCCTTTATAATGGATACCTGTCCCTGGTTTCCCACAGAAGGTACTATCAGTCAGCGCTGTTGGTTGAGGGTAGGTGACTGTTTAAAAAACTACTATAAAACATTTGGCCCTGAAAAGATTCCTGTCACAGCCTTTTCCTATTGGAATCTTATTAATGAAATACTGAAAGTTAAATCTCCTGAAATAATCAACCTCTGTGAACAAGGGGAGGCTATACTTAAGGATTATTCTCTCCCTCCTTCCAGATGTTCTTCAGTCTCTATCAATATCCCCGGAGACTTAGAACAGCCTGATAATAATGTGTCTCCTGCAACCAATTTGGATAGACCGCCTCCTCCCAACTTTACGGTTACTAACTATCCTGAAACGGTCTCTGTTGTAGAACCACTCCAAAACAGTTATTCCTGCCCCTTCTTCTCCTATTTCGCCCCCGAATGTTGATACGCCTACCATCAAACATACTTTTCCACCTTTTAACCCGCCTCCCTATAATGTCACTGCTACGACACCGCCCGCCACTCCAGCTGTGGATGTTAACCCTTCAGTTTCAGCAGCAACTTTATAGACCTCCCACTGCTTACATAATGATAAGGCTGTGGGATGATAGAAGCTAATAAAATGAAACCACTGAAAATGTAAAAAAAACTTAGCAATACAGTTTACAGAAAAATTCTCAAAAGCAGTGAATTCAAAGATATATGTTTCTATTGACATGTGGTAACTTGTATTGTGTTTGTCTGGTTGTTCAGTGTCAGTGTATATTTTGATACCTCCGGATAGTAATATTAAATTAATGAATAAAAATTATTAAAAGAGCTCTATTCAAATGGCCAACATTAAATAAGTGCTTATATTAATAAATAAATATGGGTATTAATTTAAAATAATAGAAATAGATATGAACAAACTAAATCATTATTCTAACAAGTTTGTTTAATGTTGATGGTAATTGCATGTTGTCAGAAGTTTGCTTAAAAACAGTTTCTAAAATCATTGTGGTAACTTAAGTAAAGAAGGTATATAGAATGTGCTTTTATTATTAAAAGAAAGTAATTTTATCATAAGATAAAATGACTAAGTTATTAAAACAGGGTTGGAGTTTTGTTCTTTCTTGGGGTTTCTCAAGTCATTGGTCTGTTTTGGTGGAAGTTTGCACAGAATTTTTCTCCTGGGTGATCAGTGTGCAGGAGGGAGGGTGTTTTATCAAAGTAGCTTCTTGTGCTTTGGCCTTGACGTGTCCTTGGAGAGACAGGTTTTGTTGCTTTTGGGGGAACATGATGTTTAAACCAGCTTTCTCAAAAAACACTTTTTGTTTCAAACTGTTACAAACAGTTTGGTTTGTTCCCTGGAAGGGGGTGGAATACTGAAAGTGGTTAAGTTCATGTGATAAAAGTTAAATGAAATATTTAAAAGTGTTATACAATTAAAAGAAGTTTTCTAATTTTATGACAATTAAAGTTGTATAAATAAAAAGTTCATATAAATGCTTTAAAGGTGTATAAAATTGCTGAAAATTTAATAATGTTTCAGTGTAATATTAAACAAAAGTATACTGTTATTAATCATAATTTTAATTATTTTAAAATATGTGTTATAAAACTACCTCTCTGCCTAAAAATCAAAAGGCAGGTACTTTAACTTAAGTTTGTCTGATTTACTCCACCTCCGCTATATATAATAATAATAATAAATGGAAACTAAAATAGTAAGCGCATCAAGGATGTTTTGTAACAAATTAAAAATAATAAAGTATATTTCAAAAGGTGTTGTATTCCTCCCTGGAGGAGCTGGCCACTCTCCCAGGGACTGATGCATAAACCTTGAAATGTACTGCCCAGGGAGTGTTGTGTTCCTTCCTGGGGAGGCTGGCCCCTTCCTCAGGAATTAGCAAAATACTCACAAATTGGCATATTATTATTATTGACTTAAAAGATTGTTTTTTACTATTCCTCTTAATCCAAATGATAAAGAAAAATTTGCGTTTACTATTCCTTCTATTAATCATTCAGCTCCTACTGAATGATATCAGTTCAAAGTTTTACCTTAGAGAATGATAACCAGTCCTACCTACATTATGTCAATCCTTTATTCACATTCCATTACAAATTTTACAAAAACAATTTCCTAAGGTTATGATTATTCATTATATGGATGATATTCTTTTTGCCGCTGAGCAATCTTAAGAGCTGAAACAATCATTTCAGCTGGCTAAAGAAATTCTTCCTCAACATGGGTTGCAAATAGCAGAAGAAAAAATTCAAAAACAGGTTCCTTTTCAATATTTAGGTCTTGCTATTAATAGAAATATTATAACTCCACAAAAGGTCCAGTTTCGAACTGATAATTTATGTACTTTAAATAATTTTCAGAAATTACTGGGTGATATTAATTGGGTATGGCCTACTTTAGGAATTCCAACTTATGCTTTACCCTAACAAGAAACCCTGACTTAAATAGTCCTCGCATTTTAAGCCCAGAAGCAAAAGAGGAGTTAAATGGCTGGAAAAAGAGTGCAAAATAGCCAACTAACAAGGATAACTGTAAATCTTCCAATTTCTCTTTTAATATTTCCATCTTGCCATTCCCCTACTGGGATACTTTGACAAGAGGATGGCATAATAGAATGGATATTCCTACCCAACAAAGATACAAAAAAAACACTTCTGATCATCATAAACTTACACATACTAATGCTTCTGGCTTACGTCATAAATATCCCCACTTAACAGTAAAAGAAAGTAAGAGGATTGTTAGACAATGTACTACTTGTGGGCCCATAAATGCCCCTACTTTCTCTCCCGGAACTAATCCCCATGGAGAACATCCTAATGAAATTTGGCAAATGGATGTTACACATGTGCCTTCTTTTGGCTGCCTTCCGTATGTGCATGTGACAGGGTACATATATTCTAATTTTATTTGGGCAACTGCTCAAGCTGGTGAAAAGGCCTCACATGCACGTTCTCATTTATTACATTGTTTTGCAGTAATGGGCCTGCCAACACAGCTAAAAACTAATCATGGGCCTGCTTATCTTAGTCAATCTTTCAAAAAATTTCGCAATAACTGAAATATTAAACATGTTACAGGAATTCCATATAACCCTCAGGGACAAGCGATAATAGAAAAAAGTAATCACTTATTAAACTTAATGTTGCAAAAATAAAAAGGGGGAGATGGAGGAGAGTCTGCTAGGGACAGACTGTCTAGAGCATTGCTTACCTTAAAATTTCTTAATAGACAACAAATTTCTAATGCCACAACATCAGAAAGACATTGAGAGGTTAAAAAAAAAAGGGAATGAAAATGAACAATGTGGACAACCAATATATTGGAAAAATGAAAGAACCAATAAATGGGAAAAAAGGAGAGGTAAACTTTTGGGGCCGAGGTTTTGCTCTTATCATTACAGAAACAAGAGAAGAGCAGTGGATCCCCTCCAGAAGAATCAAGTCTAGAGTTGAAGATGCTGCCAAGACTTAAACTATGGACATGGTGGTTTTACAATGAATTAATTATAGGTAAAGTATTAGGTCAAGGTAAGATACCACATCATAATTACACTTATTGGACATACATAACCAACTCACCTCTTCTAGAGCTGTTAATTTGGAGTGCCTGCTACGCTCAATTTTACCGCTTCTACCCCAAACCCAACCGTCAATAATCCACTTTGGCAAATACTTAATGCTTCTTGATCTGAACGCTTCCCACCCCAACCTCACTTGCAATTGCTGGTTATGTCTTTCTGTTACACCCCCCTATTATGATGCTATAGCCCTTAATGCCACCTTTAACACTTCTTCTAATAACAATCCCCCACAATGTCAGTGGAACGCAGACAAAACTGGCGGCCGTGACCTTACTATCCAATCCGTCCTGCACACCGGACGGTGTGTCGGCAATGCCTTCGGTAACATGTCCACCACCTTAACTAAGGCTTGCCTACTTTTATCCCCCCTGTCTCAACATAAATTTTACATTCCCCCTAAAGGGGCAAAATGGCTGTGCTCCTCATCAGGGCTTACCCCCTGTGTGGCCACAGCAGCCCTTAATAGCTCCGGAGAGGTGTGCGTCTTGGTTGTTGTCCTCCCCCAGGTCCTTTACCATCATGAGGAAAACCTCTATCGGCATTGGGACGATTAGCCTTCTGTTACCATAACTAGATGAAAAAGAGAAATTATTACTGCTGTTACCATTGCTTCTCTTTTAGGTATTGCTGGACTGGCCACTGGAACCACATCTGCCTTCCTCCAACATCAAGGTCTCTCTCACCTAAGAGCCGCAGTAGACGAAGACTTAGCCCGCATTGAAACCTCCATCACCCATCTTGAGAAATCCCTTATGTCCCTATCGGAGGTTGTTCTCCAAAATAGGAGGGGCTTAAACCTACTTTTCCTTAAACAAGGAGGGCTTAGTGCCGCACTGGGCGAGGAGTGTTGTTTCTATACTAACCACTCAGGAATAATTAAAGATTCCATGACTAAACTTAGGGAAGAAATAGCAACTCGCAAACGTGAACGAGAGGCCCAAGGAGGCCCTTCTTAGGGATTCAACGGAATCCTCCCTTATTTCCTCCCTATACTTGGTCCCATAATAACCCTACTTCTTATACTATCTATTGAACCTTGGGCTATAAGAAAAATAATACAGCTAGTTAAGGATCAAATTAATTCTTCCCTAAGTAAACCAATTCAAATACATTACCACCGACTTCACCTCGCTGATCAAGGCCTAGCACCAAACATGCTAGAAGATGTCTGCCCTCTGTAAGTAACAACATCCTCCAACCCTTCCCGCCTATGAGCAGCTGAGTGCGAGGCAAAGCACTGCAGGAGATAGTTAAAAATGAGTACAGCCTAACTGTTCTCTGAGAAGCACGCCTCATTAGCACAAGGGCTCGTTCTAACTGAGCAAAATGCTCAATAAAACATTGGGCTGGCTAGCCAATGACGGGCAACTGGACTGACCCATCAATCAACCTAAGACAGGGACATGGCCTTCTGCTGCCATGTTTCCCAATGACGGGTAAGACTGATCGGGTACAGCCCCGACCTAAGACAGGCACAGACCCTCCCTCGCAAATAGCGCATTTGCATATACGAAATCCCTCCTACGATGAGGCCTCTACTTCCCTCAGCTAGCTATACAATAAATAAGGTTCTAATAAAACAAAAAGGGAGGAGATGTTGGAGGCAGCCAGAAAGAGGTGAAGCTAAAATGGCCGACCGACAACAAAGAACAAGCCTGATCCTATATTTAACCTTCTTTGAGGAAGTAGCTCACCCTGTTCCCACGCCTGTGAAACCTTCCCGCCTTCCACAGATAGCAAACCCTCCCTAGCAACCAACTGTGCCCAATCCCAGCCTGCCACATATGCCTTACACGTACTTCCCCTTTTTCATGATATATATGCCACCACCTCCCTCAAGGAAGCAGTAGCAATAAAGAAGTAGCATGTAGAAAGTCTCTCCTGTGTGTGTCTATGTCTCATTCCTTCGCTGGGTAACTCAGAGTCTCAGTTGATTTGTCCCGCGGGCCGGGACATTAAACAGCTATTTTAAATGTATTTAAAGATGTAAATTAAAATATAGAGACAATTAGTTAAGAGATGGGGAATTAGAGCAGATAAATAGAACTATTAAAGCCAGATGGAAATTTTAGAACTTTTTTTAAAAAAGACAATATCTGAGAAGAGAAATCACTGGGTGGCCTTGAGAGCAGATTAGACACAGGATAAAAATAGATCAGTGAACTTAAAGATAGTCAAATAGAAACTATTCCAACTGAAGTACACAAAGAAAAAAAGACTTAAAAAAGCAACCAACCCCTAGTGACCTGTGGGTTGACAATAAGCTCAAAAACACATAATTGGAATAACATAGAAGAGAGAGAAAAATGTAGTCAGAAAAAAAAAAATAATGACTCAATATTTCCTAAAATAGATAAAAAATAAATACCCACAGATCCAAGAAGTTTAACAAACTCCAGGTATCTATAAACCCCAAATGGGAAGGAGTAAGGGGAAATATCTTTAAGGGGAAAAAATAATTATTGCATTAATGGGCGGCAAATGGTGGTGGCTAAGAATGTGGTCTCCATAGATAGATTTTTTGGGTTTATATCCCAACTATTTAATTAACTAATTGCATAGCTGGAGCAAATTATTTAATTCCTCTGTGCCTCAGTTCCCTCACCTGTAAGGGCAAAAATAGTAACTATTTCATAGATTACAAGAGTGTTGTGAGGATTACATGAGTTAACACATGAAAAGCATTTAGAGAAGTGCCTTGCACACATAAAGTATTCAAAAATCTGGTTTTAAATAGAAGGGGGAACTATGACTAGGAGATGAAAAGGAATATAGAAGGAATAGGGTGTTACGAAGATGAGGCATATCAATTTTGAATTATATGTAAATGAATTCATTTTCTTCCTTATAAACGTCTGTATTCTTTATCCATGCCTATGATACCATATCCTAAAACTCAACAAATATAAGAGAGTAGGTGAGATATTCAAATACAATGACAATGTCAAATATTCAGAAAGCCAGTGTTATTGGTATTAAATATGCTAGTCATAACAATAAATTTTTTGCATAGCATTTTCTCCAAAAAGTGAAAAGTGATCATGACATGAAAATTGGTTCTTAATTCTGTGGGTATTCTTCCTCAACTGAGATGTCATTATAATCTCTAGAGGAAGATTTCTATTTTCATATAAAAGCCCCAAGGAATAAATTCTCTATGGTTTAACAGGCACAAAACTACCATGTATATTTATAGCATATAACTTCTTTAATACAATCCATATTATGATTTACCAGTGAATTATTTTCTTACTATTCTTGCTAAATTCCAGAATAGGGCCTAACTCAAATTATTGGTATTTAGATGCAGGTCATCTAAACTGACTTTCTAAATGAGTAGGCCAATTGCAATTTTAAAAATTATTTGGTCTAACTAATTTAATTCTATGATAGAGACTCCAGTTAACTTTTCCAAAATCATGATTCACTTAAAAGTTTTATTTGACAAAAACATAACAGTACATTCAAGTACAGAGAGATATAGGAGGATTTTATTCATTCATTCAATGAATATTTGTTAAAGGGTTACTATGTGCTTGGGATACATAAGTGAATAAAACTGACAAAAACACTCTTTGTTCTTTAAAAGCTTCCCTTCTGAATATTCTCAATTAACGGGTTGCTGATGCTTCCCATACAACTCAATAGAAAAAATACTCACTCAAAAAGACTTTACAGAATTTTATGAACAATTTCTAGGAAAACAGCTTTCCTGACTGTCCTCCCAACACCCTAATCACTCATCTACCTCATGTGCTGCTCTTCCCTCTCCACATGTAACTAAAAATGTCCCCCAGAACTCTGGGATCAGCACGTTTTTCCACATCTCTACATTCATTTTTCTTTTTCTCACTTCCCTTTATTTCACTTCTTTCATGGCTTTAGTAATCATCTCTGGCTTGATAACAGTTTGACGGCTTAAAATTAACATTAGACTATTTGGTCAAACAATCTGGGTGCTAGCTCTAATTCCCACACTAAATTGCTTTGTGACTTGGACATGTTATTTAAACTCTTGAGGTCCAATTTCATAATCTATAAATTGAAGAGATTATAGGATCTGCTGCTGAAGGCCCCCTCAACCAATAAAATGCTATGATTGCCTGACTCTCAAATATAAATCTTCATTGCTATCTGCTATTCATGGTCTATTCTTATAGTCCTATCTATCTCTAAGTTCATTTGTTTGACCCATAACCGAAAAAATTTATAATGTAAAAGATCAGTGAGTCAAAAACAATTTGTTTCTAGCCAAACTTACTTTACTTTCAAATTATTAATGTCTTCCCATTGCACAACTTTATTCCATATGAATCAATAATAGGCAATGATTGGTTAACAGAAAGACACCAGTTTAATGTCTTAAGAGAAGCTCTGCTCCAAAAGAAAATATTCCATCTTTTGCAAAGAAAATAATATTTCGGGAAGTTGCAGGGGTAATGAGATTTCCAGGGAGCCTTAAGCTCACATCTTTTTCTTTTTTCTTCTTAAAGTCCACACAGATTGATGCAACCCTTCCCACAGTAGGAGACATTTTCAGGCATGTAAAATTTTAAAGAGAATTTCACAAGAAAATTGCAGTTTGTACACCACAACACCCCAGTAAGCAATTACTTTTTTAATCACGCAAATTTCGACAGTCTTCCGTGCACTCTGTATCTATTATTTCTTATACATGCAGTGGTTACATATTAACCTCCACTCTTCTTTCTGTTTTAAGGGAGGCCTTGCCGGTATGGACATTGTCCTCAGAAAGACCTGAGTTTATTCTACCTTTAACTATTTGTGTTATCTTTAGCACGTTACTTAAACTCTCTTAGCCTTAGTTTCAACTGAAACAATTAGCATTGAGGCTGCACCTTAGTAACTGATTTTAATTGCCATCATCGTCATCATCATCCAATTTTAGCCCATTCACTTGGTTCTTTTAAACCCATGAGAAATTATCTTTCCCCCTTCCCTCACCTATTTCCTGCCTAATCAATTTGTTTTAAAATGCCATTCATTAATCTACAAATAAAACCAAAACTTCAGTGGCAATTATGAAAGCTTCTGATTTTTTAAAATGAATGCCATACTTTAGAAAGAAACACTACCATAAGGTCTGTTCCAGGACTGACATATTGATTTAGTTTTTAGATTTGCTTTGAGGGGCGGGTGAAGAGTGACTTTCATTTCTGGAAAGGCCCTTTTTCCTTTCTCCACTCTACCTTTTCCCCTCTTTGTCACCCCTGATTCCATTGAAACTGAGGTAATGCAAGTCAGTTTTTATTACCAGAGGACTTTTTCCCTGTGTCCAATGTATAGAAAGATCCTAAAGGGCAAGAAGGAGCTGGAAGAGGGGGTCAACAGCAAAGCAGAGAAAAGGGGTTATTCCCCAAAGGTGGTACCTCTTCTTAGTTTGGTAGACTTGTATCTGGAGGAAACTGAACTTAGAAGACATTTTATTAGAAAGACTAAGGGCATACACATGGAACATTTTAATGAATCAAAGGAGGTTCGAAAACTGAATGCCAAACAGCACTTAACCTATTTGTAGATGGCTCTCAAATCCTGGGCTAGAGTAATAGCAAAATGTTTCTGAGGGTAAGAATAGATTCATCAAGCCACCTTAAACAATAATATTTCTTTTCTGTTATCTCAGATACGGGGAGAATAATAGCAACAGTTACAGAACAAAACATATTGCCATTACTATATATTCCATAACACAATTTTCATTTGGAAATTTTCCTTTGACTGTTCACAGGTGCCTCCTACACAAATTTATGAAAATAAATACTTTTTAAAACTCTGATATTTTTAATAACTCAGAGCCTAGATAAATGCAGGATGGAAAATACAGGATGCCCCCAAACAACTGAACAGTTGGCTCTGGCATCTGTCTCATTTTCTTATATGTGGCAGACCCTCACCATTGTTTTGTGATGCAATATAAAGGAGGATTGCAGGATGGCATTGTCTTATAATTGCCAATTTGCACCAGACTTGAGTTAGGCAGGAAGGAAAATAGTTTTGCTGGAAGATGCCGTAACAATGTAAAAGTGTTATACTTCTTGTACCTAGAGGGCTATAACATGTTTCTTCTTTTCTGAAATAAACACCAGCCTAGCAGGGATGCAAACAATGTTATCCTAATTTTTCATGAACATTTGCTTCTGTATAAATGAAAACAAAGTTATCCCCATTCCTTACATGCAGTTGCTTTTTCTGCAGTGGTAATGGGTTTCCAAGAGAATCTAATCACGTTTTTGCCTCAGTCTCCATCTATAAATGGTTGTGGGATAGAACGAGAAGTATACTATGTGTATAATGGGTCCTCCTCTCTGCAGTGCTCATTACATCAAGCAGGACATGATCAGCAAAACAACTTAAATGATATCATTACACAAATGAATATGGCAAGGCCTAATAAGTAGTATAAAAAGAATAACAGCTAACTCATGTTAGGTGCTTACTACAGGACCAGCACCATATAAAAATTAAGCACTGTATATAAACTACTTATTCAACATCAGAACATAGTTGAATAGAAGTGATGAAAGTGGGCATTATTGTCTTCTTCCCAATATGAGGGAGAAAGAGTTCAATATTTTACTATTAAGGATTTTGTAGATGGTCCTTATCTAGCTGAACTAGTTCTTTATTCCTGAGAATTTTTACAATGTATTGGTGGTGAATTTTTGTCAAAGATTTTTTTTCTCCATCTATTGATATAATCAGTTGACTTTTTTCTTTGTTCTGTTAATAAGATAAGTTACATTCACAGATTTCCTAATGTTAAACCATGTTTGAATTTCTGTGTTCATTCTCTTTTATTCTAGATCAGTCTAGATAGGGATTGGTCAATTTTGTTGGTCTTTACAAATCTATTATTGACTTTCCATGTCACTGATTTATTGTTATTATTTTTATTATATCCTTAGAAGGAAATAACTAGAGTTACTTGAGCTTAGTTTGCTTTTCTTTTTCTAGCTTCTTGATATAGAATATTAGGCTATTGATTTTATTTTATTTTTTTAATAATTTTTTTTATTTTTAAAGAAGCTTTAGGTTACATAAATGTTATGTAAATAATATAAGGGATTCCCATATGCCCCATTCCCTTCCCCTCCCACACTTTCCCACATTAATAACATCCTTCATTAGTGTGGTACATTTGTTACAATTGAAGAACCGATATTGAAGCGTTGCTACCATGGACTACAGTTTACATTATAGTTTACACTCTGTCCAGCACAATGTCGTAAGTTATGACAAAATACACAATGTGTCCGTCACTGCAATGTCAAGCAGGACAATTCCAATGCCCCCATATTACACCTATGCTTCCCTCTCCCATCCCTCAGAACCTCTAGTGGCCACTGCCTTTACATCATTGATAGGAGTTCTTCCTTTGCTAGAATAATAATAAGTCTACTTTAGTCCATTGTTCATTCCCCAATCTTGAAGATTTTGGGACGGTGATGCCCACTCTGCTTCTAATTGAGAGGGGGTAGTCCATTGATTTTAAACCTTTAGGCCATTGATTTAAACCTTTCTTCTTTTCTAAGTGCAAGCATTTAAATCTATAAATTTCCCTTTAAGTATTGCATTATCTGCATTTCACAAATTTTTATATGCTGCATTTTCATTATCATTCAGTTCAAGGTATTATCTAGTTACTTTTGTGGTTTCTTCTATCACAATGGATTATTTAGAAATTAAATGTTATTTAATTTCCAAATATTTTGTTTTCCTAGATATCTTATTGTACTCAGAAAATACACCTAGAACTATTCTTTCTGTTAAAATTCATAGATGTACCATTTGCACTTTTAAAAATGTGTGTTTTGCAATTGTCAAGTGTATTGTTCTATAAATATCAGATGAAGGTGGCTTATAATTTTTTGGATCAATATTGTCATTTCTGATCTTTTGTTCAGTTGTTCTATCAATTGCCATAATTTTTCTCCAAACAGTCCTATGTATTTTTTTCCCTATGTATTTTAAAGAAAGAGAGTAGAAAAATAGTCTTTTATATTTACCCAGATATTTATCATTTTTCCTATTCCTCATTCCTTTCCTAGAAATCTGAGTGTCCGTCTGATATGATTTCCCTTGAGCCTAAAGAACTTCCTTTACCATTTCCTGTAATGTAAGTCTGCATGAATGAATTCTCTTAGATGATTCTTTAAATCTGAACCTGTTATTTAATCTTCTTCTAAAAAAATTTTCTCCTGGGAATAGTTATCATTTTTAATGAAAATGATATGTAACTTAATGCCATTATAGTCAGAAAACATACTCAGAGTAATTTAGAACATTTGATAATAGTTGATTTCTTTGTAGTCCAGCACATGGCGAATTTTGAGAAATATTCCTTTTGCAATTGAAGAGAATTCTATCATTGTCGAGACTATATGTGCCAATTAGATAAAGGGTATTGGTTGTTTTATTCCTTATTGGTTTAACCCTACTTTTCTTTTCTTTTCTTTTGTTTCAGTACTCTGAATATATCTTCTTTGTGTCTGTCCTGGTTGGGGTTCACTGAGATTTTTAAAATTTGTGGGTTTATACTTTCATCAGGTTTTTGTTTTGTTTTGTTAGGAGGTAACAGGGATTGAACCTGAGACCTCCTACATGGGAAGCAGGCACTCAACCACTGAGCTACACCCGCTCCCCTCTTCAGGTTTTGAAAATTCTCAACTATGATCTCTGAGTATTGCTTCTGCAATGTTTCCTCCCTTTGTTCCCAATTATTCATATGTTAGACATTTTAAATGTGTACTACAAATCTTTTATACTCCATTCTTTTAATTTTTCTTTTTTTCTCTTTTCTTCAGTTTGAGTGTTTTCTGTTGATCTGTTCGAATTCACTAATCCTGTCTTCTGCTGAGTCAAATCTTCTCTTAAACCAGTCCTTTGATTTCTTTATTTTAGTTCTTATTTAAGTTCTAGAATTTCCTTTTGGTTCTTTTTAATAGATTATAATTTTCTCGTGAAGTGTCTATTCTTCTTTATATTTTGCCTGTTTTTGCTCATTATCTTTAACATATTAATCATAGTATTCTAAGATTGTTGTCTGCTAACTCTAAAATCCTGATCCACTATGGTTGTTTCTATTTTCTTTTAATTTTATTAGTTCATGTATTTTTTTTACTCTCTTCATAGAATGTTTTAATTGTATAGTGATATTGTTTTTAAAGAATCATAAGACTAGATAATGTATCTCTCTACATTTGGCAGTTGTGATAAGGGGCTGATCACTTCAAATGCAACCAGGGACTGAACAGAGTTAGAGCTGGAAATGGGAGGCAGTTTTCTAACATTTAGTCTACCTATGTATATTAGTTCCTTATTGCTGCTGAAATAAATTACCACAACCTTAGCGGCTTTTAAAATAACACAAATTTATTATTTTACAGTTTAGAGATCAGAAGTCTGAAATGAGTCTCACTGGGCTATAATTAAGGTTTATGTAAATCTGTATTCCTTCTGGAAGCTTTAGGAGAGACTCTATTCCTTTGTTTTCCCAGTTTCTAGAGGCCTGTAACCTTTGGTTCAGGCCCTTTCTTCTATCTTCAAAGCCAGCAGAATAGCATCTTCAAATCTCATCTCTCTCAGACTCTTTTAAGGACCCTAATGATTATATCGATTCCACCCAAATAGTCCAAAATAATCTCTCCATCTCAAGGACACATCTTCAAAAACCCTTTTTTAAAGTAAATCAGTGTGCTCAATGGTTCCAGGGATTAGGTCATGGACATATTTGGGGACCACTATTCTGCCCACCACACCATGTTTTGCATCTGTGCCTGGAAATGCCATCCCAGGTTTTGACTGAATTCCTAGATCATTATTTTCTCAGGCTTGATCAATTTGGGGATATCTGGCTCTGCCTTGCTGAAGCTTTGAGTCCGTGCCTCCCACCTCCCTCCTGGGTTACAGGCACTGTTTTAAATGGGTTGCCAAAACTCTCTTAGGAGATGAAAATGAAAGGTACTGGTATACATGGGAGAAGAGCATTCCAGGAAGAAAGAAATGTGTGTTCAGAGCCTCTGAGGTAGAAACACATTTTATACAGTCAAGGAACTTAAAAAAATTTTTTAAAAGATCAGCATGCCTGGAGTACAAGAAATGTAAGAAAACACTGTAGAAGAAAAATTAGAAAATTATCCTTGGTCTAAGTCACCTAAGACCTTGCATGTCAAGATAAAATATTTAGATTTTAATCTAGTTATGATGAGAAGCCACTGGAAGGTTTGGAGAATGAAGTAACTTGAATTGATTTACTGCTTTTTAATTACTTGTTATCTCATCAGTCCTCATAACCATGTCATTTCATTCTCACAAGCCCTAGAAAAACCACTGAAGCAAGTACTATGATTCTATCCATTTTATGGATGTGGAAACTGAGGCTGAGTTAAGTGACTTCTCCAAAGTCACACAATCAATATGTGACCGAGCTTGTTTGTCTACCTACTCCCCTCTAACTCCAAACTGTCTATAATTATATTCCACATTGCATTATACTTTAAATTTTCTCACAGATCCATAGATCTGTATTTGTGCACACAATATTTGAGATCCATATTTTTTCCTGATTGTAATATGTGAGGACATTTCTAAGCATGATGGTCTTGAAAGGGCTTCTTTGCAATATGAGATTTTTGCACCTTGCTATTATGCATATAAAAATTTTTTTAAAATAGAAATGAAATCCAACCCTACTTTCTTAAGCAGAAAACCTAAAATAGCTTTGAACTTCTTTATTATATTTAAATAACTTTGCCACCTGTTCTTTCATATAACCAGTCTTTCTACAGATCGATCCAAAAACAGTCAGATACCAACCTGGAAATACTAAATCACTTAAACAATTTCTTCAGGATGCTGCTTTCCAAATCCTATTCCCCTTATGCAGCCATTAAGTTGGAAAGAAAACAGACAAAATTCTGAAACAATTTCATCTGGCATTAAAATTTAATATTACATTTACCTAGAATATGATATAGATAGACAACAGAAAAGAAAACACTATCACATTCACTATTGTCAAACTGGGTGCCCTGCAGTTGGTTAACAAACACTAACTCAGCTTGAGCATAACAAGAGTCAATTTACTGACTCAGAGGGAAAAAGAGCAAAAAGAGCTAGGACCACCCACTTCCCACTTCCTATTCCATTCCCAAGTGAGAGGAAGGTTACCTCTCCTAGGCTCCAGACTTCCTGCTTTAGACAATCCAGAGAGCAAAGGTCTAGAAACTGAAATATGTGAATTTTAAATAGTCCGATTTTAATTCAGGAAAAAAAAAACAAGAAACTGTGACAATCCAGATAAAAATATCTCTTACCTTAAATATAAGGCATAAGAAAACATAAATGCATTTTTAAGTTATCACCTTAAAACTCCCATAATGTATCCAGTCTAGTTAATATTTATCCACACCCCAATAAATAAACCTAATTAACCTTAGCTAATATCATTTAGAAGAATGTGAATATGGCTTTCTATGAATGCCTCTGTCTATTCACTTGATTCCAGAAAAAGCATACACTGATGTACTGATGATATAGTATGTCAAACCACAAACATGAGGGATGATAGGAGGCACAGAAGTAGATGACTGGTTGCCCAAGAGGAAAATAAATCTCAAATCTGTGATGTTTGAAGTATCCCAAAGATTGGAAGCATGGTTTCTTTGCATCTAGTTAACTAATATGAACTAATTTGTGGACAAGCAAAACAGCATTAGGAAAAGCATTCCCAGATGAGATTGCCTGGGGGTGGCACACTCTTCCTTAGATTTCACATAGAAAGCTCATGAGCTATATTGGGAGGAAACTACAGGGAGTGACCTTTTGGTTCCTTAAAAAGTCTTTCATACAGTGAAAGTCCATCCAAATGGAACAGACTGCCTTGAAGATAATGAGCTGTCCATCATTGGAGCTGTTCGAGCACAAGCTGATCAAACATTTGTTGGGAGTATTAACGAAGTACCAGATGGGTGGAAGGAATAAATATCTACCAAGTCCCTGTCCCACTCTGAATTGCTGGAATTCTATAATAATGTAATGGGAAAAAAAGGGAGAATTAAAAACATGTGGGTATAAAATAATTCTATCTAGCAAATTGACCGAAGGAAATACTAGTGAATAAAGCAAGGAAAATAGTACTAATGTTTTTTACTGTGACAATTTAAACCAGTAATTATAAACCATTTATCTACTATTAAACTAGTACAGATTAAAAATAATTATATTACCCAGAGTAGACAAGCATGTGAGAAAATAGAAGCTTTCATGCACTGTGATGAAATTATAAATAAATACAAATGTTTGGGGGACAATTATTAAAATTTAAAATACTCAATCCTTTTATCCAATCATTTCACCTCTAGAAATCCATAACACAAAAATATTTAAAGTATTATTTATGGAGATATGTACACGAATTTTATGTCAGTCCCCAAACCAGAAAAACAAAAATTAGGGTCAATATAAATCTCATCAAGAGAGGAATTATAATATTTTATGGTATAGAATATTTCATAGTTATCAAAAAGAATGATAACTCTGTTCTAATGAAGGACAATTTCAAAGCTTATATTGTTCAGGAAAGAAAGATATACATAATATGACTCTACTTTAGTTTTTGTTAAAAATCAACAACAGATTGGTGAGAAGCCTCATGTTCAGACCCACTACTGCCCAGTAACCACAGCTGTTTTCTAGTCACCATTTTAACATGGTCCTTTCCTAGTTTGCTCTCCCCACCCCCCAAACTGTTTTAAAAGTTTTGAATTACTAAGTTGGCTTGGTGGGGAAAAAAAAAAAATCAACAACAAAAAAGCTACTATATGTGATTGAATTAACACCGAGAAAGCTTCCTTAAGAATGCACATTCCCTGTTAACAGGGGAAGAGGACAATATTAACGGCAAGATTTTCACTTCTTTCCATGGGTACTTCAGAGCTGTTTAAATTGTTTTTGAGAAACAGTTAAAACTTTTGTAATTTTTTTAGAAATCCATCACAACTGTAAAACCTTATTTATCTCTAGCCAGTGTTCTTTACTGACAATCCCCATGTGCCCTGCAAGTTGTCAGACTGAGAAACTTTATGCATTCTTGTAAAGCCTAATAATCCCTTAGGTCAGAAAGCATCAATGCAGAGGGGGGAAAAAAAGACTCATTACAAGAAGACACTTTAAAGAGGTTGATTCATTATTTCCATTCCTTTGTTTCTATCTTTGTCAAAACATTGCCTTATACCCTTAATAAATGCACTCACAAACATCAAAATGAAGAAAATAGAGAAAAATGGGATTCAAGTCTGATCTTAGTTAATAGTTTATGTGATCAACATGGTGTGGAGTGAATCTTGCAAAAGAGAACCAGGAGAGAATCATCCCAAAGTAGTAAACATTAATCTGGGTTCCAGATACATTTCCATTACTTGCCTGGTCTCCTTTGTGCACATCAAAAGCATCTAGGTCAACATTGCCAGCTTCCCTTCATGACTCACAAGAGATTATATAAATTGTTGGTCATGCTGCAGAATTGTGTAAATGTTTGCTTAAAATAAAATTTATTTCAGGGAATAGGATTTTTTTCCATCTTCTTCAAAATTTGAGTTTGGCTTCAAAATACATCATGAAAGGAAAAGGAAACATAATTTTATTAAAGATTTAATAGCAGATCAGACTCTCCAAATTCTCTGTTGTTACATCTTAAAACATCAAGTCTTATGCAATAGAAATGATTGTTTACTCTCCATAATAGTGTAACGGCATGTTGCAATAATATTAAACTCTCATTGGTGTTCAATATCTCATTGTTTTCAATTCTTTTTGAAGGATTGTTTCAAAATCAGCATTCCCCTGCTAACCAATTACTTGGCTGAGTAGAACTATGGTTCTTTCACATTACAAATGTCAACAATTCAAGTCTGATTTGAGTAGTTTTGGTTCAACAATATAAATATAATTAGATGCTTTTCATTACCAAATCTCAGAAAAAGAAAAGTTTTGATGAATGACTAGAATATGAACTATCTGAATTAATTATTTCTGATTCTTCTCTGCTCCAGCTCTGGAATTCCACCCCTTTCCTGGACCAGTTTTCTGAACTTCTTTACACTTTTTACCACATTGCAGTCAGCAAATCCTCAACATAAAAGTTCCTGACTCAGGGCCATTCTCTGTAATGAGAAATATTTCACTTCCAACAGCAAGGACATGTGCAGGCCAGAAGCTCACCACAGGTTTCCAATGAAGCCAGTAGAGCCCCTTTAGAGACAGTTCAGTCTGTTCTGATACTATTGCCAAAGGACCCTTCCTGTTGAATCTTCTTTTGGGGGGTACTCTGCCCTGTTCTTAATTACCTTTCTGTATTTGCAATTTCTAGCTATTTCTTTCCCTATACAAAAAAGCACCACTTCTCCTAGAGTCTTTATGAATTTGTCCAATTTCACTTTTCTCTTTTCCTTATTTGAAGATATGATTAAATTGCACAGTGTATTGGACTCATTTCCTGGGGAGCATTGTACAGACTTTTATTTTTCTACGTTAAGACAGGTTCTCAGCACAGATATTTTCTCCAAATTCACACTCCGGGACTCTGGGCTGGCGTATAAATTTGTTTGGACACAGATGTCAGACTTATGTGCAAAAGGCCTTTTCCCATCAATAGCTACTTATTCCAATATCAGATTTATAAATGAGACACAGTGTCTGTGTCATTTTCTCTCAGTGAAACTCCTATTGGAAATCTACAAATAGCATTTAACAATTAGTGGGCACCTACCTAATGCCAAGTGCATTCACATATGCTATTGCATTTAATCTTCCTTTCAACTCTCTAAATTAGCAGTATTATCTCCATGGTACAGATAATGAAACTTGTAGTGAAGAGAGAGGTCAAGTAACTTGTCAAATTCTCATGATTTTTTTTGCCACCTGATGGAGATATTTTGAAAATTAGTGAAATTATACTTAGAGAAAAGCATGGAAATAAATTGTTATTTATGTGCCTTTGGCCTAAAAAAAGAATAAATATAATGAGAATTAATCAGTACATCAAAGGAGGAATCTAATGTGTGGTATTTTTCCACTGGGAGGCTGTGTAGGGTCCTGAGAACACATTTACAGTAGGCAGGAAATTATATATAGACTCTAAAAGAAGATAATGTTATTAATAAATGCAAGTGGATCTGGCCAAGATGGGTTCTTTTGAAATGTTTCAAAACATTGACTATTTATGATCTAATAACTATAGAGTGAATTGTCATTGAAAGAAGGAGTGATTCTTTTAGGAAGAAGAGTGTCTTCTCATTTTCACTAAGTTTTGATGACAATGGTGGAAGAAGAGGTATTGCAAAAGTAAAATCATTGCAAAAAGTAATCACAACCACCTATTTCACCCTTCCTGTGAAGAACCCTGACGAACTTTGGAAGGGGATGTGTGTCAGAGAAGGAAATTAAGCTTGGAATTGGCTTAGAAATCTACCAAATAAATCTTTGATATCTAGCCATATGACATGAGACAACCAGTGGTAATCCCAAAATGTCTGTATCAACAAATTATTTTTTCTCTTTTTATCACTTTAATCTGTATGATGATATAACCATGCTATGTTCTTCATGGAATGGTAGAGCATTTCAAGAATACTTAGAATGTTACATTTAATTTGACATTAAGGGAATCATACCTTGGTCTTTGGTTTCTCTTTCATTGTTTACTCTACATTTTGACCCTGTTATGACCCATGGGAATGGCCTAGACACAGACAAATTCAATAGAAACTTCTTAAGGGACTGTATCATTTCTGACTTGTTCATCATTGTCATTGAGCACAGTGCCTGGTATATATGAGGAGTACCATAAATATTTGATGACTAAGGAAGGTTTGCTTTTAAAAAACTCATGAATATAAAAATGAATCTCCTGGTTTCAAAAGTTAAAACTGTGCTATTGTACTTTAACTTCAAATATTTACCTTAACTTCCATCTGTATTACCTGTCTGATCCCCCTTCCATGTCATGGAGTCTAGAAAGTAGAGGGTGGGCTTGAAAAGGAGGTAATAGCCAGCAATTCTTCTGAGAAGGTGAAAATAAAGATGTCAAAGAGGGAATGCCTAGCTGAGTCAAGAGTGGGTCATTAGGCCAGGGATGCATAAAAAGCAGACTTACAGCCAAGCAGAGGTCAGAAACCCAAGGAAGACCAGAACAAGGAATAGTTGGTGAGAACAGGGGAAATGACAGATGGGGTCTGAATGGTCACCACTGAGATTTTGGGTATCCTAGCCTGTCTTGCAGGGTTAGGTTGTGATCCTTTTAAAGGAGGATAGAAACAACTGAAGAATAGATATGTAACAAAACAGTTTACTTAGCCAGGTCACCTTCTCCTTCATACACCTGGGAAGTTTCTGGTATTTGCTCTAGATGTATGTTTCAGGTTATCCCTGTGCTCTCTGGAATGTTGGATAACCCAGTAATTAATACTGGAATGTTGCAAAATGATTCAGCAGAATCTATGAGAAATGTACATGATTAGCTTTTATATTATGTCATGTTGAATGTTCACTGCCTTTCCTCTGGTGTAGTGAAATGGCTAAAAAAACAAAAAACAAACAAACAAACAAAAAACAGGCAAAACAAGGGGAATAAGAAGAAAATAATTTAAAATAATTTACCATCAATCTAACTGAAATGTGACTACCTATCATATAATTAGATACTTAACCCACAGATATTTTAGATGAAGACTCAAAGCATTAAATACATAGTCTTTAAATAATCAATCTATCAAAGTGGCATGGACAATGGCACTTGGACTTTTGGATTTGGTATCTTAAGGAGTGGTTCTATATTTTGACTCTAACATTTATAGTTGTTCACGACTGAGTGAATTTACTTAACCTCTTCAACTTAGAAATGGTAATAATCATTATACTGGGTTTTTGGAAATAACTAAGATCAATGTGCTTTGTAATATATAGAACACTATTAAATATTAATTACTATTATCACTGACCAAAAAAAAAAAAAACACCACATGAAACTTTCAAAGCAACCAAGTCAAGATTAGAGGGTAATAAAATTATGATTAATATGAAAAGTTTGATTATGAATTCTATTAAAATTCCCTGTAATACTAACCTAATTTGGCATTATAATATTTTAAAAACAGGAATGTTCTTCCTTGCCATGAAGACTGCTTAACATTAATTTATAGCTTATATCATACTTTAATTTCCCTGATGTTATTTATTGTACATTTTACTTTATACTATTTTTATTATCCAAAATAAACATCCCAAACATCCAGTATTATTACCTTGCCTATGGTTGTTTTTTTCCCACAAATATCTCCAGTAGGTTTTAGCATATAGCTGTCATGTCTATGATACAAATAGCACCTAAAAATGAGCCTCTCAAAATCATAATTGTGCTTCACTGATTACCGCAACCTTTTCTATTTTAGGCAAGGAAAATTCATGACTCAAAGCAAAGAAATCAAGGCCAGACAAAAGAACAACGGATGCCTTGATTTCTGAAGAAGGTCTGCTTTCTGCTCATCCCATGGAATCTGATTTACAATATTTCCTGCTGTTTTTTTAGATCAGAGAAGGATGAATCAACTTGAAAGGATAAAAAAATCTTATGTAAGATTTTCCCTTGGGTTCCAAAGCAGCATTTCCCAAAATGTGCTCAAACACGGAATAGTTCCAAGAGTTTCTTTTTAAAATTTTTTTCTTTATTTTTAAAAGATCTTTTGATTACATAAATGTTACATAAAAAATATAGGGGATTCCCATATACCCCACTCCCTCCCCTTCCCACACTTTCCACCACTAACAACATCTTTCATTAATGTGGTATATTTGTTACAATTGATGAACACATATTGAAGTATTGCTACTAAGCATGGTCTATAGTTTACATTATATTTTACACTTTGTACCACACAATTTTATACGTTTTGACAAAATATATAATGGATTGTATCCATCATTGCAATACCATACAGAATGATTCCAATGTCTCAAAAATGTCCCATGTTGCACCTATTCTTCCCTTCCCCTCCCCTCAGAACCCCTGGTGACCACTGTCTTTATAAATTAATGTTATAAGTTTTTCCATTACTAGAATAATAATAAGTCTACTTTAGTCCATTGTTGCATTCCCACCTTACGTTTGTCCATTCCTCTATCTTGAGGATTTTGGCATGGTAATGTCCACTCTGCTTCCAATTGAGAGGGGCCTTAGATTCCATGGTGCAGATGGATAGGGCTGTCTTGCTTGCAGTTGCAGATACCCTCTGCTTCTTGGGATGGATGTTGTCCTTCATCTTCCTTTTGTTAGTTGTCCTGGGTAAGTCTGATGAACTGGAGAGCAGGTGTTGGCTGCAACTCTGCTGAGATTCAGGGTTCACCCGATGTATGAACAGCCAGAAGATTAAGTCTCTGGGACATATATTTAATGGGTATAGTGCTAATTATAGGTTCAAATAAATCGGGCAGAAGATCCATGTGTAGGAAAATTATAAATGAGTCTAACTCTGATACTTTGGGGGAAATGGGTTATCATATATCCCAAGGTAAGGGCCCACCGATGGGGTTGACCATTTCCTCATGTTGTCTGTCCCACCTATTGCGTCTAAATGTCTCCAAGAGTTTCTTATAGGTGGGAAAAAATAGTGAGGGTTGTGTTTACAAATAATGTCCCAACCCTCTAATTCTTCTCAGAGATTCACAGCAACTACTAGCATTTAGAAAATTCTAAAATAAAGAAAAATTGTTTAATTTAATTATGCCTAGCATTTTCTAAATACATTTGATTGCAGAATATTTTTTCTTTTTTCTTAATAATGATATGAGTGTACTTTGGAGGTCTCTGTATTACTGAAAAATCAGTCATGGCATATGAAAAAGAATGACCTCAGAAGTAAACAGGTCAGAAATGCAGGGTGCAGAATCTTTAGGCATTGGTACAGGGACCTAGGACCAAGAAAGCTCAGATTTAAGAAGACATTCCAATGTTCAGAGTTTTCCTAAAAAAAATCTCTCTCCTCAGTTATCAAAATTTTCATCTGGGGAAAACACACACACAAACATAAATGCATACACAGCCTAACCTAGAAATTACTGTCAAAATGATCTCCAAAAATCAGATCCTTAGTTACTGCTGAGAAATCCATGCCAATTATCTATGCAGTCTTTTAAAAAGATTACTATTGAGTCTACTTCATGTTCAATCATATACTTATGTTTCAATGGCTTACATAACTGAGGTGCAGAAGAACAATATTTCTTTCAATCTTTTTGGCACTTTCCAGCTCAACAAGGAATTCTGAAATACATTGTATTAAGTATACCTGTGCATGTTTGGCTACGTGCCAAACTACTTTCCTCTCCTCACTACTGAGACCTCTTGATCCTCTCCTGCAGCAGGATTCTGTCTTCGTCACACAGGAGGTATTAAAGAAAATCCTTTTCAGCACTCCGAGAACTCAGCACTGAGTGAAATATGCTGGATGTCCTGCTTAGACATACCTCATCCAGCTCTATGAACTAGACTACCGTCTTATTCCTTAAAATATTAAAATGAATCCCCACCTAAGACCACAGTTCTTATTATAGGATCTTTACTTTTTCCTTTAAGCATGAATCTTTGTCCTGAAAGCAAGTATGTGTCAATGTTTCTAGAACTGCAACATAAGTGGGGATTTACTCACAAAGACATCAGTGAAAGCTTAGGTTCTAGAACAGAGAAAATGTCAGAGCAGGCCCAGCTACAGGCTGATTTGATCCTCATCCACTGAAATACCGAACTAGAATGAGTCTCAGAATATTGTTTTGGGCTAAGCCCACAGGTGGGGATAATGTGGTCTTTGTAAAGACAAGGGGTTCAAGGGCAATGAGCAGGCAGATCTCTACCTTTCTACTTCTCTGTATGCTGCTAATCTGAAAACTTGTGTGTCTGCCTACAACTGTGAATCCAGGCCCATAGTAATAAAGTGGAGTGGGAAAATAAGAAGACAAATCAGAATAATTCAAGCCATTTAAATTACCGAAGAGTAATAGCCAGACAATTGGGGAACAAGTATGTTGGGATTCAGACTTGAATTATCTTGGGTATTTGTTTCAGTTTCCACAACAACTATTAGCATTTTCAGGGCTCTTGAAAATTCTATAATAAAGAAAATTAATTTTATTCTTTCCAGCATTTCCTAAATGCATTTGATCCAGTTTTCCTAGGCATCTTATCAGATCAATAATATCCCCACTACTGCCATCTACTTCATCATTAATCACCATTTATTAGTAGCTTGTTGTATTAGCTCTGCAAGAAGCCAATCCAAAGACAAAAGATTTACCCTGTCCAAAAGATTTACTACAGGACCCCAAATTTCCAACAAAATAAGATGGAAAGACTACATGGCTGTTTGGCCTGATGCCCTTCATCTGAGGCCTTGGTTTATGTGGTTGAGTTTATATTCATATCAGGATTAGTGAGGACCTACAATCCAATATTTCTATCACTATCTATATTATGCAACAATCCATTAATAGTTTTAAATTAACTCATCTCACAATCATTAAATTGTTCAATATACACATTAAAGTTCCACTAGAACATTCCAATTTTGTTTATTCAAATTATTTTTAGCAAAATTGTAATCTTAAAAACTTGTCTTGTAAATAAGAAATTTTTGAATTTGTAAGGCATCTGTGTAGGAAGCTTGACTATAAACAAGAGGAATAAAAGTAGACTGGAAACAGCAATGCTGGTCATCAATCTGTCACATTCTTTATTTGCTCCTATTTACTGAGTATTATATTATGCTGAGGTTAACACCTCAATTCCTTCCTGTGAACATGTTCTGCTGAAAGTGCTACCACAAAGAAGGGTGTTCCAAAGGAGCCCAAAGTTTATGTGAAAACTTTAACTTACCTATAATTTTAGTGTTCATATTTAATTAGTTCAGAAACAATAACTTCATTAACTTTTCCGTAGTTCAATCCCTGTCTGGGTACTGATTTTGTAACTTACAATTTCAATTTCCATTTCCCTCTGAAAATCACAGGGACTGTCTTGGTTCCTTATGAATATGAATCTGGACCCTGAGCCCCAGACGAATGACCAGGACCCTAATACCCAAATGAAGCCTGTGTTTATGGCCTTCAGCCTACCATCTACCTCTTAACATCCTTAAGATCATTTTCTACACACTATCAAGCAGAATACTTCGAAACTCATTATCTGTTGGTCACCCTTCTTACCTGCCACCAGGTAGTGTGTCACCAGGTAGTGCTTCCTATTGGATTCGCAAAATGATTTCCTCCTTCCCCTATAACTAGGGCTTATTTTATTACCTGATTTGGTTCTAGTGCTCTGAATAGTCCACCCTCCTAAAAAACACTCCTACTCCCTACCCCCCCCAAATCTCTAGTTATAATAAGAAAAAAGTAGAGAAGACAAATGTATATGTTTAAGGTTGGAGAAACTTCATGAACTTAATAACTTAGGAAAACTATAAAGAAAATTGAAATAAACTATCTTCGTTATTTCATCCATCCACATATATTTATTAAATAATACTTACTTTGTGCCAGACATTATGCATGCATAAAAGTATAATGGTGAATAAGACAGACATATTCCCTGACCTCATGGTACATGTGGCCTAGTTTAAAACTACGATATGCCTCATATTCAATAAAGCAGGGTCAACTTAGACAAGCCACTTAATTGCCTAGGCTCTCCTTTTCTTTTTCTTTTTGTTAATATAAAGATGTTAAATTAGATGGTTCAAATATTTTCTTCAGCATGATGCTGTAAGAAAAGTAATTCTCTTGCAATCACTATATTTCTTTCCACATATACCTTGCCAATTTGTCAAAAGCAGTCTTGGTTCTCATTTAACAGTCAGTCCTTCCATGAATATGGAATGGAGATTGAAGAAAAGGTTCTACAGTAATAAAAAGAAATGCATAGTACTGGTAAGACAAAAGAAAGAATATTCATTCAATTTCACTTATATCTATGTTTTTTCCTCCTTAAATAAGAACTTCAAGTCATAAGACATGAAGTTAACAGCTAAGTTGTGATTGATATCAATTTTGTACAATTTTTCTATATTTTGCCAGTGGAGAATAACATTTTGAAAGTCGATCCATTCTTCTGGTCCATTCTTACATTATATGATTGCATCTCTCTCTCTCTCTGGATAAACCAACACAACATTGGGCCCTTCAAAGATACGTTTTTAAAAACTATTTTCACAGAGACACTTTATGAATACTTGATAAAGGCATAGTCTCTACTTGGTACATAATAGCTAAACTTCTTTTTTTTCTATTTTCTTTCCTAGAAAGACCTCCTATTCAGACAGTGTTAGAAATACAGGCAACTTGAATATCAATACTAGCTTTACAGAAATAGTAATTTGGGGAATGTCTTTGGATGCTGGAAAGTTAAATGAGGACAATTGCCAATGGGGAAGTTTAGAGAAAGTGAAAAGGAGAAAATAAGAAAGATGGTAAATGCAAGGAAATTTGAGGGTCATAGTCTTCTGGGAAAACCATTTATGTTTCTTCCCCCAAAAGATAGATATTAGTGTTCTCCTAATCTGCAGTAGACCCTAAAATTGGGTGATGAGTGTAAAAGATGGAGGTTGACAAGTGAAGAGTTATTTATGATGTGATCTGATTAGAATTTAGCATGCTCCATAGGCTGATGTAGGTACTCAATTAATACCTGTTAAATAGGCACATGAATCTCAGGAGGAACTGCAAGGATGGCGGAAAAGTTAACTTAGCTTTAAAAGGGATGAGTTGGAGGTGTCTGTGGGGTATTCAAATGGAGATGTGAAATAGGCAGCTGGATTTATAGTGAAGCACGGGGGAAATCTGAGCTGGAGATACATCTTTGGGATTTAGCTATTCATAGCACTTGAAGAGGTAACAGATTTCCAAATGCAAAAAGGTGACAAACCTTATTTCTTTTGATTTTGCTTAGTCATCCTAGAGAGAACACTGTCTTTACAAATACAATGTTCCAAGATCCTCAAGACATGAGGCAGGATTAAAAAGGAAGCAGAAGCATAATTTAATTTAAGGACATACATTTCTTTTAAAATAGGGTCTGATCCATTTAATTAAACTTTTAATTATAATTGTTTTCATATTATCCACATAATGGCCTGAACCCCAGAGACTACAACCTCCATGAAGTCAGGAAGTATGTTTCTATTATCCGCCCACCAATGTATACTTGCGGCTATCCCAGTGCATGGTGTACAGTACACAAGTGATTGAGAATTGTTTGAATGAATAAATTTATGAATTGATATCTTACAGACTTTGGAGATAAGTGCATGTGGTCACCTGCTGGGTGGATGTACTATATGAAGTCAGACCCAAGCTTGAGGATTTGGAGGCTTCAAGATTCTGTTGCTCTAAGTTTAAACTTGGATCTATCCTACTGAAGATGTTTCAAAGATTTTAATAAGTCAGTGTTTTTAGAACTTTCCATTTAAAAAATGGTTTCTGTCTTATCTGCCTTCCATTCTTAGAAATAATTTTAATGATGAAACATAAAAGGCAAAAGGTGACAACATTAATGCTTAATTATTTCTACTCCCACATGGAAAATTCTCTTCATGGTTCAATTTCATTTGAATATTGTTCTTCATTGTTTTTACAATAGCAATGCCTTACTCACATGCATAAATATTAGTCCACAATAAGAAATTAAGTATATGTATAGGGATCACATAAAATACTCTTTTTCACTTCTCAATGATTCACTTACAACAAATTTTAAAATGGATCCAAAGTCCAATTTACTAGGGACAACTATTATGTGGTAACTACCGAAGAACCTTTGTTTGGGGAATTCCTCTCTCTAGTGGTAGAAAAGGAAACTGATTTTTGTTTTTCCTGCAGGCCAAAATGCTAAATGTTTTGCTTTTATATGATGGTCTTTTTGGCTAGGAACATTTTTCCTCTCCTGATCAATCCTGGTTTAGATATAATACGATATTTATGTAAGGGAGCTTTCCAGGTATGTTTGCATTTTTCAGGGGTTTCCTCATGGCCAGTTTATATAAACAGTAAAAATTCACAGCAAAACAACTTCCTGCTTTGCCTTTCTCTGCCTACTTGCTATTCTGATTCTCTTGTACTTGCAATTTTTCTTGCTTCCTGGCATTTCTTTCTGTCCCTATGTATGGTGGATTAAGGTTGGCTTCAGAGTCTTTGTCATTCTTCCCGGTGAGAGGTGGATTTTATTCCCCACTGTTTGAATCTGGCTGACTCTTTGCTGCTTAACAATAGTGTGATGGAAGTGACATTTTACCAGTTCCAGGATATCCTTTAAGAAGATAGCAGGTTCTGCTTCCTCCCTCTTGGAGTGCTCACTCCTAGTACATTTTGCCTCAGTACCCAGCTACCATCTATGAGAAGCTCAAGCCACATGGAAAATCATAGTAAGTATTCCAGTTGAGAACCCCAGATAAGCACCCATCTGAAAGCCAGCATTAACTGCCAGTCACATGAGTAAGAAATCTTGCATGTTCCCTTACAATAGACTTCTCAGATGACTATTTCCAAACAGACTCATGTGGAACCCAAGAATCACCCAGTTGAGACCAGAAAAACCACAGAATTATGAGAAACAATAAAATGGTTGTGGTTTTAAGTTACTAAGTTTTGGGATAGTTGTTATGCAGCAATAGATAACCAAGATACTACCACCAATGAAAGGCCTGG
Source organism: Tolypeutes matacus (assembly GCA_026826555.1). Classification (NCBI taxonomy): domain Eukaryota; kingdom Metazoa; phylum Chordata; class Mammalia; order Cingulata; family Chlamyphoridae; genus Tolypeutes; species Tolypeutes matacus. The sequence continues at coordinate 53,791,240 of JAKSZT010054487.1, forward strand.
CTCTCCACATCTTTCTTCCTCTTCCTGTTATTAGTCCTAGCCTTGAAAATTTCCCCCTCATCTTCTTCTTCTAGCCCTACTTACTGATTCAGTTTAACTCCAACCAACCTGAGAGTTACAGGAGCAGGGGCATCTGTACTTTTTCACATTTTGGCCTAAGATCCTATATTTCTAAGAATACATTTTCTTTAAAAACAATAAGTTTAATTGCAGAAATAGCAGAAAAAAATATCCCTTCAGTATTTTTGAAAACTATGAAGAATAAAATAATGATTAATAATTTAATGACTCCAGTTGTTAGAATCTATTTGTTGTTAGAGTTGAAGCATTAATTATAATGCTTATATACTCTCTGATTATGAGTTAGGTATCTTTGAGAATGTCATGTAGCCCACCCATGTAAGCCATGTGGGAACTTTTAGTAATAATTTTTATGATACTTTTGTAATATATGTAAGAAAATCTAACCTCTTGATATGACAAACACCAAACGAGCTTTCCAATGGTGCATGAGATAACCTGGAAGAACCAAAGGAACAGGTGGATTTAACTCACTAAAAGAGTTGAGCTTCCCTTCAGTGAAGGGGTAATAGAATATATTACTTCAGATTTTCCAAATTGTAGGGGTCCTCCTTTGAAATCTAGCTTTTTCCTCTGGTGAAGCTGATCTTTCAAAGGTCATTTTCTCAATTTGTCTGTTCTTTAGATTTCCCGCAACATTTGATGACTGCTCAATTCTTCAATTCCTTTCTAGCTTCTCTCCTTCTCGTTTCACCTAAATGCAGCCATTCCCCCCAGGCAATTTTGCTTGATTTTCTTCTACCTTCTCCGAATAGAGTCTACCTTGGTGGCTTTCATTCCCACAGTTTCAGCTATCACATCTGTATCTGTCCAGCAAAATAGATGGTTAATTGTTGTTGAATAATAATGTTCAAATCAAGGTCTCCAAATATGGGCTTCTCTCCCAAGCTCTGGTCTTGCATTTGTAAATTCTCTACAGAGTATCTTTACCAAGTTATCCTGCTTGCACTTGATAATAAATAAACCTCCAAGCTCTTCATCGACTCATAGTTGCATTAAGTAAACTACTTCCCCTGATTATTTTATTTCTTTTATTGCTCCACAATTTTTCTAGTTAACTTGTTACAAATATATAGAATCATCTTCAGATTCTTCTTCCTCCTCCTTCCACAATGATTTAGTCTGTGAGTTTATTGATGCTACTACTAATATATCCAGTTCTTATATTTATGCCTTTCTTTGATTCCCCAGTGCTTAAATCTTAATTTAAATTCTTATATCTTCTTCCTTCTCCAAACCATAACAATGACCCCCAAATTATTTTTCTATTCACACTCTTTCTGTTTTACAATGGAGTCTACACCCAACTATGAAATTAATACCTTAAAGCAAAGTCTTCCCTCATTACCCACAGAAATTTGCGGGTCTGTTCACAACTTTCAGAGTAAATTTCAAACTCTGTCCTAGAATTAAAGGTTCCACACATTTTAGCACTACTTTCCTATTCTTCTTACATATCCCTCTTCCTCTAAACTTACACTTAAATATCAGTTAAATTGGACTGATTAAATTGGACCTGTTATTGCCTCCCAAATCAAACAGATCTTTACCAAAATTTACATTTTGATTCATGCTCTTCCTTCTATTTGAAACAGACCTCTGATCTATCAGAGGAGCAGCTCTATCTGCTCATTATGTAAACCCACATTGGGATCCAATGAAAATCCTCAACAAATATTTTTCCTCTATGTTTATCGAGATATCCTTCAATTATATTACTTCCCTACTCCCTACTAATTTTTATCTCGTTCCTCTAATTGCCTCTTTTTTCCTCTACCATGTCCCTCGTTCATAATCTAGCCCTTCAGTTGAAAAAGCAGTTGGCATTTGTTATCTCACACTTCATTGTACCTACTATCCAGCTTCTCATACTCAATTTTCCACAATTCCACCTTTCTCACCACAGTCTGGCATGGTGAACCAGCAGGCAGATCCGTGCCTGCCTCTACTCCCTGTTCTGCTCACATTCAAGATCCTACTTAAGTGTTTCCTTTTGCATGAAGACTTCTTTGTTCCAGCTATTAAATATTACCTCCCTTATTAGAATCCCCATAACTCCATGTTTGTATTTTGTGGAAGTTTTCAAAATTTACCTTATATAGCAGGAGCTTGTGAAAATGACTTATATACTAATTTCTAATCTTCTTGAAGAGCGGGTTCTGTTCTCTTGTGGACCTCATAATAAACATACTTTTTCTTAGCACTTATTATTTAGTCACATTAAATATTTTTATTTACATTATGATTATCACCTAACCCATGTCTACAAAAAAGTTTCACAGAAATGATAAATTAGGCATTATTCTCAAGTGAATTTTACTTTAAAATTTACATTATAGAAAATTTTAATACTTAGAAATAACAGAGGAGGCTGATCTTGATATCATTATGAAAGATTTTATCAGATGGGAAAGTAGACTGATTCTCTGAAAGCTAATTATGTGATCAAAGTCTTTCTGAATTCATTTTCTGTTCACTTGAATTCTCCACTTAAGATGTTTTTCCATTTAATACAGATGAGCCCTTGTTTTCTCTGTTTTGCCTTAATTTATGTTTCTTTCAAACCTTCATGAAAGCTTTCAAAGTTATGCCAATTGGACCTATCACCTTGATAAAAAACAACATTATTTAATCATGCCATTTTATCTTTAAAGTAATTTACTTTATTTATTTGGCATGATTCCAATTCCTTACTAAAGCCATCTTTGGTGAAATGAAAATAGAAGTGTTTTTTTTTTTTTTTTTTCCTACACCAATTAAACAACTACCTTTCAAACTATGCAGCCAAGAATGCAGGATTTTAGAAAACAAGTAGAGTTATCACTGAATTTCTTTTCTTTCTCTTCTTCTTCTTTCTTTAAAAGGTGAAATCATGGAGTAAGATCTTAAGAAAGGGAACTATAGCATATGCATCAATTGACTACTCAAAGTACCTAGCACCAAGATTGGTGGAATAAATGAATCAACAAATGCTTTAGATTCTGATTATGTGAGAAGGGTCAGGTAAGGGGCAAAGATGTGGGGATCAGTTTTTGAGATGGGGAATATGAGGCGCCTGTGATATATATTCAGGTAGACAAGGTCAATTAGCAGTTGGCTTCAAGCCTTGATGATGGAAAAGAAGTCCGGACTGATTATACAAATATAAAAGTCATTGGTGTGTAAGTGGTAGTTAAAAGGACTGGGAGTGGATGAAAATATCCAGGTAAAATCTGTAGCATGCTAAAAGAGATGGTGAAAGAAATTATTGTATTTAGTATATGTCTGAATTCTTTAGTAGAGATGGGAAATAGAATTGTGTCTCAATACAGAATATGATTTACCCAAGACAAAGAGGCCATGCTATATATTAGAGGATAATTATATGTGTTCACATAACTTCCTTGCTTACTGCAGAAATAGTCGTGCATTATCTATGCTAACAAGACTGAGCATAGGTAGAGGGGAAGCAGTAATGGGGTAAGTTTGATATATTTGTTGAATGAATGAAAGGGAAAATGTTCAATGGCTACTTCTAAGAAGACCTCTTGACTCTTGGATTGGAGAGTTAATCCTTCCTTTTCTTTAACTAGTGTTCTACCCTATCCAGCTCCTAATTTTCATGCCAAGGTTGTAAGAGTTACAACAAAATAGATATTCATTCCAAATGCACCTGCTCTATTTCTTATCACATTCTCTATTTTGAATCCCTACCATGCTGAGTATGACTGTGTCATGAAAAGGATCCTTTTACCCTTCTTAACTTTGCACTCTCTCTTCTATACCCACCTCTGGTTTATTCTGACTCTGTAGGATGAATGGGAACTACCAAAGCAGAAACTTCCCACTTCCTAGCCTAAAATGTGACTTCCCTTGACCCATCACCACACAAAGTGCTGTTCTGACTAAAGTGGGGCTTTTCATAATCTCTTCAATCCCTTCAATCCCATAAATAAAATGTTTTAGACCTATAGTTTTAAGATATCTGTTTGGGGGAGGAGGATTCATGGGGCAGGAGTTCAGGAGAAGGAGGATGGCAGTAAGTCTAATAAGAAGCTTTCTTCTCTCTAAGGATGTTTTTCTTTCTATAGTGATCTTTTTATTCCTATATCATTGGTGCCTGATAATCCCGTAGTACACACTGTTGGATGTTTAAGGAAATTGATCTCTCTACCTCCCTTCCTTGAGGGCAAGTTCCCTATTGTATTCAGCTGTTCACCCTCCACAAGGCTTTGTGCTCTGGAAGGTGTCAGGATCCCCAACCTAAGAAGATGGGTTTTCATTACTCTAAGTCATTTCCCTTGTCAGTGACTGGCTTAGCATGAGTCATGGAACCAAATTCTGGAGAATGAGAAATGAGGGGAAGGAAACACAAAAGAAAAAGTTACTGTTTCCTGCTTCTGTATGTTTTTTTATGAAGATGTGATGGTTGAAACTATTGCAGCCATCATGAGACCATGAGAAGTGTGAAAGGTGGGCAAAACGGAGTTCCTAAGGATAAAACTGGTTGAAGGTATATAAATAACCTGACCTACCCCAGACCGTCTTGTTATGTGAGATTATAAATTTTCCTTATTTTTATGACCTCAAATTAAGGTTTTTATTACTTTTAGCCAAAAGCATACCAAGTGATACAAGGTCCTACTGATTAGGGTAGAGTAAAGAAGAAAGATTATGGGACAAATATTTACTTCTAGCCACCTGAGTGTGGGGTGTCGGTGAAAAGGACACCATTCTGGGACTTCTTTCAGGGTGAAGGAACCTGAAGTAGATCAAAGAAAATCATAGCAGTCTGATAGAAAAATCACAAATAAAAGTAATTACAATATTTATAATATTTCCTTGGCCTATCAAAGACACCAAAGGGTTGGGATGAGATGAATATATTCTAATTTACAGCAAAAAGTTAAAGAAATAAAAGCTTCTTTCTATTTTTGTGATCTCGGCATTATCCAAAGGAATGTCAGCTGTTCCCCTAAACCTCTCTCTTCCCACTTTAACTCCTATGCTATAGCTGCACATACCCACAGACTAAGCCTCTGTCAGTGCTTCTCTTTCTTTCCCCTTCTCTTCTCTTTTACCTTCATTCTTTCTTTTATTACATCAGAGCAAGTATATTTTGTCAATTTCAGAGCAAATTTCGCATCTTGGCTTTTCCCAAGCCTATTGCTCTCTCTTATCATGCAGATTCTGTGACAAGAAAAAACAAACAAACCACGAATGGCTTTGGCAATATCAGATTTCTCTTAGGGACCAGAAGTGCAAGGCTGTGAACACTCACACCTCATACATTATTATTTTTTTGTTGTTGTTCTCAAAAATTCACAGCTCCAGGCTGTGGGAAACACTACAGGACAAATGACCTGGTTCTTCAACAGATAAGTTACAAGGTGGGGGTTTTGGGTGGGGAAGTAGAAGGGCAAAGATGAAGGGAGAATTTATAGATGGAGAAAAACTAAAAAAAATATCAACCAATCATAATATGGATGTATTTGGATTCTGATTCTGATTAACCCCCCCCCAAATACCTCATATTTATGACTATTATGAATCCATTGGAAATTAGAACACGGACTGGATGTTTTATGATATTAAGGAAATATTTTTAGTTTTATTTGTGATAATGGCATTTTAAAAAGTTATTAACTTTTAGGGATATGAACTAAAATATTACAGATAAAATTATATGGTCAGGAATTTACTTCAAAATATTTTGGAGGGGAGGAAGTAAGTAAAGATAAAATGATATTTGCTGCAAATTGATCATTATTAAAGTTGGAAAATGGTTACATAAAGGTTTGTTATATTTCTCTGCTTCTTTCAGTTTATCATTGAATTTTATTGTAATTTAAAATTAGATAGGCTCTTTTCAATAGGGCAGAGTAAGACAATTCAGGGCTCCAGCCCCCCACAGAAGCTTTGACCAACCAGGAAGAACTGTCACAAACATCTTTCTCAAAGCTTCAGAAAACAGTTAAAAGACTACAGTACCAGTGTGAGAGCTGAATTTTTGAAAAAAGAAAAGGCAACTTAAAAGCAGTAGACTGTCCTGGTGCCCTGGCAGCCATTCACCCCCCACCACTCATTAGATCAGTGCAGAACCACCCATTTGGAGGGAGCAGAGTAACTCTCATGAACATACTGGGAACATATATGTCTGGCCCAAATTTAATTAAAGACATGAATATGCACATTTGTTTTAGTTTCCTGGGCTGCTCAAGAAAATACCATGAAATAGGCCAGGTTAAACAATGGGAATTTATTTGTTCATGGATTTGAGGCTAAAACAAAGTCCAATTCAAGGCATTATCAAGATAATGCTTTCTTCCTGAAGACCATGGTTCTGGGGCTTCCTGCCAGTGATCCTTGGTCCTCAGATGTCACATGGCAAGGCACATGGCAGCATCTCCTGGTCTCTCACTTCTCTTCCAGGATCTGTTGATGTTCAGGCTCTGGTGATGAAAGAATTTGTGGCTTTTTCTCTGTGTCTGACTTTCATTCTGCTAATAAAGGACTCCAGGAATAGGATTAAGACTCATCCTGAATGAGGTGGGTCACACCTTAACTGGAGTAACTATCAAAAGCCCTACTTACAATGGGTTCAAACCCACAAGAGTGGATTTGGTTTAAGAACATGTTTTCTGGGATACATAAAATTTCAAACCACCATCACATCCAAGATAAATAGATATGAGATATTATAATCAGACTGTCTAATGCCAAAAATAGAGAATTCTGAAAGCCACAAGAGAAGAGCAAAGTGCCACGTATAAGGGATCCTCAATGCAATTAAATGCTTATTTCCCATTGAAAGTCGTGGAGGCAAGAAGGCAGTGGGATGTCATATTTAAAGTGCTGAAAGCAAAAAATTACCACCCAAGAATTCTGTATCTGGAAAAACTGTCTTACAAAAATGAGGGAGAGATTAAGATATTCCCAGATAAACAAAAGCTTGGAGGTTTGTCACCACTAGACTGGCCATACATAAGATGCTAAAGAGAGCTCTGCAGGATGAAAGGACACTAGACAATTGACTGAAGCCACATGAAGCAATAAAGATTCCTGGTGAATGTAAGAACATGGGTACATAAAAATGCCAGTATTGTATTTTTGGTGTGTAATTTCACTTTTTAGTTCCTAGAGGATGTAAAAGGCAAATACCTAAAATATAATGACAAATCAATGGTTTTGTACTAATAATATATAAGCATGGAATTTGTGATAAGAACTACACAAAGGTGGGGGAATGGAGGGTTTAGGAACATAGTTTGTGTACTCTAGTGAAGTTAAGTTGGTTATAGATTTAGAATACTTAATATTTAGGATATTAAAGTCCCATGGAAACTACAAAGGAAATATCAGAGAATATGCAAGCTCATAGAAACAGAAATTAGTTTCCAGGGGAGTGGATAGTGGAAATATAGAGTTAATGCTTAATGGGTGTAGGCATTCTGATTGGGCAGATGGGAAAGTGTATCTCAATATTGTGAATGTGATGAATCCTACTGAATGGTATGCTTGAGTCGTTAAGAAGGAAGAATTTATATATTGTACATATGTCCTTACAATTAAGAAGGAGGAGGAGGAGGAAAGAACAACTAAAGAGACAATGACAATTAAATGCAATACATGATCCTGGGTGGGATCTAGCAAGGGAAGAGAAAAGTCTCAAAGGAACATTACTAGAACATATTTTAAAAATTGGAATATAGGATGCAAGCTTTATATCAATGTTAAATTAAAATATATGTATATATATATATATAAATAGCATTTTTGTAAGCAAATACACATATATGCATATATATTTATATATCATTTTACAAATGTTTGTATGTATTGTGAGAATTTTGATTTTTACCCATAATAATAAAAAAAAAAAAATTTTCTTGAACTTGATAACTTCACTTAAGATGGTTACATAAGTGACTTTATTCTTAGGAAATGTACATGGTAGTATTCAGTGTTCAAGGAGCATAATGCATACATCCTACACTCAAGTAAAGATAGATGGATGGAAGGAAGGAAGGAAGGAAGGAAGGAAGGAAGGAAGGAAGGAAGGAAGGAAGGAAGGAAGGAAGGAAGGAAGGAAGGAAGGAAGGAAGGAAGGGTAAATGTGTCGAAATCTTAAAATTGGTGGATCTGGGAGGGGTGGGGAATATTGGAGTTCTCTGTATGGGATTTGTCCTGTGAGTCCTTACTGTCCTGTATATTTGGAAGTATTTCAAATAAAAAGTTCAAAACAAATTAGATAGATGATGATTAGAGAAAGAGAAAGAGAGAATCTTAAGAGGAATAGGAGAACCTGAAAATCTACTCCTGGCGGGTGACTTGGTGAGGGCTACTTGTCTAAGCCTTGGGAGAATAAGCCTAGAAACTCTACGGCTTCTGTAAGCCTAAATGGCATCACATATATCACTCTGATCTACATGCATAATTCCTTGGAGGTATTGAGAACCTGCATTTCAGGCCCTCTGCATGGTGCTTGCAGTAATTCTGAAGGACACTAAGACCTTTTCAGATTTTCTGAACACCCACCTACCTTCTTCATACATCCACTTGGGGAAGATTTCCTGACCCAAGCCTATGTTAATACATAGGCTTGAGACAGGATGGTGAAGTAAGGCATTAGACAAATCTGTGGGAATTTTCTTTTAGTCATTAATGCCATCAGCCTGTCTTCCATAATGTATGTATTCAGATTTTAATCTCTCCCTCATATTTAGTAGAGTCTGTAAATGAAAAGGAAGCCAGAGGCCAAATCATATTTTAAACCTCTCATTTGAAGTTGTCTCAGAAAATGTAAAATTATTTTTCATCCATTGTGACTCACTCTTTTATGAAAGACCTTAAGTTCAGATTCTAATATCCTTAAAATAATCGCTCAGTTTTATTAATCTGAATTTGTTTACTTCATTTCTTATGGCTCTGATGCAGGATTTTTTTCATAATTCATTTTCATTTGTACAATAAAGGGCTAATTTCCAACTCTATAGAACTGTTTATGGACTTTTAGTTACTGGAACTTAAATAGCTCTCAAACTCAATTTCTCTTTGTACAAATTCCTCCACCTGAAAAAATATAATACCTTACTTAGTTATTCAGCTTTGTAATTCTTCAATGCATGTCTACAAGTTCAGTTCGCAGGGTAAAATGTTCAAGAGTAGGAAGTGTATTTCTCAAATCCTTAACGTAAATAGATTCCTGAAGAAGATTTATATACACCACAATATAGAGGGGGAGCTCTGCCAGGGCCAAAAAGAGCAGGGATCTTATGTAGAGAACATTTGTCTAATTCTTCCTTCCCTAGTATCTGAACCTCGTTTGTATGTTTGGAAATTCTCTCTCTGAACATAAGTCTTTATAGGAAGCAGAGTCCATCTGCCACTAAAAAAAAAAGCCAAAAAGTTGGATTACGTGCATTCCAAGACCCCATGGCAACTACTGTGCAGACATGTGATCCAGGCTGGCCCAATCAAATGCACCTGTGTTGGATTTGGAGCCTGGAGCTCATGCCTAAGGAAGCAGGGGCACTGGAGAATTGTTTCAGTTGCAGAAGCACCAATGGTAACACCCAGAGCTAAATATTTGGTGTAACAAACCATCCATATCTTCCAGAGGTAGAACTGGCATTATCACCATGGTGAAAACCAATGCCCAGTGCCAGCGATGGTGTGGGTACAAGGTGTAGCATTCGTGCCTGATGGCAATACCACCAGTGTTCTCACTTGACCAGTTCTCAGGACTGGTTTTCATTTTTTATTCTGGTTGCACAGTCATCTTCTATACTTAGCCATGTTCTGAGCTGGTTCCTTGTCTTTGCCCAGATTCCTCAAATTACCCAATATCTGTTTAATACATTATTTTTCAGCTTAATTCAGACAAAGTCAGTTTCTGTTGTGGAACCCTGATGTTTACAGAAAATGGTAACAGGAGTAGCTATAGCTGTATATGTCAATCTTAATAGATGGGAAACTGGAAATGCATGAACTGCTATAGAAAAACGGCTAACAAAACTATTCTCTGAATTCATTGGAATGAAATGCCCACCAAAAGCAAGACTTTAGAGATTTGTACTGGAAAGTCTTGGACATGCACCAAGGCCATCTCCAGCCCTCACCTACCCTCCTTTTGTTTGCTGATGTTTCAGTGTTTCAATATGTTTCCATTTTGCAGCCCAGGAGAGACTTTAGGTCTAATACTCTAATGAAACATAGAAGAGACTGAGGCTACCTTAAACCCCAAACAGGTACAAGCAGCCCCAGCTGCTTATCAGTGTAGGAACTGTGCCCAAAGTTTTCTTGGTACATATGTTTTGCTTATTGGCGGTGGTAGTTGGGGACAGGCTCCTCTGCCTAGGGTATATAAACATCTGTACTCAGGCAGTATAGGTGTCTCTTGTCTCCAATGTAAAGCAGGGCATGCAAAGCTGCCATCCACTGACCCTGACCTAGGAGTTGGCCTTCCTGGGTGATCAGCCACAATGGGATATCTTCCCCTACTCTTTTGGACTCTTTGTGCTATGTAAGTAATAAAGCAGCCATTTGCTGAAAGTTTCTATTGTACCTGAGCCTGTGGTCCTACAATGCACCATATAGCAACTTGCCAGCTTAAAGAACAAATAAGACACTCCAAACCCCAACTCTTGTCTCAAGGCATGAACTTGGTATCTAGTCCAGATGCACCTCAATCTCTTTTTCTACCCACAGCTATGTGGTTTATGGATGATTCTGCTCTATATGCTGGTATCAGCTGGCAGAGGCTGCTGCAGAATTACATCCCCACTAAGTGCAACCTGAAAGACTGCAGATAAGGGAAATCCTATCAATAGGCAAAGCCTGAGGCAATATATATCATTGTTCTCTTTGCCTAAAAGGAGAGATGGTCTAAAATCTACACAAATTTATGAAGAGCTAATAATTTGGCTTGATGGTCAGCAACTTGGAAAAAAAAAAAAAAAAAAAAAAACAAGATAGGATTAGTGACAAGTTGTGAAAAAGCTATGGATATGAAGAGACTTCAAAGTGAGTCGGGAGGTCATCTCAGAGGTAATGCTTTTGCACATCTCAATAGGACCTCATAGGCTTCCAATGTGGATACACCCCAAGCAGAGGGGCTCTTGAGGGCTCTGGAGACACCCAGGTCCTATATCAGGGCAAATAGCCCCAGAGTTTTGCGCCTTATCAGTGGGCCCTACTTTGGAATCCTTGCTCCTGAGAGTGACAGAGTTGGACCCAAATATGTCTTCCCTGCACATGGCCCATCTGTCCCTTCTATTCAAACCTATATGTGTTGCCGGAATTTGAAGGTGTACTTCCAGAGACCATAGTCTTTGGGCTGTCTATGTGCCAGCTGGGTCTGGAATCTCGGTGGATCTGCAACTCCTACCCTACAGCTCAATGGACTCACCATGGACACCTAGTGGGGAGATGATGATGGACAAGAGCCATCCCAGGGAATGGAGACAGTCTGCAGCTGCAGGCAGGATAATCCCATCCATCTTATCCATGAGATATAAGCCCCCTCTCACTTGGAGGTGGAGTGGACATCACCATCTCAGACTCCTCAGGATTAGGGGAAGAGCAATGGACTAGAGTGGACTTACTGGTATTCTGTTATAGACATATTGTGATTCACGCAGTGGAAGTAATTACAACATTAATGTGGAGTCAGGGGCCACCAGATGCTTTAGGGGCAAGGAGAGGGAAAAGCAGTTGTAACACAGGGGCTTTTGGGGGACTTGGGAATTATCCTGAATGACATTGCAATGACAGACATAGGCCATTTTATAGCATTATATAACATGCAGAACTGTGTGGGAGAGAGTGTGGTCTACAATGTGAACTATGGTTCATGCTTAGTGGCAAAGCCCCAAGATGTATATATCTATTGCAGGTGATGTGCCACACTAATGAAGGATGTTTATGTGGGAGGTTGTGGGAGGAGTGGGAGGTGGGGCATATGGGAATCCCTACAATTTTTGTGTAACATTTATGTAATCTAAGTATCTTTTAAAAAATAAAAAAATAAAATTATTTTTAAAAAAAGATATATACCTAGCTATTTTACAAATAAAAATATACTTTAAAATAGCAAAAATAAATAAATAAATAAGATAGGCCTAAAGAGGTGTGGCTCAGTATGAATAAGATGTGAAGTGAGTACCAACCAATACAAAAAACAACTAGTACTGGGTCTGTTTCACACCAGAACTGAGCTCATTTGCATAAGTACTCTGAAGCCAGAGAATTCAGAAGTGAGTTCTAAATAACTTTAATAAATGGTCCCAGAGATCTGCAAATTGTGTCTAGGAGATAGCAAGATGGTCAATTTCTATATCCATAATGAAACTCTTACTGTCTGAGAAATAACTATGTGTATGCAATTTTGTCACCTCTTCATTCTGTCCTTTTGGAGTTTTGGGGCATAGATTTAATTCTTAATAACCAGGCCAGGCTGAAGAAGGGATAACTTTTTGATTCCTATGAATCAAATTATAGTCTTCAAAATGCTGAAAAGCACTGTCCAGAAGAAATTTCCAGGATGAAAATTATCTGTTTCTTCTCTATCCACTATGGTAGCTGCTGGGTATATGTTATTACTGAGCGTTTGAAATGTGGCCGCTTTCATGGTAAAAATGATAATATATTTAACTTTTAGGCTTAAATAAAATATATTACTTAAATCCCCCCCCAAAAAAAAAAGCTATGGATACACCCAGAATACAATCTAGGTGTTTGTCATATGCATTAGCACCAAAGGCTCCCACTTTGGAAAAGATGTTTCATAACCAGGCAGAAAGAGGATTCACTCTGGATCATTTCCCTGTCACCCAAGTGCTTGCTCAGTGGTCCCATGCACAAAGTTTCCAGAGTGGCTGTATCAGTTATCTATTGTTGTATAACAAACCACACCAAGACCTAGTGTCTTAAAACTAAGAACTGGGGAAGGCTGAGAGAACCTGTATACTTGCTGTGGTGTTACAGTATTCTTTCTTCTGGGAATCAGACCTCTCCTTCAATCACTAGGTTTCAGGTCTAATAAACAACTGACTGAGGTCTGGGTAAGGGATTGTAACTTTTTGGGGGGCAATCACCCTCAACATCCCAACCATCCTCAACCTCCCAATCATCCATTTATGGTTCTTTTAGTTCCACAGTTTGAACAGTACTTTTACTAGTTGCTCATCATTTTTGCCCCTAAGGAACCATGTTTTAATAACCATTTTCATAATTCTCTGAAAGTCAGGCCCCACCTGGCAGCTCTTCAAAAATTTGCTACACATTACGTTTTCTTGACTTCTGGTTGTTAAGTACTGACACTGGACTCTGCTGTTTCAGGAGTCTTATTATCCCCACTATAATTCATAAGCCAAGTTTTGTAATGACATGTCTTGGCATTAACCCTGGCCTACAGAAGATGACTACCCTTGAACTTCTCAGTGATTCTGGTACCTTCTCACTGTATATTCTTTATTGCTTTGGTGTATGATGTATTTTCTGGGCTCTTCTATGGAGCATAGTCTCCTGGTTGGATTTCTGGCCTTGAATAACGTCTTCATAGGATATTCACTCCAGCATGACAATATGTCTGAGTTTTTTAATCTCTTTCTCCACCATATATCATGGCAATTCTGACATTTCTACCTCATGTATGGGCAATGACTAGCAGCTTGTTTTCACCATCTCCCTGAGTCTTTGCCAGGGTGTTAAACCCTGTATCTCAGAAAGTTATCCCAAATAAACAAACTCTCTCTTATCCAACCCTCATGTCCCGCCTAACCTGATCAAACACCTACAAAATCCAGTGCCATTAGCACTCTTTCAGCTCCTAAGGGTGCATGTCAGCCAGTCCTGCAGCAACTTGGAATCTAGTCTTTCTTTCCTTATCAAGAACATCCCTTACATATCACATCCCTTGCTGTGGTTATGTTGTAACTCAACCCTAGTTATTGGCCTAGTGGACAGGACAGGAGTTTGAGGGCTGATCCTGAGCAAGTAGGGGGAAGGGTGTAAACATAGATAATCTTTAGGGAGAGAGGACACTGCATCATTTTTAAGTGGGGGAGACATCAACTGGGGGTAGGTGGGGCATACCTTGTCTTTCATTTGGAGGAGTAGGCCTTTTCTGAAGGCCCAGAGAGCTCAAGGAGATATGAGGATTCAAGTATTTTAGAGCATCAACCCCATGGGCTCTGATCTCAGCATAGCAGTGCTATATTAGAGGGAGTTAAACCTTTTTTGGATTTCAGTAGTCCTGGGCCTGGTCCTCAGTTTTTCTACCCTCCTGCTGCAGGAGATATAAGTTTCGTTGATGCTACCAAGGAGGACCTCTGGCTTTCATGCTTAACTTTTCTTTTTTTAAGGAGGTACCAGGAAATGAACCCAGGACCTTATAAATGGAAGGCAGGCAGTCAACCAACTACTGAGCTACATCTGCTCCCTTCATGCTTAATTTTTAAATAAAGGTTAATCATTCTCAGCTTTTTGTTCTATTTTTCAAAAGCATAAATCAAGCCTAACAAAAGCCATCCAGCTCCTTCCTCCTTATAATAATTATTTTCCCCATATTTCTCAAATGTCTGAAATATCACACCAAGTGCATTCCTTTCTACCTGTGGGCCAGTTCTGTAGAGGTAAAAGTCTTAGCAATTGTACTTATACCTTGTTTCAGGGGCTCTCTGTTCTCCACCTACCAACAGTGATGGGGCTTCTCCTTGCCTGCCATGCCAGTGTATGATCCAGCTCTAAAATCCTATCCTAGTGTGTGTTTTCTTAGGCCACTCTTGCTACCCTCTTACAGATCGGGTTTCCTGTGAAGCAAAAGTTCTGGTAGAGATTAGCATGCAAGTGCTTTATTAGGGAGAGGTCTTCGGCTCACATCTCCAGAAAAGAAGATGAAGGAAGGAAGCAGAAGTTGGCAGAGAGAGATGTGTAGTACTGCAGTCTCAGTAAACCTTATGGAGAATGCTGAGGATGGAATAATCTTTTAAAGCTGCCCCAACTTGGGGAAAGGGAAATGGGTCACTGCAGAAAGCCAGCCTGGTCAGGCGGCTCTTTAGCTGAGGGCTACCTGCCACAATATTTCCAGACGCTGGGTAAATAAGTCCTTTACTTCATATCCTATACCTCAATCAAAGTATCCACCAGAAGGAATCTGCTTCATTGTGGTAATAGAGTAGAGAATGAGTGGAACCAGGTAATCTCTTGGGGTACCTCCAGTACTACCATGACTTTCAGGAAAAAATAATGGAAGACTAAAGTATCCCCATATGACCAGATTGTTTGAAAATAATTTTAACTAGCTAACTGTGAATTTGCAGGTGATATTATTTGTTAAATCTTCTGACAAAACCTCCTCTGCAAAGGTACTTTAAAAGGGGAAGTACACAGGAGGGGCAATTATCCTGGTCTCAGTGTAACCATGGAAGGCTTCACATTCAGGATTTAGATCGATAAAGGAAGAGGAGCATTTTAAGCAGAGGTACAACACTGGCAGAATCCCAAGTAAAAGGAAGTATGACATGTTCTGTGCACTTCAGGCATTTAATATTGACATTTTCTTTGCATTAGAAATTAATGTTTAGAGAGTAAGACTACAAAGGCTACTCCCTTTGCTTCATAATGGACCAATCAGGAAGTATGAAGTACCTATTCTGTTTACATCGCTGCATATCTTTTGGATAATGACAGCAGTCAATATAAAAGAATTCTTTTATATATTGGATATGTTTGCTGGTATATCTTAAATAATTTATAATCATATTTCTTGACTTGTCCATTAATTTAGTATGTTCAACATCTAACCCCAAATGATCTCAGTTAGGAAAAAAAAAAAAGTGCTAACACCATTTTTTGTGAGTTTGACCCTGATTGTACGTAGTTCAACTTAAGATATGGCTGTCATTGACTTTTGCTGGTGTCCTCAGTTCATTAATTTCTTTTTACTGTTATATACTTTTGTTTCACAGCAGGGAAACAACTCCTCTCGATCCCATTAATCATTGTATTGCTAGCTAATGTGTCTGCTCAGATTCACAGGAGTGCTCAAGCTGGTCACAGCAGTGACGCAATGTCTTCCTGTGAATAACTTCAGGCTCCCTAGGAAGGCATTATTACATGACCTTACATGCCATCTGCCAAGCCATCTGCATCTTACTGTGGAGCCTAAATAAAAGTAATAGTCCCTGCTACCTTATTATTGGTGCCCTCATTCAACAAACATTTAATGAATGCCTACTGTGTGCAAAGCACGCTACCAGATGCTACAGGTAAAAAAGTCTCACATAGAAGAGCACTATGCAAGCAACCAACTACAAAACAATTGCAAAAGTTATAGATAGATGTATGTGCAAATTCTAGAGGGAGCTGTGGGATGTACGTTGGGAAGAAAGTGCATAAGGATTCTCTTTATGTGAAAGTTTGTACCATGTAAATAAACATTTCGTCCAGACTTTCAAATTACCAATAAAAAGTAAAAATAAAGATAAAAATAGAATCAATGGGAGTGATATGGTGTTTCAAATTGCCCTTCCTCAGGTAATTATATTGGTCATAAAGTGCAGGTGGCATTGCTTTCAGCTTGTGAAGAATTACCTATTATTCATCCTTGAATGTGCAGACACCCAGGAAGAAAAAGATAGATTGGCTTGGTAGGGGGTAGTGAGGATCTTAAGAGAAGCAATGCTCCTTGTTGTACTTGCAGTCATTGATGTAATTGCATGTTCTCTCTACTCCTATGTGCTAGGCTATATTTAAATTGAAACAGGCTCCTGCCAATATGTAAAAATGGAAAGTATGCCCTTGGTGCACTCCCTACTATGTTAATTATGTTTTCAACTGTAATATTCATGCAGCCTTTTATCTGAGGAACACTTACTATGTGATACTTACTATGGGCTAATTGTATTACAGAGGTAATCTCGTTTAATCCCTCACAGGAACTCTTTGGTGTAGCTATTAGTAATTAGTATCCCCATGCATGTGAGTAAACTGAGGCTGAGAGAAATTTAATACTGTAGCAGTTGGGAACCCAGCAAGAAACAGATTGCATGTTCAAAAGGGACAATTTCCAAAGGTGAGAACAGAAGTAGGGAAACCAATAAGGGATGGTCAAACACCATGGAACAAACATACAATAATGTCCATAGGAACATGCAACAGCAGGGAGCCAATACCACATGTAAGCCCAAAAGGTAGAGATGGATGTTACCAGAAGGGACATCATTGAAGGAAGAAAGACCACCCTAAAGAAGTTACAACCTCAAAGGAATGCAGCCACTGCCTGAAGCACGGGGAAAGAAGGAAGCCAACTGGAAGAACAAATATCCTGTCCTCTCTCCTCCCATCCTCTAATCTCCTGCTGAGGCCTCCCACTGACCAAATCACCCAGTGCCAGAAGGCAAGGAGCCTAAGTGATGCACTCTGACAAATGAGGCATGGAGAAGTTGGGGGTGGGGGCAGGGTTGGGAGGCAGAGAATAATCAGCACAAATAATTTGCCCAAAGTCACACAGCTAGTAAGAGGCAGTGCCAACGGATTCTGCAAACTGTCAAAGATCATGTGGCTTCTATTGTGACAAGCTGTTTTCCCACAAATTGTATTAATAACTATTTCAGACAGTTCCCCGTATTAAGATAGATAACAGAGATCACATACTCCAAAACCAAAACATGTTTTTAATAACATATATATCTGATAGTACACCTTGGATGAATTGTGTGCTTTATTAATATGTATCAATAAAATTGATTTAAATATATATATATATATATATATATATATATATATATATCATCTACAAAAGAAAAATATTTTGGCTCATAAAAGAAAGAATTTTCTATCAGTTGGAGCTATCTAAAAGTTACTTTGATAGGTACTGAAATCCCTCAAGAAGGTATTCAAATATGGCAGGTACTCAATAAATATTTTATAATGACAGTATGAATGAATGAATATTTATCAGGGACTCTATAGAAAAAAATTCCTAAGCTTACGAGACTTTTAAATTTGCTAATCTCTAAAGATTCCTTGTATCTCTACGATTCTATAATTCCATATATATATCTGATATATTCTTCAGAGCTCTCAGTTACAAATGCAAATTGCCTAAAAGAATTAGTTGTACAGTATGTTTAAGCAATCATATGGCTAGAAATATTATATCCCCAAGGGGGGGAATCATGAAGGATCATATCTCAGTCAGGAATGCTTTCAGCTGCTGGTGACAAAAAAATCTGAGCCCACATGTTCAGACAAATAGGTGGAGAGCATTTGTAAGGCAGTTGTTAGCACTGATGTTGTCACAGTTCTCTAGGGGCTTTTCCTTATGGCTGTACGTTAGCTCTAGCAGCTCCAAGATCAGTTTTCATGATTCAGGCCTGAAAAAGGATGAAGTGGCAATGTCTGAAAAAGGTTTCCCAGGATTATCACCACAGGACTCTTCTATTGCATGACTGGGCAGAAAGTGGTTGGGAGAAAAGGTTGATAATGGAAGGAGTCTGCCACAGCTTCACTAGCGTTATCAGTTGTAAAAAATGGACCTCCAGCAGGAGATGTTTGCATCAATTGGAGACAACCAGCAGCCTTCTCACAGGTTCAGGTTCAGGCTCTGTGGGCATGCCATGTTCCTTAACATTTCCTCCAGAGATTAGAACCAGAGAATAATTAGCCTATAGCCACCCCCATTACAGGTAAAGCTGTGACAGATAAGTGTGGAAAGTTCCTCTGAACAAGTTTTCAAGGTCAGTGCAGCATTTACTTCTCTACTTTTGGAAAATGGGATTAATCAAACTGGAATCATCAGAATAATGCCACCTCTAATTTGGAGGGAACAATTGTTAACTAATTTTAATCTTTGAACTGATGGGATTTCTAACATTTCTAACAGAGGTTTATTCAGCATCTGCTTTACCCTCTCTAGTGACAAGGAGCTTATAACCCACAAAGTAGGAACAACTTTTTTTTCAAACCACAGTCTACCCTTTATTCCATACTTTTTTTTTTCATTTTAAAAACAATTTATTGAAGTATATCATTCATACATGAACATACATAAACAAAAAGTGTATAGTAAAAGGTGTTTCCATCTTTTGGCAATTGTGAATAATTGTCACTATGAATATCGATGTGCAGATATCTGTTAGTATCACTGCTCTCAGTTGTTTTGAGAATATATGTAGTAGTGGTATTGCCGGGTCACATGGTAGGTCTATATCTAACTTCCTTAGGAACAGCCAAACAGACTTCCATAGTGGCTGTACATTCCCACCAACAGTGAATAAGTGTTCCTATCTCTCTACATACTCTCCAACACTTGTAGTTTTCTGTTTTGTTAATAGTGGTCATTCTAGAAGGTGTGAAACGATATCTCACTGTAGCTTTGATTTGTATTTCCCTAACACCCAGTGATGTTGAACATTTTTTCATGTGTTTTTTTGCCATTTGTATTTCTTCTTTAGAAAAATGTCTATTCAGGTCTTTTGCCCATTTTTTAATTGGGTCATTTGTCTTTTTATTGTTGAGTTGTAGGTTCTCTTTATATATCATGGATATTAGACCCTTGTCAGATATGCGATTTCCAAATATTTTCTCCCATTGAGAAGGCTGTCTTTTTACCCTCTTCACAAAGTCCTCTGAGGTGCAGAACTGCTTAATGTTGAGGAGGTCCCCTTTATCTGTTTTTTTCTTGTGTTACTCATGCTTTGGGTATAAGGTTTAAGAGACCCTCACCTACTATAAGATCTTGTAGATGTTTTCCTACATTATCTTCTAGGAGTTTTACAGTCCTGGCTTTTAATTTAGGTCTTAGATGCATTTGGAGTTGATTCTTTTACAGGGAGTAAGATAGGGGTCCTCTTTCATTCTTTTGGTTATGGATATCCAATTCTCTCAGCACCATTTGTTGAAGAGACTGTTCTGTCTCAGCAAAGTGGACTTGGTAGGCTTATCAAAAATCAGTTGCCATAGAGGTAAGGGTCTATTTCTGAACTCTCAATTTGATTCCATTGATCAATATGTCTGTCTTTACGCCAATACCCATGCTGTTTTGACCACTGTATCTTTTTTTTTTTTTTTTAATTGTGGGTAAAAATCAAAATTTTCACAATACATACCAACATTTGCAAAATGATATATAAATATATATGCATATATGTGCATTTGCTTACAAAAATGTTATTTATATATATATATATGTAAATATATTTTAAGAGGTGCTTAGATTACCCAAAATATTACACAGAACCCACTGGGATTCCCATGTTGCCCACCTCCCACACCTCCCACCACATCCCACACAAACATCTCCCACAAGTGTGGCCCACCACCCTCAATGGACTTACACATCCTGGGGCCTTGCCACCAACCATAGACCACACTTCAAGGCCAGGAAGCGTGAGTCCTCTGACTTTGCTCCATTTTTAGGATGTTTTTAGCTATTCAGGACCACTTTCCCTTCCAATTAAATTTGGTAATTGACTTTTCCATTTCTGTAAAGTAGGCTATTAGAGTTTTGATTGGTATTGTATTGAATCTATAAATAAATTTGGATAGAATGGACATCTTCATGATGTTTAGTCTTCCAATCCATGGACACAGAATGTCCTTCCATTTGTTTAGTAGTGTTTTATAGTTTTCTGAATACAGGTCCTTTACATTCCTGGTTAAATTAATACCTAGATATCTGAGTCTTTTTGTTGCTATTGTAAATGGAATTTTTTTTCTTGATTTTCTTCTCAGTTTGCTCATTACTAGGGTATAGAAAAGCTACTGATTTTTGTGTGTTGATCTTTTATACTGCCACTTTGTTGAACTCATTTATTAGCCCTAATAGCTTTGTTGTAGATATTGCAGGATTTTCTAAATATAGGATCATGGGAGAATTTTACTTCCTCTTTTCCAGTTTGGATGCCTTTTATTGTAGGAACAATCTTTTTAAAAAAAAAATTTTTTTATGTTTAACTAAAGCTAGCATTTTCTTAAAATCCTATAAATTGGACCTAGTTATTTTTTCTACAGCTAAATTGGAATATTCCTATTTCACATGACATCCTATAAATGAAAGTTATTGTTCATGTTCCCACTGTGGCCACTTCATCTTGTTTTCATCATTGTTTTCAAACTAACTATCATCCAGAAATGCTTATTCTAATATACTACAGTTTGATGATGTCCTTCTTAAAATTAAAAAAAAATGTACTGTCATCCCAAACAGAATAGCATACTTCAGATGTAATCAGAATATACTCTGATTCTTTTCATTTTTATACTACTATTTTTGAGACCCAAGATTATACTAGTTCTATATATGAACTGCTGTTGTGTTAGGATAAAGCAAGTTGCAGAGCCCTGTGGCCTGCCTCTAGATACTTTCCTTAAGGTTGAAACAATCCCTTAATTATTTCATGTCTTTTATGTTTGAAGCACTTAGAGCCTTTTTTCCAAATTTCCTCAAACTCTTCAAACTATGTAATCATTCATCCCACTGCTCCATTTGCCCATATTTATTCCATCAAACATTTTGTCATATGTCTTGATGAAATTCACTATAAATAGATAATTTTGATAAATTGGGGGGGGGGTTGAAAAATTTCAATGAAACCATTCACTGAAATTTCAATAAAAACCTATTACTTTATAATAACTCTAGAAAGTGCTTCATGTTATTTCATTAGAATCTTGTGATTAAGTAGACTTCAAAATGACTGTATATAGGGAAGTAGATATGGCTCAAGCATTTGGGCACCTGCCTACCACATGGGAGGTCCTGGGTTCAGTTCCCAGTGCCTCCTGGAGAGGATGAACAAGACACCAAGTTGACCCTACAGGCTGGCACGGCAAGCTGACGCAAGGAGACACAAAGAGGAAACACAATGAGAAACACAACAAAGCAGGGAGCGGAGATGGCTCAAGCAATTGAGCATCTCTCTCCCTCATGGGAAGTCCTGGGTTCAGTTCCCGGTGCCTCCCAAAGACAAGATGAGCAGATACAGAGAGTGTGCAATGAATCAACGAATGGACACAGAGAGCAGACAGCGAGCACAAACAAGGGGGTAGGGAGTAAATAAATAAAATAAACCTTTTTTAAAAATGACCATATATAAAACAAAAAACTCTGGCATGTTTAGCTGGAAAATTAAAAGAAATTATCCTGGAAATATTCCAATTTTTAAAACATATAGCCAAAGTAAAAAGAACATTACCATATTAGAATGTCACAGGTGTGGTACAAATGAGAAATGAAGAGAAAAAGGACCTTTCAGAGAATATAATGTAAAAGATATGTTTTAAAGACAGAAATTGATCACCTGATGAACATGGTATGCAAGGCATATTAAAGGAAAAGAGCAGGTAGCGGAGAGAGTAAATAAATTATTTGTCAACCTTTTTAGGGAGGAAGTTGTTAAGAGTTTACTGACTCCCTGTTGCCTTTTGAAGTGTGCAGATTGGAGGTACATGAACAAACACTGGCAAATGCCCAAGAATTCTGGAAATTATGCACAAACTAAACGTGGTTAAATCTATGAGACCAGATGGTAGCTACCTGAAATTTTTTATTTAACCCAGAGAGTAAATTGTTGAGCTGTTAGCCAAAATGCAAAATCCTTTCTTTACAAGTACAATGATGCTAAAGGACTGAGAACTAGCTAATGAGACCCTGACCATGAGAAGATCCCCAGGAGATTGTGGAAACTACAGCCAGGGATATTCATTGGCAAAAGTTGGGCCACTGCACACATAAAATCTTCTAACCTACAGGGGAAGTACAACCTAGTTTGGGAATAGAAAACCATGTTGGCCTATTAAGTACATGGAAAGAATAAAAAAGCCATTCATTTGACAAATATTTTATGAGTCCTTGCTATGTGCCAGGCACTGAGTTTGGTGCTAGGGAAAAAAAGAAGGAGCATCACCACCCCTTCCAAGTACACGTACAGAGACCATGCTCTCCCCAAACACTGGCAAGAAGGCCCTACCCTCTCCAAGCATGGGGATAGTGGGTAGGCTCTCTGTGAATGGTGGGTCACAGGCCCCATCCTCTCAGAGCACTGGGATGGTGGCCAGATTCTCTGCAATCCTTGGGGCACAGGTTCCACTGTCTCCAAGCACTGGGGTGGCAGCACTCTTCCTGAACAACAGAGTGGAAGGCCCACCCTCTCGAAGATTCAGGGCAGACTCACCCTTTCCACACACCTGGGCGGGCCTATTGTCTTGGATCGAGAAGATGTCAGGTTGCGTGGTCTCCCCTTGAATTGATTTTTCATTCAGTTTGTCCCTTCTCTGTCCCTTTTATTTCAAGCTGACAGTGGTTCAGTTCATACAAACTGCACAAAATACTTGTCAATCTTGCGTGTAGCTCACTGGGGTCCACACCATCAGACAGCAGGACTTTCTGCAGATCCTTTCCTGATAACTGCACCTCTAATCCTGACTTGCATGGAAATTGTTGATTGGTTATATGTTCAGTTAAACCCTCACATGGAGCACTATTCTCTGGAGGCTCACTTTCCAGAAACTCAAACCATCAATATTCTGGTTTCTTTATCCCCAGGATTTCAGGTCTTAGCTTATCCCTTTTCTCTTGCATATTACTATAAGCTGCAAGGAGATAGCAGGCTTCACATTCAGATTCCACATTTAGCTTGGAAATCTCATCTAAATATCCAAAATCATTGCATTCAAGTTCTGTCTTCCATCTGACATCAGAACTCAATTTTGCTGCCTCTTTAAAATAAGGATCGCCTTTCCTCCACTTTCCAACAACACATTCATCATTTTCTTCTAGGGCCTCATCAGAAGTGTCTTTATAATCCATATTTCTACCAACAGTATTTTCAAAGCAACATAGGCCTTTTCTATCAAGTACTTCACAATTCTTCCAGCCTCTACCCATTGTCCAATTACAAAGCCATTTCTACATTTTTGGTATTTGCAATAGCAGCACCACACTCACTTGTTTTCCAAAATCTGTTTTAGTTTTTCAGGCTGTTCAAGCAAATAGCATGAGAGGGGTCAACTTAAACAATGGGAATTCATTGGCTTACTCTTTTGAAGCTAAAAGAGAGTCCAAATCAAGGCATCATAAAGGTGATTCTTTTCCCCCAAATATTGGTGTTCTGGCACTGGCTGTCAGCTATCCTTGGCTTGTCTGTCACATGGCAAGGAACATAGTGGCATCTCCAGGTCTCTCTCTTCTCTTCTGGGTTCTGGTGATTTCAGCTTCTGGTTCCTTCCTTTGTGGCTTTCCCTCTCTCAGCCAGAATTTCGGTCTCTTATAAAAGACTCCAGTAATAAGATTAAGACCCACCCTGATTTAAGTGGGTCACACCTTCCTAACTGAAGTAATGTCATCATAAGGTCTTATTTGCAATAGATTCATACCCACAGGAATGGATTAAATTTAAGATCTTGTTTTTCTTGGGGTAACTACAGTTTCCAATCATCCTAACACTTAACACATTGACAGAGCTTAGCAATGGAATAACACATGCAATGTACATGTGCTTTTGTGAGCTAGCTCCTATTCAAGATTTACAAATAATGTTGGGTAAAGGGATAAATCAGGCAGTGGTATGACTGCTTCATTATAATTCCATTCTGTAAAAATATGTAAGGATTTTTTTAGGGGCCAGAATTTTTTAATTTGCTGTCCATGTTGAAATAAAGAAAAAAAATTGTGGAGATCTGGGAATTACTTTAAATTGCTATTTGTGGTGTGTGTGTGTGTGTGAGAGAGAGAGAGAGAGAGACAGAGACAAAGACAGAGACAGAGAGACAGAGAGAGAGAGAAAAAAAACAGACACAGAAGGACATCCAACATGGAATTTAGATACCACGGATATTATGATGCTGTTGTGGTTATGCTTCAATTCTGAAGAATAAAAATCCAAACATTTCAGCACTAGCAAAAAGTACCATAAGAAATAAAAATGATTTCATTCAATATTTAACATAAAAATGTCCATTGGCGAACTTTCATAAAATGTGGTTCTTATATAATGTCTCATACTCATTCTGGCTGTCAGTGGTCATCAGTAAGATCATTATCATTTTTAGTTTAATATAAATGGAAATAATGAAACAACTAACACCAGAATTAGGTTAGGTCTCCCTGTTAATCATTCTCATGGCACTGTGTACTTTTGCCTTTTAATATTCATCACAACTACATTTATGAAAGAGTTTATTACTATATGGCTCTTGTCTTAACTTTGAAGTGCCAAGATAACAGAGATTTGTTCACTACTGTATCCTAGCATCTATTACAGTGTCTGGCACATAACAGGTCCTCAAATATTTGTGAATTAATCAATGATGGGATAAATGTCAGAAGCAGGGGTTATCAGAGATGAGGTGAAAGAAGGTCAGCGGTTATATGCAGCTCAGAAATGAGGTGAGGGTTGGGGTAGATTCAAGGGCCAGTGACGGGTGAAGTTCAGTGATGGGGTAAAAGGTACCTGCTATAAACATGACTTTACAACATAAAATAAAATGTAATGCTTACATATTTGTGTTTTGTTGTTGTTGTTGTTGTTCATTTGTTTTGTTTTGTTTAGGAGGTACCAGGAATTGAACCCAAGACCTTGTACATGGGAAGCAGGTACTCAAACCACTGAACTACATCCACTCCCCACATTTGTTTTTGAGTCATTTAATTTTAGAATCAAAGCATATGGTAAACCATATTTTTCATATTTTCATCCCCAAAGTCTAAAGTATAGGTATTATATTCTCTGCATTGAAATGTTGGTTGCATTTTTCTGGTGTGGTTGCTTGAGAATATTCACTTTGTGTTAATTCATTGAGCTGTGCACTTTTTATACATGCACTTTGCTGTATGTGTTTATACTTCAACACAAATTTTACTGTAAAAGATGTTGACAATATTTGATTGACATATTTCCATTTATAGCTAATCCTTTTCAAAGCTCTGACTATTCAAATTTAAGAGCTCTAAAGAAACACTGTCCATTCTCGAATTGCATGAATTAGAAGTGTCGCAACTGTTTATTTTTGTTTCAATATAATGTTCATTTTGCCCAAAACCTAACACTGAACTTCCACTTTAAGAATCTTTCCAGCTCCAAAACTCTGAGTCATATTTTGTTCCAGATGACATACTGGGATAAACAGGGCCAACTTATCCAAGAGGCACAGTAGGTACCGTGCTAGGGGCTCACAGAAATGCCTGAATCTCTTTTAAAATCAGAAGAAAAAATGAACATTTAGGTTGAAAAATAGGTTTTAATATAAAATATTAACATTTATATAACACATATATCAACTTATTGATATATAATATTAACATATACAATATAATACTCACATATTTGTCTTTATATAAACCTTTTGAAAATCATAATATTTAATATTTTTATGGAACAAGGGACTCACAAAGGCAAAAGTGCCTAGCGCCCACAAAAGTCATAATGTGGCCCTGGGGATGAAATGTATACTAGAAATGGATGGATTAATCCTATTATCCTGAAGCACATTATGGTTTAAAATAAGGGATAAAATCCATGGAGTCTTCTAAAATTAGGTCACAGACTAACCTGGCCCCTACTAGCAATTTTTTTTCCTCATAAAACTGTAAATCATTCTGTCTTTTTATTGGCAAATTTCAGTAAAGCCTATCACTTTTATTTTATTAAAATCTTTAACTGAAGGCTATCAAAACTAAAGACAGAACTCACCCTGATGCTGCAACAGTGAAGAATGCTTAGAAAATACTTAAACCATATTTCTCTTTTTTATTTATTTCACTTGTTATTTTTTCTTTTTCTATGTCTTCACTACATATTTTCCTATTAGCAGAATGTTTGAATTTATATAAATAGCAACTCCAAATATTTGGAAATTTCAGTAAATCGATTTGAAAAGCAAGTAGTATTTTTAAGTTGTGCTTATGATGCTCTCTTTCTCCCTTTCTCTCTCTCTCTTTCTCTCTTTTCTTGTTCTACCTTTACTGGATGAAAGATTTGTTCATTGTATGCTATAAAAGCCCAAGCAATAGTAGCAAACAGAAACAAAAGACAGGCATGGGATCCAACAGGATGTCAAATGTAAGCTATCAATCACAAGCATCATTGACAGATATTCCTCATCAGATTAATATTTTAACCCCTTCTCTATATCAGGAACTGTAATTAAATCCATAGGAATGGAAAGTTTTCAACATCTGGTTCATTTTCCTCTCTAAAACCTCCTAGGTCCAATCAAAAGACCTAGGAGAGTCTGCCCAAATGAAAGTAGAAACAACTATTTTAGGAATATAGAGAGTTGCTTATCAGTGACTGGAAAAATAACAAGGCATACAAGACCTTAGAAAGATTTTTACTCACTATGGACAATTCTTTTAACAATATATATGCAACTTAAAATTTCCCTTTTTAAGCTCATTCAAATATATAATTCAGTGCTGCTAATTATGTTCACAAGGTTGTGTTACCATGACCACTACCCATTACCAAAACTTTTCATTACTCCAAAGAAACTCTGCATAATTTAAGCATTGACTTTCAATTTCCTATACCCACTCTGGCCCCTGGTAACCTATATTCTAGTTTCTAGCTCTAGAAGTTTGCTTATTCTAATTATTTTATATCAGTGATATCATACAATATTTGTCCTTCTATGCCTGGCTTGTTTAACTCAACATTATGATGTGTTCAAGGTTCATCCATCATACTGTCACATGTATTAGAACTTCATTCCTTTTAAAGGCTGAATAATATTCCATTGTATATACTTTATCCTTTCATTTGTTGATGGACACTTGAGTTGCTTCCATATTTGGGCAATTGTGAATAATGCTGCTATGAACATCAGTGTGAATATATCAGTTCAAGCCCCGGTTTTGAATTCTTTGGGGTGTATACTTAGAAGTGGGATTGCCAGGTGTTATGGTAATTCTATACTTAACTTTCTGAGGAACGGCCAGTCTTCTACAGTGGCTGCACCATTTTACATTGCCACCAGCAATGAATGAGTGCTCCTACTTCCTTACATCCTCTCTAACACTTGTAATTTTGAATAGTAGCCATTCTAGTGAGTGCAAAATTGTATGCCATTGTAGTTTTGACTTGCATTTCCCTATTGGCTAACAATGTTCAGCATCATTTCATGTGTTTTTTTCCTCCAGCTATTTATCTTCTTTGGAGACTGTCTACTCAAATATTTTGCCCATTTTTTAATTTGATTGTTTGTCATTTTATTGTTGAGTTGTAGGATTTCTTTATATATTCTAAATATTAAACACTTATTAGATATGTGGTTTCCAAATATTTTCTCCTATTGTGTAAAGTGTCTTTTTACTTTCGTGATAAATGCCTCTGAGGAAAAAAGTTTTTAATTTTTATGATGTCTCATTTATGCATTTTTTTGTTGTTGTTGTTGCTTATACTTTGGGTGTAAAGTCTAAGAAACCATTGTCTAACAGAAGGTCCTAAAGATGCTTACCGATATTTTCTTCTAGGATTTTGATAGTTCTGGCTCTTATATTTAGGTCTTTGATACATTTTGAGTTGATTTTTGTATATGTTGTACAGTAGGGGTCCACTTTCATTCCTTTGCATATGGGCATCCAGTTTTTCCAGAACCATTTCTTGAAGAGAACATTCTTTCCCAACTGAGTGGGCTTTACAACTTTTACAACTGTCAAAAATCAGTTGGCCATAAATGTGAGGGTTGATTTATGAACTCTCAATTTGATTCCCTTGGCCTATATATCTGTCCTTGTGCCAATATCAGGCTGTTTTGATCAATATGGTTTTATAACAAGTTTTGCATAGATGTGCTATCCATTATTGAAAGTGATGTATTGTGGTTTCCTACTATTAATGGAGAACTGTCTATTTTCCCCTTCAAATCTGTTGATATATCCTTCATATATTTCAGGGCTATGATTTAGGTGTATATATATTTACAATTGTTATGCCTTCTTGTTGAACTTACCCATTTATCAGTATATAGTGACTTTCTTCATCCCTTGTAACAGTTTTTTACTTAAGGTCTATTTCATTAGATATTAGTAAACTTATCTCAGTTCTCTTTTGGTTACTATTTGCATTGTATTTTTTCCCATCCTTTCACTTTTAAACTATTCGTGTTTTTTCATTTATGGTGATTCTCTTGTAAACAGTATATTTTGTTAATCCATTCTGCCAATCTTTGCCTCTTGACTGGAGAGTTCAATCCATTTGCATTTTAAGCAATTACTGATAATGCAGAACTTTCTTCTGCAATTTGCTATTTGTCTTTATAAGTCTTATATCTTTTTTTTTTTTTTTTTTGGTCGTTTAAGGTTTTTATTTCATAATCATAAATTTAACTCTGCAATCCAGCTACACTTGAAAGAAGGGGAGGATGATATGGAACCCAAAGAACTGCAGCAACAGTACAAAGATGAAAGGAGAGCAGACCAGGGGTGGTGGTGCTCTCCTGAGCTGCAGAAGGAATGGTCTGGTAGTTAAGACAAAAGACAAATCATATTTCTTAGACTCGTCCACAGTCAGCAATGGTGATCTTCTTGCTGGTCTTGCCGTTCCTGGACCCAAAGCGCTCCATGGCTTCCACAATGTTCATGCCCTCTTTCACCTTGCCAAAGACCACATGCTTGCCATCCAACCACTCAGTATTAGCAGTGCAGATGAAAAACTAGGAACCATTTGTGTTGGGTCCAGCATTGGCCATGGATAAGATACCAGGACCCGTGTGCTTCAGGATGAAGTTCTCATCATCAAACTTCTCCCCTTATATGGACTTGCCACCAGTGCCATTGTGGCGTGTGAAGTCACCACCCTGGCACATAAACCCAGGAATAATTCTGTGAAAACAGGAACCCTTATAACCAAATCCTTTCTCCCCAGTGCTCAGGGCATGAAAATTTTCTGCTGTCTTTGGAACTTTGTCTGCAAACGGCTCGAACGAGACATGGCCCAAGGGCTCGCTGTCGATGGCGATGTCAAAGAACACGGTGGGGTTGACCATGGCTGCGCGTGAGGAACTGCAGTGGCAGACGCGGTGTCTGCAAGGCCAGTCATATCTTTTATGACCCTTAATTCTTCCATTAATGCTTACTTTTTTATCTATTTGGCTTTTTATACTATACCATTTTGAGTCCCTTCTCATTTCTTTCTGATTATATTTTTTCAGATATTTTTTGTGATTACCAAGGGGTTAAAGTTTAACACCCTAAATCTATAACAACCATACTTGATTTGATAGCAACTTAACTTCAATAGCGTACACATAGACTATTCCTTATACCCTTCTGTCCCCCACCTTTTTTGATACTTGTTACAAATTATATCTTTGCACAGTGTATGTCTAAAACCATAGCTTCATCAATACTTTTCATACATTTGAATTTTAGCACCTTTAAGAAGTAAGAAGTGGAGTTGCATACTAAACCAATACAGTACAGTAATATGGGTGTTACCTTTGTTGGAGGTCTCTATTTCTTTATGTTGCTTTGAGCCAAAGTCTAGTGTCCTTTCCTCTCAGTATGAAGAACTACTGTTAGCATTGCTTGTAGGGAATGTCTTCTAGTAATATTTGCCCACAGCTTTAGTTAATCTGTGACAGTCTTAATCTTGCCCTCATTTTTTGAAAGAAATCTTGCCAATACAAAATTTCTGGGTTGACAATTATCTTTCAGCTCTTTGCCTTCCTGCCTCCATGGTTTCTGATGAGAAATTGGCAGTTCAGCTTATTTGGGGATTCCCTTGTACATATTTTTTTGCTTTTCTCTTGCAGCTTTCAGAAATTTCTTCTCATCCTTGACATATGAAGATTTGATTACTATGTGTCAAGCATGGTTCTCTTTGAGTTTATACTGCTTTGGGTTCACTGGGCTTCTTGAATGTGCATATTCATGTCTTTCATTAAATTTGAGAAGTGGTCTGCCATTATTTATTTGAATGTTCTTTCTTCCCCTTTCTCTCTTTCTTCTCCCCCTGGGACTCCCATAATATGTGTATTTAGTATGATTCATGGTGTCCCACAGGCTTATTAGGTTCTGTTTGATCTTTTTTTATTCTTTTTTTCCTTTATCCTCCTCAGCTTGAATTATTTAAATAGTCTTGTTTTCAAGATCACTGATTCTTTATTCTGTCACCTCTAATCTGCTGTTGACACCCTGTAGGGAAATTTTCATTTCAGTTATTATGTTCTTTAATTCCAGTATTTGTGTTTGGTTCCATTGAGAATCTCAAAGAGATTCACATAGTATTCATTCATTGTTTTTCTCATACACTTTAGTTCTTTCTCTGTGTTTTCCTTTATCTCCTTTAGTATATTCAGTATCATTTTTTTTTTAAAGTCTTTATCTGGTAACTCCAAAGCCTAGTCTTTTTTGTTGATGGTTTCTAGATTTTTATCTTGGTCCTTTGGATTAGTCGTCATTTCCTATATCTTTCTTTGTCTCAGAATCTTTTGTTGCACACTGTACATTTTAATATTTTTAACTGTTAACTCTAGTATTTAGTCACTGAGTTGTCTGTTCCTTGTGTTTGCATCCAGCTAGTGATATGACCCAGATTTTCTTGATTGCCAGGAGCTAATCAAAACAAACAAAAGCAAAAAGCACCTTTCACTGTTTTTGCAAATTGGGTCTTCTTTGACTGGTGGTCTTTTTCAGAGCTTGGTCCTCCTATCAACACTATTAACCAAGGCAAATGCACAGTGCAGGGTCCTCTCTGTCTTATCTGAGCCTATGTGGAGCCAAGGAGCCTGATTCTTTCCCTGGGATTGCACTTTTTCCTGGCCTTAGGAATTCCCTATTTATAGTTTAAGGTGTTCAAGTGAACACCCCCTCTACTCCCTTTGAAATAGACTTCCACTGCCTCTTGGGTGCTCTTTTGTATGGCTTAATGCAAGTAGTCCTTTGCCCCAAGCCATTTTGACTTAATTGTTTCTCACAGTGCCCTTGATGTTTGCAAGCTGCTTCTCTGCCCTCAGAACAAACTCTGGGAGGTGAGCCTGAGACAAGTTCCCATACTCAGACCTTCAGACTTCCACCTAATTGATTGTCACTAACATACATGTACCCCATTAGGCCACTGCTGCCTGCCATGATGCTGGGGGTTGGTGTGCTGTAACTCCTGCAGGGAGAGTGGAAGTCAATGGTTTTTACTGCAACTTACCAGCTTCTTTCTCCCACTCGTCCCCAGATGCTGCACAGTGTTCTACCAGAGTCCAGAGTTTCAAAATATTGATACAGACAGTTCCTGAAAGTTCAACAGTCGTTTTGGTGGAGTGACTGATTCCTGGAGCTTCCTACTCCACAATCTTCCCACAATTCACCTCCACAATGGACAATTTTGAATAGCTTAAAATAATCATAAACTTCTTTAAGCTAGTAGACAGTGCCCAAGAGCATTAGAGAATTGAGTGTCTGATTAGTTAACATTATCATAAAGATTTGGCATGAAATAGATGGAAAATCTAGGCCATGATACTCTAATAAAATAGGCACCAACAATGTAAATGATGCTGTTTAATGTACAATTACTGCAGAGATGGTTCTTTTTAAATTAAATTATTATTCTAGCATAGGGCTTTTTTTTTTTCATATAATGCAGGTATTCCATTCTTTGTTTTTAAACGCAGGATGATCATTTTTATCTTAACCTTAATTTGGACCCTCAAATTTACAATTCTGCCCATGCATATTAAATATTTATAAATGGTTTGCTCAGCTTTGTCAATACCTCCAAACTTAGCATCCCAGAAGAAGCTATAGTCTCAGCAAATATTAAACTATACTTTAATATCTATACCTCATACTTACTGTTTATTTCTCTAAAGTCATTATAATTATTTTAAATCTATATTGGTACTTGGAAATGAGAATTGACCTTCTCCATACTGCCAAAGCGACTTCTGGATTTGGCTGCATATTTTTTGACTTGTGGAACCAGTTTGAATTCTGTGAACCAAATTTTAATTAAAATAAATTAGCTTGCCTCTGGATTTCTGATGTTCTTGTTCGCATAGTTTTAATAATTCATATTAAGTAAATTGCTGAGTTAAGGAAAATGTGGTAAAGAAGAAATATATTTTTATTGAACAAGGTTCAGGGAGAAGTCAGAGATAGCTAAAGCTAAAGATATTTAGTTAATTTTAGTCCAGATTAAACAAGCGTGTTTTTAAGCTAGAGTTAAAAGTTGGTATTATGGATTAATCATGTTCCCCACAAAGTGAGGTCCTATCCTTTGGTCCTGTGGATGTCAAGATGCTATTAAGATGAGGCCAAACTGAATCAGAGTGGGTCTTAATACAATATCACTGGAGTCCTTATAATCAGAGGAGATTTGGACAAAGTACTAGGCACGAGAAGGAGACAGATGGCAATATGACAGAGGCAGAAACTGAGTTATGGATTGCCAACAAGCCACCACCAGAATGCTACAGGTGTCAGAGAAAGAGCATGATCCTACCGAAATCTTGATTTTGGACTTCTAACCATCCAAAACTGTGAGTTAATAAATTCCTGTTGTTTAAATGAACTATTCCTTGGATTTATTAGGGAAGCCCTGGCAAACTAAGAGAGTTGGGTACTACTTTCTTATTTAAAAAAGTGATAGAAAAGAGTGAGCGTTTCTCCCTTCCTCCAGTATTAGCACTAGAAAAAAAGCACCATTTATTAGTGTTATCCAAGGCAGAGAAAGAAAAAGAGACTGCTTTAACAGTGTAGGAGATATTATGGAGGCTGGTGTTGAGGGTCTGATTATTTAGATAGTCCACTGGGATAAGTCAATGATTCTTGCCCCATCCTACTTCTTCATCCAACATGGAACTGAATGGAGCTAAATGATAGAAGACTGTACCAGAGGCTGAGAAAAAAATGTAGAAATCTGGAGAAGAGAAACAAAGAATTATGAGACCATTGAGCCTTATTATAGAAAAGAAAAAAGACAAGAATCCGAAACAATGGTTTTGCTCGCTAAGAGTTGCAAGCAGACCCAGGTCTGCTGGTGAACTGAGAATAATTTGAAAAGAACTAAGGAACCACTTCCAGACTCCACCATAGCCTTCCCCACCTCACTAATGCCACATAACTTTTATAAACCTGGTATGGGTTCAAAATGAGCTTCTTGAACCTGAATTAAAAGTTTGCATTGTATATCCTTCCAGACTTCATGTGTGTGCATAACTAGCCAACAGAAAAGTGGTTTAATAATGGACTGTACTAGTATTCTCTTCCAATTTTGCAGGTAGTGCTAAGGTATGCTAACTTCAATACATTCTGTTAAGTCTAATCAATCTAAGGGGAAGACAAATAGCCCAATTTTCTTCTCTCCAAATACAATATCAGATCTTTCTGGAATGACCTTATTTCTGTGCCAGAGACCAGGTATTTTGAAGAACATATACAAATACAATAATTTCAGGAGCTTTAAGATACAGGTTCACAGAAAGCACTAAATACAGGATAATGAGTGGAACTTATTGAACCATTGAAGAACTTTGAGGACTAAGTATTCAGAAGTTATACTTCTTGTGGTACAAGTTTGTTGGATAGAAAAGGCTAAAGGTATATTCTGGAGTGGCTTTACCTCTTCTTTCGTGTGTATTTATAGTAACACGGCAGAAAGGAAAGTTTTTTTCTTGAAAGTATAGATCAGATACTGTGCAGGGTGATAATAGGAAATATACAGAGAAATTTCTGGAGCTCCCCCATCCTACCACAATTATAAATAAGCAACTGAACCAAGTTCCAGAGGGAATAATTGAAATCACTACTAGGATTTGAGAATAAGAAGAAGTAGATAATCCAACCCACTGATTCATCCTTTCAGTCACCAATTTGATATAATATGAAGAGTGATAGGTCCTGCAGATTAATTGTAGATGTTGGAAGCTAAATGAGTGAGTGCTAACTATAGCTTGTGTTAGGCCTGGTATTGCTTCTAATATTAGAACAATCTTTCCGATCTTGATTTGGTGTGATAATAGATCAGGAAAATGCATTCTTTTCTTCCCTTTTTCTAACTGTATTTAATTTTTGAGTAAGTTATTTATTCACAAGTTTCACAATTCTAAATATACAAAAGGATATGTAATGAAAAGTCTCCCTCCCATCTCTGTCCCCCAGCTACCCATTTCCTTTCACTCCAAGGTCCCCGGTGTTATCAGTCTCTCATATATCCTGCAAGATGTTTTATGCATATATGAGAAAATACTTATTATTCTCACCCTTTTTTACATAAATGGGAGTATACTATGCACACTGTTCTGTACCTTGCTTTAATAACACATATATCTTAAAAATCATTCCATTTCAGTACATAAAAACATCCCTATTACTTTTAAATGACTGCATATTGTTCCATTGTATGAATTTACCATTCTATATTTAATTCCTCTCATATTTACTGACATTTAAGTTGTTTCCAGTTTTTTACTATTATAACTATAATGCTGCAATTAATATTTCTCTAAACACAGCTTGCACAATGCAAGCACATCTATAAAATAAATTCTTAGGGAACTGCTAGATCATAGTATATAAGCAAATATATATAAGTTGGTAATTTTGATAGCTATTGCCAAATTACTCTCCATGGAGATATTAACAACTTATACTCCTACCCTCATCAACAAAATGTTATTAAATGTTTGATTTTGCCAAGTCTTATATATATAAAATAGCATTTCTGTTCAGTTGTACTTTATATTTCTCTAATTATGAGTGAGGTGAGTATCTTTTCATATGTCTAACAGCTACTCCATTGCTAGGACATATTTTACCATCCACCAGAAAGTAAATTCATGTAATGTCTTCATTCAGGTTATGAGATAACTTCTCTGGTACATGTAGCAAGGCAGCATTAAACATTAGTAATCTTAGGCTGAATGAAGATCAAATACACAGGTTTCCTGGTCCTAAGATATCTAGCTAGGGAATAAATTTCACAACTAGATTGCCTATGAGTAAGTACATAATAAGAATATAAAATGAAAATTTACCTTGTTATTACTTTCAAGCCATGGATCAAATGGAACTATGGAATGAATTACTTAAGTCTCAGCTCAAAACTCTCATAACACTGAAATGTTAACAAGTTTGGGTTTATTAATAGAACCTCCCTTTTGGGGCTTTTCTTAATGGAGCCTCCCTTTATAGTGTTATCTCCCTAGTTACATGCCTTCTTGCAGATAAGACCAACCAACAGATAGGTAAAAATGAAGTGAAGGAAATAAATTTGATCTATAAATCATACTGCCCTCCAATTCTAGGTATATTTTGTCATAACCACCATGAAATAGTACAAGTAAAAGACCTGAATATTTCTTTTTTAAACCCAAATGGAGAAAGCAAAATTGAAGCTTACATACTTCCTGGATTTATACAAAGAAATGCGATTCATGGAAAAAGAAACCCACAAATTTGGGGAAAAAAATTAAACATATGAAATTTTCCACTGATTAAACCAGGTCAGGGTATGAGATAAAAAAAGATTAAGTGAAAATGAAAACTCCCTTTGACCACACAGGAAGTAAGTTATGGGTTAATTATGCAAAAAGGAGAAGAAAAATTATATATGGAACTGAACAAGGACAAGAGAAATATAACTTTAGACTCCAAATTATTGGATATTAAGAAGTTTTACTTGATAAAAGTTTTTCTTTTCCAGTCTAGGTCACCTTAACCCTGTTCCTTCTAAAGATAGCTACTTGTGATTATGGCTACAGCCTTATGGCTTAATTTATACAAAACCCTCTAGAACAGGGGTTCTTAACCTCTTTTGTTCAATGGACCCCTTTGCCAGTCAGGTGAAAACCATGGACCCCTTACTAAATCCACACTATATGGTGTATTATTTAATAAATATATCACACCTGCATCAACACGTCCCCACAAGAATAATGTTTTTTTTGAATTTCAGTTCAAGCTCATGGACCCCTTGTTAAGAATCCTTGTTCTAGAAATAAGTATAAATTGGACCTGGAACGCAAATCCATCCTTTTGGGAAATGACATAAACTGAAGCACATCTGGTAACCACTCATGAGGTTCTCTGAACAGACTAAAAGTACTCAGTCCCCACACCTAAGACTAACTGGACTTTCTTGTAATTAACATGTAAGTACATGCAACTTCTTTGCATATGTAGGAGGTATAGACTGAGATTTATGGAAGGTGTAAAGTTTCTACCATAGTTGCTGGGGAAGGGAAACTAAAGCAAAAACAAACACTGATGATAATTGGTGCATACAGAAACCCAAGTCAACCTTGAAGTGCCTGGTATGAGGATATAGTTTAAAAGTACACTAGATTTCATCTAACAATGCCTGACTATAAATTAATGTTTCTATAACAGGCATAATACTCAGGAAGCATTTACTGGTACCATAAGTGATGGAAAAATAAAAATAATTTTTTTTTTTAAATCTCAAGTCTAGGATAAATAATCTAATATAATTAAATAATACAAAGAGAACTGCACAGAAATTTTAAGAATCACACCCTGAAGAGGATGCAGCAGAAGACTGGGCTATTTTAAGATTCTACATGGACCTAAATTATATTTTGATATAAAATTTACCTGGATTTCACTGGGGACATCCAACCTTTAAAAATTCCATGTCAAATAACTATATCAAATTGAAATCAATGTTGCCAATATCTGGCCCATAAAATAATCAGCATAGCTTTAGGGATGGGAGAGGCTGTGGAAATCAATAAGTAATGCTGTAGTATGGTCTGAACTGCATGAGTCAGTCAAAATTTAACTGTGGGTCAGTTTTTGCCCACACTCAAGAGACTGAGGTTTTCAATATGTTAGAAATAATTAGCAAGAGAATATAACTTGATTTGATGGACTTAGAAAAGTATAAAGCTGTGATTCAAAGATAAATCATGATATATTGTTTACAGATTTGTACATAAAGAACTGATAATAGCTAGATAGTTAATGACATATCCTTCAGTTATGTCTTATAGTGTCTTAGTTTTGGAGTATGCTTTTTTCCTTTTTTATTTAAGTGAAAATACCTACAGAAAAGTGAACAAATTATATAAGTATGTTCTTTGATGAATTATCACAAATGGAACACATCTATGTAATTATCACATAGCTCAAGAAATAAACATGGCAACCATCATTGAAGCTCTCTTCATGCCTCTTCTCAATTTCTAGCCCCTCCTACCTCTGCAAAGAAAATTGGTCTTCTAATACTATAGATTATTTTGCCCGGTTTCACATTTTACAAATGGAATTATATTCTTTTGTATCTGTCTTCTTCTATTCAATATTGTATTTGTGAGACTCCTCCATGTTGTATGTTCTTGTTGCATGTTTATTTATTTCATTTTAGGGTGCAATAGCATCTTGACTGTAAATTAAAAAGTGAGATCTGCTAGGGAAGTTACAGTAGTCACTTGTAACCCTCAGGAGTGCCATTCATTTTTGTTTTTCCAATCAATAGACTCTTCCACTTACCAGCACTATGCTTACGTATACCACTAATCCTTAGTGAGTTGTTTTATTGCCTCTGGTTGAGAGTTTAAAATCATTGTCACTGAAGCATAGATAGAATATCTGGCTTTGCTCTAAGTGACTGTTCTTGCATATTCAACTACTCCTCTGACTAGAAAAGACAGCAGTTCTAACTGGTCAAGGAATGAGCGTCAGTTTAATGCATCGAATGTTAATATCAGTTACTCTCAGAAGACCACATTTTCAATGTAACAGACACCCTAATTAATAGTGTAACTTTTACAGCCACAAAATGCTGCTTTTCAGAATGAAATTACAGTATTTGGATAGAAACTTGTAAGGACAAGTATCACACATGGACTTAGGGGGCTGAGGACAATTGGGCCCTCCTTTAGTTTGTGAATCATCTTCATCTGTATCTTAGGTTAATATAAGGTAGAAAGGTCACAGAAGTGGATATTAAATGAACACAACAATGAAACAAATATATTCGAGAAATTAGGAGCCAATTATAAATTTGTGAATGGAGATCCCTAAACTGCAGAAGAAGAAGCACTCTTGCCTAGCAACTTGCAGCCTTTCCATGATTGGGCAGGGTGCCTATTTTTAGTTGTCATCTGTTGCTGAGCCAGATGAATGCCGCCCCCTTCTTTCACTTTGCTTTGGATAATGGCCAAATACCAGGATTTACTATTCCTTAAATAGTATAGCTACCATCTGTTCACAATCAATAGAAAAAACATTGAGATGGGGACAATGCCATGGTCTCTTGGCCCTTCCTGCCTCACTAGAGTAAGAAAGCATTGAGTTATTTGCCATGTGACCTTATTTCTTGCTTTTTTGAACATATGGAATTGTTAAACTATCTTTAAGAGGGCATGGTGGAGGGCGGATATGGCTCGGGTGGTTGGGCGTCCATCTCCCATATGGAGGGACCTGGGATCGATCCCCAGGACCTCCCGGTAAAATTAAATAAATAAATAAATAAATAAATAAATAAATAAAGAGGGCATGGTATAGCAAGGCTCAAACCAGGTTTCTCCTAGGAAATAATTAATATAATTCATAATGAGGTAAATAAAATGAAAGTATAGTATATTCTTTATTCTTTCTCCTTTGCATGATACCCTGAGAATTTTTGCATGTAGCTATTTCATGTTCTATCAGAGAACAGAGGAAGACTACCACTCATTTCCCCAAATAAGAACGAAAAAATGGTATTTGGATGTTGTTTGGTCAGCTTTCACTAGGTTATGCTAGGCTACAAACAGCCCCAAAATATCAGTGGGTTGGGAAGCGGCTGTGGCTCAATCAGTAGAGCTCCCGTTTACCATATGGGAGGCCCTGGGTTCGGTTCCCGGGGCCTCCTGGTGAAGGCAAGCCCGCCCGCACGGCGTGGTTAGCTGACCCAGCGAGCACAAGCAGCAAGGGGGGGATAAATGAATAAATAAATAAAATCTTTAAAAAAAAAAAATATCAGTGGGTTTACAATAACAAATTTGATTTCTCATTCACATTCCATTTTGCCTAGAGGTAGCTGTGGTTCTGCTCTATGTATCTTTTCTGTTCTAAGTTCCAGAAAAAGGAACAGCTCCTATCCAGACCTTGCCATTCTGATGGCAGAGAGAAAAGCAGAAACAGAACTTGACAATGGTTTATAAATTTTCTGCTCAGACATGGCATATACCACCTATATTTACATTCCATTGGCTAAAGTAACTTGCAAAGTATCTTGACAAATGTGGTAGGTTGACTCATGTACCTTAGAAAAAACCGTGTTCTTAATTTTAATCCATTCCTGTGGGTGTGAAGTCATTGTAAATAGAACCTTTTGAAATTATTTTTAGTTAAGGTTGAATGAGGTGGGTCTTAATCCTATTACTGGAGGCTCTAGGAAGACAAAGCTTCATGGAGGAGCAGAAGCTGGAAGTGAATTGAACCAGAAGAGAAAGGCAAGGTCGCCATGTGCACTGCCATAATCACAACAGCCAGCCCCAGAACACATAGTCTTCCAGGAGAAAGTATCATCTTGCTTATGCCTCAATTTGGACTTCTAGCCCAAAGCCATGAGCCAATAAATTTCCATTGCTTAAGCCAACCCATTTTGTGGAATTGTGATGGCAGCTGGGAAAAGAATATGCTAACTCTGACAGCCAGGGTACAGGAAGAAGACTGCTTCTACAGGGAGACCAAGCCCAGAGGGCAGGAACCTGGTAGAGTCAGCAAACATTTTGAACAAATAATAAAATCCACTAGAACTAACATCACTGTCAATCATCTTGGTTATAAAAAGAGTTTATTTCAAGGTAGAGATGCTGTGATGGGAACATATCCATGGAATTTGGCCACAGAAGACCCTTTTTTTGTCCACCTTATCTTCCCTGAAACAGATGGTTGGCATGGCAGTGAAGACATTTTAACTGTTTTCTGAGCGAATCTTTAAAGTTTAAGGAGAATGAGCTAACAGACAGAATTCTGAGAAACCAGTGAAGGAAAAATCAAATTATTACATATTTGTGAGAAGAAAATAAATGTCTCTGTTGAAAAGTCCTTTTGACTGGTATCTATCCTTTACAGTGTGAAGCTTTTACTTGCTGCCTTATAACTTAGTAATTAATTTGTATCCTCACAAATTAATGAGTGCTCCCCCCTCCATTTTAAAATTAAAATTTCCTTATAAAATAATCCCTTGGCAGAATATTTGCTTATCCACAAGTCCTGGGTTTTACTTTTAGAATTACAACTTCCAGGGAAGAATGTGACCTCATGCTCTCTGGCTCCAAGTCCCTTGGAAGGGACTCATTTGACCAACCAGGCACAGGTGTCCACTCAAAAACCAATCAATCATGTCTGAGGAGTCAGAGTCATAAACTATAAAGCAGTTTCCATGGGAACCACATGAATAGCAAGGGGATGTATCCCCAAAGAGAACTGAGGGGACAATCCCACAGATGACCAACACAACCACATCTGTCTTTCAGCTTGGTGCTTGTACCTGACATTTCCGCTCGACTCTGGCTCTTTTTGAAAGACATTATCTGATATTACCTTTTCTGTCTCTCTCTACATTGAACTGCCTCAGGTGATACAAACAGATTCAGAGGTGGTTGCTGAACACACAGCTCCACTTGCATAACAGTATAAATACACATACATCCCTTATGATGAATAATTTAAAAAAATACCTTAGAACATTTAATATACTGAAATAATATCAAAACTAGAACAAAGATCTAATGGGGTGTTTGGTGGTCATGGGTAAGGTTTTTCATTACCTTACAGTAATAGACACAGGATATGGTAAATATCAAAATTATTAAACTATCATCTAAATCGTAAAAAAAAAAAAAAAAACTAGAACAAATGGCATTATATACTCCTTCACTGATTCAATCATTCACTCATTAATTTATGTATTCATTCATAAAAAGTAGTTACTGAATGCTGAAAATATGTTAGACCAGTGTCTGACTAGGTAGGTTATGACTCCTGTGAACATACAGAAGTTGTGACCTCATTATCATGGTCATTATCACAAGATCAATATATCTCACTCATTTTGAAATTCTAAGTCTTACTGTTGGAAACACGGCTGTGAACTAGTATATTAACTCAATTATGCTTGGGAGGTAGTCACTTAGAACAAGTTTTAAATAATTTGGAAAACATATAGTCATAAAAATGCTTATATTATTGACCTAGTGATCTTGAATTTAAGAATTTATTCTAAGGGGAAAGAAAATGTACAGATGTTTATTGCGGCATTAAATTTGTGATAAACACCTGGGAACAACCTGTGTTGGTTTGAGTCTTTTGTGGACCCCAGAAAATTCTGTTCTTAAAGCAAACCCATTCCTGTGCTGTAAACCCATTATAGATGGGGCTTTTTTATTAGATTCAGTTAAGGGACTTTTATATTAGATCATGTCAGTTAAGGAACTTTGATTAAATTGCAGGACCCACAGTGAGTCTAAGTCCTTTTACTGAAGTCCTTGATAAATGGAGGTCTAAAAAGCCACAGACACAGGGAGAAAAAAAAAAAAAAACTGGGGAGACTGAAAGAGACCCCAAGAGGCTGAGAGAAAGGTCCTGGAGGACAGAGACTGGAATCAACCAAGCACAGAGGCACGGAAAGAAGTCCCTGAGAGGCTAAGAGAAAGGGCCCACAGGGAGCAAGAAGCTGAAGCAACAGGGCCCAAGGGAAAAGAGAGAGAAGAGGGGCATTGCCATGCACCTGACTGCCCACAGGTGAGCTCTAGAAGGTGAGCCTGCAGGGGAAGGCAGAGACTGGCACGTAGCAGGAGTACAGGATCACTGGCAGCCAACCTTTGGTGAGACAGCATCTCTGATGGTGCCTTGACCTGGACATTTTTACAGCCTCAGTAGCTTTAAACTTAACAAAATCCCATTATAAAAGCCAACCCATTTCTGATCTTTTGCTCCTAGCAGCT
The DNA here is from genome assembly GCA_026826555.1 of Tolypeutes matacus. NCBI lineage: Eukaryota > Metazoa > Chordata > Mammalia > Cingulata > Chlamyphoridae > Tolypeutes > Tolypeutes matacus. The sequence continues at coordinate 53,834,200 of JAKSZT010054487.1, forward strand.
TTTAGCAAAGTAAAGCACCACCTAAATGTACAAAAATAGGGGAATGGTTATGAATATTATGGTATATCAGTTAAACGCAAATATTATGTACTTGTTAAAATAATATATATGAATATGGGAAATGTTTGTTATGGTTAAGCCAAAATGCAAAAAGATCAGGTCACTGTGATATATATTATTTAAAATTTGATATATAATCAAAACTGAAAGGCAAACAAAAATAAAACTTGTTGTGTTTTACCATTAATATGCTCAATCATTAATATATTTAATCAGATTATCCTTTAAGAGACATTTTGGAAAGCATCAAGTCAAATATGTAGTTTTTAGGTTTATTGATACGTTTCAGTTTTGCATATGTGGGAACCCTGAGCCCAGTCCTAAGCCCTTAGCACATAGCTACCTGTGTGACCTAGACATAAGTTAAAGGTTAACAACCCTTCCTGGAGGGGAAATGATGGTTAGATGGTATCATAAACCATAATCTCCTCAGCGTGGTAAAATTTCATTCCTGTGATAACATCACCAGACCCCATATGTGCCATCAAGGGACCCTAGCAGGAACTCTGTTCTCATACCCTATGGAATGTCTTTGTTCTGAAACCCCTTATATCACCTCTCATTTTCCCATCTCTTTGTGGAGCGCTACCTTCATTCTCCAGATGGCCGCTACCAGAGACTCTCTCCTATTTGTAAGTCCAAATAAAGCTTATGCCTGACTCAGTGCCAGGTGCATTCTTTGGTCTTGCAACTGCCCCAACCCAGACCTTTCAGGAGTTGGGTTGGAACAGCATCTCTTTACAAAATCCCAACAAAAAAGTTTTGGTGGCTATAATGCAATTCACCACTATATCTGGTAAACTGATATAAGCTGCTATTACAAATTGTCCTAAAAAATGTATGTTAGCTCAAGAACACTAGAAGTTTTGTTTGTTTGTTTGTTTTGATTCTTCAGCTAAAACAGCAGAAGAGATGATTTATTATGCTTGTGTTACATTCAGCCAAAAATGAGAACGGAGTAGTCCAGAGTCCAAGGCCAAGGACCAAACGGGACTGCTTTGGTATAAGCAACATGGGTCTGTCAGAGGTGTTCAGGGAGACTGGATGATGTGGTAAGCTCTAGATCCATTAAAGGAGAAGTTCTAGATAGTAGTATGCAGTCAACAACTTCCACCCGCATCCCTGGCCTCTGCCATTCCACATTCCTGCTTCTGAGGCCTCCTTGGTGCACAGCTAGCCCTTACTTGGACCTCTGCCTCATATTTCTTCTTTTGAGCTCCAGCCTGCACATTCAATTCTTCCTCCACTTGGCTCTCCTGGCATAAAAGTTTCCATTAAAATGGCACTAAAGCTGTCCTGATTTTGTGATAATCAGGGTAGGCTAAACATTCGCTATATTAGAAACCATGCATGTGTCCCCAGACCTAGTTTTCTCCCTAGGTGTGGTTTTTAGAATGCTGGTGATAAACTAAGCCTGATTTATTATATGAGCATCCTGTATGGGAAAAGACTATAACTCTAGGTATCTTTGGTCAATCTTAAGAGATATAGCAGGGGGACAGATGTGGCTCAAATGGTTGGGTGTCCATCTCCCATGTGGAGGGACCTGGGTTCGATCCCTGGGACCTCCCGGTAAAAATTAAAAAAAGAAAAATATAGAAGGCGTGTGGGCCACCAGGCCCTGCAAGCAGGTGCACCACCAGGCCCTGCAAGCCATGCAGCAAGATGATGACATAACAGGAGAGTGACACAAGGGAGAGCCAAGACAAGACGCACCAAAAAACCAGGAACTAAAGTGGCACAAGCAGTGGGACACCACTCTCCCACACCAGAGGTCCTGAGGATCGAATACCAGTATAGACAGGAGGAGAAGGATGAGAAGAGAGGACAGGAAATGGACACAGAGAGCCGCCCAGTGAATGGACACAAAAACAGCAAAAACGAGGAGGGGGCTGGTGTTAAAAATGGATAAAAGTAAATAAATAAATCCTTAAAAAATATTATAGGGGAGTAACATACGGACTATAGTTAGTAGTAATACTTTGATGATGCTCTTTCATAATTTGTTAACAAATGTTTCACAACAATGCAAAGTATTTGTGGTGGGGTGATGTGTGGGAGCCTTGTATGATATTATGTATGTTTGTTTTATAAGTTCACATGTTTACTGAACACTTATAGTTTATGTATGTTCATGTATGAATGATATACTTCAATAAATTGTTTTAAAAAAAAACCAAAAGACAAAAAAAAAAAAAAGAAATACAACTGAAAAAAAAAATGGCACTAATACTGAGAGTAGTAGTTTATTTGTTGCACATATAATTGTCCAAGTCAAGTGTTACTGGTTGACAGGATGATCTCTACACATGGCTATTGAGGGGCTTAGGCTGACGGCTGTCATGCCCTCTTCAAGGGTTTGTAGATTGCTTTGGTGGTTGCCATCTCAGTTAGTCCTTAAAAGACCATGGAGTAACACATATGGGGGGTTTTATGGGCCAAGCCATATTCATTAATTCTACTCACATTCCAACTCCAGACATTTGGCCATATCCCATTGGAAAGGAGGCTGTAAAACATAGATTCATTGTGTGCTCAGGAAGAAGAGGAAACTAATTTTTATTGAAGACTCACTAATTTTTGCCACAAACTGGAATTTCATTCAGATCCAGATAATGGTTTCCTAAGACATTTTCTTGATATGTGGGTGGGAAGCAGTTATGAACTAAGAGCAAACACAGAGAAACTAAGTGCCAGGAACTGTTTTAATTATCTATATCTATATCTATATCTATATCTATATCTATCTATATCTACATCTATATATCTAAATGTGTGTATGTGTGTGGTATATGAATATATGTGACACATCAATTTTCATAACTCTATATTATAATCTTTTTTTTTTAAGAGAGAGAAATTACCTGTATCAGAATCCCAACAGGAAACAGATGGCACATCCAAAGTGGCAACTGAAGAAGTTTAATAAAGTAACTATTTATAAAGGCACGGGAAAAGTTAAGATTGACCAAGAATAGATGGTGAAGTACTCTAGGATAGCAACATTGGGGAGTAATTATCACAACCCCTATGTCTAAGGAGAAAAGGGGAAGTAGTAGTTTCAGGAGCCATGGCTACAGGAGAGGGCTGTCTGGTAAGACCTGGGATCTTTGGTAGAAGAACCCAGATGTTGCCAATCCATATGATGGTGAGAAGTCAAAGGGATAAAAACCTAAATCTTATTCTCCTCTTGCCCTCTAATTCTAAGGCCAGTATCTTTCCAACTGGAAACCAGAGGACAAAAGAGGCAATTGATGCAGGTCATAAGTCAGTTTCAGAGGCACAGGGCAGGGTGAAGAAGGATAGAAAACAGACCAGGAGGGGCAAACAGACTATTCAATATACTGGGGATAAATAACTTGCCCATGGTCACCCAGCTTATTAATGGAGAGGCTGACATTCAAATTTGGCAGTCTGCCTCCAGAGATCTCAAATTTAACCATTATATATATTGCCTTTACTAATTTGATTTTATTAATAGAATTTTGAACTTTATAAATGATTTACTTTTTTCCTTACATTGGACTAGAGTCAAGATATTTCCAGTAACATTTCCCTAACTTGCCAGTAAACTTGTATGCTTTCTTAAGTAAGAAAGAAATTGACTGAAGCTAAAATTGGAAGTACAGCAAAGTTTGCATTTTATTTTTGATGCATAGACTAGTGAACTATAGTGACCAACTTGCCACTAATGGTTGAAATGGCAGCAAATGTCTAACATGGTTTATTCATTGTGTTCTATTACTGCTCTGATTTTTTTTAGTCAAAATATGGGAAGCCCCATTGCCAATGAAATTATAAATCATGAACAATTCAAGTTTAACATTACCAAATTTATATGTGTGTATGTGAAAAAGAGATAAAGAGAGATGAAAAGGAGAAGAGGATATATCACATTAACCCCCAAAGCATAAGAATCTTTAAAATCGAATGAAAATAGCTTGGCTCTTATAAGCTCTGAGTCCCTTTCTTAAAAGACCAGTGAAATAATGTTGCCCATAATCTAGCTTATTTTTCCTCAATAGACAATACTGTACCTTCTCCCCAAATTGTATGAGCAAATCCTAAATGCCTGAGAGGAGATAAAATCATGTGGAGAATGAATAAAGGGAATGCCATTTTGATCACCAGGTCCTGGATAAGAAGGCTTCCTTTGAAACTTGGAAAAGTAATCATGGAAAAAATTAAAATGAGGTTGTGCTTCTTTCTAGGGAACAAATTGAAAATGTAAGTTAAAAATTAAAGTTAAAATTTTGGAGTCAGATAAATTCATGATTTTACTATCTAGGAGATGTAAGAGAAAACCTCTACTGAATTTGAAAATAGTTGGATAAAACTGAAGCAAAAGCTAAATCTGTCAAATGATTCTGTGGCTATAAACACAATACTAGGATTTGGTGAGGTATTATCATCACTGTCCCCTTTAAAGAAAAAGTCATATTTTAGAAGAATTGGTTGTTACTAATGTTAAAATTGGGTCCCAAATAGATCTCATGTTTGCTGCTGCATCTAATTAAAGTGTGGAATTTCTGTTGAGTTAACCAGATCTGGGTGAGTTTTCCCAGCTGCAGATTTCTCACTGATGATGAGTGTTTTCTATTATAAGAAGAAAACTCTTCTCTGAATAATGCATTTAGTACCAATATTTTAGTATCTTACATTGAGAGTGACATAACACCATGTGTATTTGAGGACATCCAGAGTTTCTCTGTTCTCAATTCCAAGCTCAAGCTTAACTGTCCCTAGAAAGGGATATCAAACGGTTTCCATTCTTTATAACTCCCTGTCTGAATTCCTATAACTTTTGCATCTGTCCTACTCTTTCCATGTATCATCTTAATTTAGACTCTTTTTCAGAGTCTAAATCTCTCTGTGGCTCTTTCTTACATCCTTTTGTAGCTCAAATACTCAAGACATAATATGCTTTTAATAAAAATATGTGCTGACAATGACAGTATTTAAATTTTTGAATTCTAAGAAATATACACTAAACTTTTTTAAATGATGATGTCTCTATTTAAAGAAATGGATCTCTTAATTCAGTGAAGAATCCTGGGATTTTTATGGAATTGAGACTTCAGGACAATGGAATCTCTAGGAAATAGCTCTTTAAGGTGTGAAATTTTAACTAGGTCATACTCTGTCATATCAATATGTAGACCTGAAAGCTCAGGAATACCAATACAAAATACGAAGAAATTTCTCTTAGAATTGAATACTCATATTTAATCCATTTTCATGTAAATAATGATATAATCATGAACCACCATGTTTTGGTTTGCTAGGCTGCCAAAATGCAATATATCAGAAATGGGTTGGCTTTTACAATGGGAATTTATTGACTTACAAGCTTACAGTTCTGAGGCAATGAAAATGTCCAAATCAAGGCATCATTAGGTGATGCCTTCTCTCTGAAGACTGGCTGTCGATGATCCTGGACTCCTCTGTCACATGGTAAGACACATGGTGATGTCTGCTGGCTTCTCTCTTCTCTACTTGTTTTCCTTGCTTTCAGCTTCTGGCTTCAGCAGCTTTCTCTCTCCTCTCTCCATATTCATCCTGTTTATAAAGGATTATAATCTAGTAAGAGGACAAAGCCCTACCCTAGGCCATGCCTTAATTGAAGTAACCTAATCAAAAGGCCCTTAACTGAAGTAACCTAATCAAAAGGTCCCATCCAGGATAGGTTCACACTTACAGGAATGGACTAGCTTTAAGAACATGATTTTCTGGGGTACATACAGTCTCAAAGTACCACATACCATTTATTAGCACTTGATAGCAAGATACTGAGCTACTATATAATAATTATTATAGGTTATTATGTAATAATGTCTTTATAAAGGCAAATTTAATGGTTTTCTATTTTACTTGGAATCATATCCAAACTTTGCTATGACCTCCTAGACCCTCCTCAGTCTTGTCTCATATCATTCCCCATCTTGCTCTTTCTATTTTAGCTAAATAGCCTTTTAAATTTTCTTCAAGCATTGTACCATGTTCTTTCTAATTTCAAGAACTTTGCACATGCTGTTCCCCTGTGCCTGGAATTCTTTCCTTCTACTTTTCACTGCTCATTCTTTTGATCTCAATTCACAGGTCATCTCCAGAGAAGCTTTCCCTGACCTCTTTTAAATCTAAATTTGTTCCTTCTTGTTATTCTCTCTCTCTCAGTATTCATTCTTGTCCTCTATTATCACGCATTGGTCTTTGTAATTATTCATTTAGTTATATATTTGTATTTAAAGGCCTCCTTCACAAAATTATAGATCCGGAAGAACAGGGAAATCTAATTTATTCACCATTGCCTGTGAAAGGCACTTAATAGTATTTACTGAGTGGATACATTAACACATCAAAAAAATAATTAGTGTTATAGCATTGAGGTATGGTACCTCCTAAACTATAATTTTAAATGATTTCATTTTAAAATAGTTATCCAAAAAGTTACAATAGTCAGAAAAAAGTTATGTGTCTAACTACAAAAAGCCTCTTGCTTTTTTTTTTTTTTTACATCTTAGATTTTAAAAAAAAGTTGTTAGATTAATCCCTTAGTTTAAGATTCCAAGTGGTGATTATTTTCCCACAGAAGTAAAAACTATCTTACCACCTCTGAGAAGCAATCCCTTGATTTAATTACAACGGAGACTGAAGAAAATATTCAGAATATCAAACATGAAACAGTTCAAAACATTTAGCTGTAACAGAATAGGGAAATAGCCTTATAGGACCATTTAACCACCATTTAACTAGGTGGTTAGATTGCCAGTTAGTTCCAAAAGGCCTTCACCAAATAGTCCCACAGCACTAATTTCTCCAGTTTTACAAAATTCTACAGCACTCGTTTTTTGCACTTAATCATATAAAACTTTGAAATGATACTTTACTATTTCATTTCTTATCTTCCTAAATAGATGTAGCACTTCTAGAAAACAGAGGCTGTTTCTTAAATTTGTTTACACTATCCTCAGTGCAGTGCAATGCACATAGATTGAATAGTAAATACTCGCAAAACAAACACATTCCTAATTATTTTATTGCATTTAAGTGTAAAATTGCAATAACCAGATTGCTCTGTTGTTTTCACAGGGAGTAGGAGATATTTGCAAAAAAAGTGCATGAAGTTTGCATAGTTGATTAGTGACAGAGAATTTTCCAAAGGGGGTCAGATATTTACTGAATGCCAATTATGTACCATGATTTTATTAGATGCTTATCTCATTTGATAATCCCAATAACCTTATGAGATTGTTGTCATTGTTATTATTTTTATTTTTCAGGTAAAGAAATTGAGTCTATGGTACTAAAATCTGTATTAGGGTTCTCCAGAGAAACAGAACCAATTTTTAAGGGATTTATTATAGGAATTAGCTCATGAAAAAAAAAAAGAAAGAAAAAGAAAAAAGAAACAGTCTACGCTAACTTTTAAAAATATATAGCTAATAAGGATTGCATTTGGAATTCAAGCCCAAATCTATTTGACTTCAAGACTGCTCTTTCCAATAACTCACTCTACCTTTGGAAGACCAGAGAACAGAAATGACTATACAACGGTGCGTGTACATGGTAGAGAGGAAGTAAATACAAAGGAAAGCAAATAAAACCTAAATTTAGATGTTGAAATAGTCATCTAGAAAGAAAAGCTAAGACATTTCCCCTCACTTCTGCTAAAACAAAGATTACATGAGCAACAGATAGTAGAGTAATCCAAGAAACTACACAATTGCTAAAACTATGCCCCAACCACAGGCAGCTAAAGACCAGGAAGAGAAGGCCACAATGAGATCCCAAGGAAACTGAGCCAAAGAAGAGTGACATATCAGAGCCACACAAAGGAACTGACTGGCAGGCTGAACTTACAAGACTCTCTCTGACTTGGGCTGCTGTGAACAAGGTGGTAGACTTCCCAAAGATAGGGAGGCTGGGGACAAGAATAGTTCTCATCTTTCATATGCCATCAATTAACTTGAAGCTTTTAAAAAACATAATTTTCTATTTATTAAAAAAATTAAACGTAATAAGGCCACAAGAAGATTGGAAGTGCTTGTTGTATAGATCTGATATTCTTAGTGTATGGGAGGAGGAGGAAATGATGTTAGCACTGACTGATCAAAAGGATTATTTTTAAACTCACAAAAGTTACAACAACAAAACTGTCATAAATATATGTGTGTGCATACATACATATGTAAATGTATAATGAATATATAAATGAATAAAATGTAAAGTTCACAAAAAAGTACAATTATCTGGTAGCAATTCCTATATTTGCAAAGATGCTAAGAACATTCATAGGGAGAGCCTCTTTAAGAAAAAAAAATTAACTCTAAAAATTATCTGGTAAATATTCTGAGTTTGTGTGGAAATGCAGATTTTATATGTGATTTATTTCAAAATCACAAGAAGTTTAAAGTGTCAATTCTACTCTACCCTCACTGCTACTGGGGACTGAAGGTAAGTGCTGTCATTTTTGCTCTTTGTATAAGTCATTCTGAAATTCTACAAAACATATCTTAGAGACTATGATGTTACTGCAGATATCACCTTTATGTTTTAAAATAAGTTGCAGATAATTAAAGTGTGTTGTTACTAAAATTTACAGGTCTTTTTTGAAACTTTTACTTCTTTCTCTTGGTTACTTTGAACTTTTAAAAATGTGTATGGTTTTTCAAGGCTTTTTCTAAATTACCTTAAGCTATTAAAGTGTGTCGTTTTGATAATGACATTTTTTTATATGGAACTCTGAGTTGGTAGTAAACAACAAAATAGAGTAGTTAAAATTGGAACTACTGTTTAGTTGCTGGAGAATCCAAATGTCTCAAAGAGAAACAAACATAATTAATCTTACCGACCCTAACTCCTGAAGGTCTTACAATGGCCTTTCCCCAGAATGTGTTCTAAGGAACAATACTCCTGCAAGATATTCATTACAAAAACATTTGGTGGTCAACTAAATTAGGGGAAAGTTGCATATCAGAGCCATCCTCTGTGATATTCCTAATGCCTATTAGCATAGTAGAGGCTTCAAAACATTTTGAAGTAAATAAGCTCCTTTGTCTTTGTAATGCCCAATATTTCCTAAACTTATAATAGAAACCTTTTATTTCCCAGAGAGAACCTAGTAGTTTCCTGCAGATCTCATAGTCCAAGGAACAAACTTTGGGGAATGCTATTATATAGGGTTTAACTGGAAAACTACAACATGAACAACCAATGAACAAACAACATTAGAAGACACTAATAAGGGCAGTAAAGCTTTAAAATAACAACACCTTCATTTAAAACCGACCATGGTTTAAATATTTGTTATGACAGTATATATAAAAAATTTATATTACTTTAAAGGGAAGTAAGTCCCCAAATGTAAAAAACAAAACAAAACAAAAAAGTTATTCTAATTGGGCTTATCTTGACGCATTATTAAAAACTACACTATCAGTATTGAGCTATAGTTTTAAAGGGCGCCCCAAGTATGTTGTGACATACAGATAAATGAGATTCATGCTGTGTGATTTTCCTAGACGCAGAGTGACCCACAGAGTAGAGGAGTATCTTCTTCTCAGATGTCAATTTTGTTAGACATCCTGATCCTATTTATTCTCACCAAACTTTTGACAAATTGGGTGTTTTACACTAGTGTGAAAACATATAACATAGCTGAATGATCCAAGAGGAAAAAGCAAACAGTCACTCCGAGCTTCCTAGCCCTTCATCATTAAGGAAGATGGATCTTAGCCTGGCCTTTCACATTTTGTCCAGCTCTCCTCTTCTGTGATGTCAGTCAAGCTCTGTATATTCAAACAGATACAGAAAGAACATTTTGCTGCCAACAGTGAGTGTAGCAAAAGAGAAAGCCCAGAGGAGTAAGATATCTACCTTTAGGACTCTGACTCTAAACAATGCCTGTCATGAACATATTTATGAAAAGATCAATGATTATTTTTATTTAAAGTTCTGTAATTAGACAATCTAGTTGAAGGAAGGAGAATCTGCAGAAGTTAATATACCCATGATAAATGCTTTTCTAAACTTTTTATTTTGAAATAATTTCAAAACTTACACGACAGTTTCAAAAAGAATACAAACCTTATACAGAGAACTCTAACTACCCTCACTTCCCGATACCAGATCTACCGACTTTAACATTTTGCCGTATCATTCTATCATCTATTTATTTATCTATCTATCTATCTATCTATCTATCTATCTATCTATCTATATCTATAATTTTCTAAACATGTGAAAGCAGGTCGCACATATCCTTCTTGAATGCATAATACTTCCATGTATATTTCCTACAAACAAGAATGTTCACTTATATATTCACCTTAAGAGCAGTTAGAAAAGTCAAGAAATTTAACATCAATACATAGCTTACATTCTATATTGCAATTTTTCCTTATGTCCCAATAATGTCCTTTTGAGACTTTCCTCCTCCATTTTCAGATTTCATCCAATATTATGTTGTGCATTTAAGTGTCATCATATCTTTATCTTTTTTTTTAATTTTGGAGATATATATATATATATATAATAAATTTTAACCTTCCCAACCTCTGCCAAGCATACCATTCAGTGGTATTAATCACATTCACAATGTTGCATTCACCCCAAACAGAAACTGTATACTCATTTTGCCTTAACTCCCCATTCCTCCTTACCCCAACCCCTGGTAACCCATACTCTACTTTGTCTCTCTGAGCTTGCATATATCAGGTATTTTCTACGTGGTTACCCTAGGGCTTAAATTGAACATCCTAAAATGATAACAATCTCATTTTCTTCAATACCAACTTAACAACTTCAATAGCATACATAAACTATGTTCCTATATACAACCATCCCCCCACATTTATGGAGTTTTTGTCACAAATTACATGTTTATACATTCAGTCTAAAACCACTGATTTATCATTACATTTTATACTTATGCCTTTTAGAGCCTATAGGAAGTAAAAAGTGGAGTTACAAATACAAAATACAATTGTACTAGTATTTATATTTACCAATGTTATTATGTTTATCAGAGATCTTTATTTCTTCATGTGGCTTCAGTCAATTGTCTAGTGTCCTTTCTTTTCAACCTGCAAAACTTCCTTTAGCATTTGTTATAGGGCCAGTTTAGTGGTGACAAATTCCCTCAGCTTTTCTTTTTTTACAAATTCATTTATTGATACATATTAATAAAGCACACTAATCATCCAAATTTTACAATCAATGGTATCCCACAGGTTTCTCAGGCTTTGTTCACTTTTCTCTATTCTTCCATCTTTCTGCTCCTCAGACTGAATGATTTCAATGGTTTTATCTTCAAGTTCTCTGATTCTTTCTTCTGCCTGCTCCAATCTGCTGTTAAACCCCTCTGGGAAATTTTCAACTTCTCTTACTATGGTCTTAGCTCTGTTTGGTTCCTTTCCATAATTCCTATCTCGCTATTGATATTCTTTGTGTTTATCTATCATTTTTCTGATTTCCTTTAACTCTCTATCGGTGTTTGTATGGTTTATAACTGTATGTACCACAGAAAAACATGTTCTTAACTCTAATTCATTCCTGTGCATGTAAGTAGGATCTTTTGCTGAGGCTACTTCAGTTAAGATGTGACTTACCTCAATCAGGATGGATCTTAATCCTATTACTGGAGTCCTTTATAAATGTAATGAATGCAGAGGGAGAGGGAAGCTGAAATCAAGGAAACTTTGAAGAGAAGGAAGAGCCAGCAGACACCATCATGTGCCTTGCTATGTGGCAGAGGAGCCAAGAATCACCAGCAGCTGGTCTTGGGAAAAAAGTATTGCCTTGATGATGACTTGTTTTGGACATTTTCTCGGCCTCAAACTGTAAGCTAATAAATTCCCATAGTTTAAGTCAACTCATTCATGGTATGTGCTTTCAGCAGCCTAGAAAACTGAAAAAGTGGTTTCCTTTAGTTCCTTGAGCATATTTAGGACCATTAAAAAAAAAAAAGTCTTTGTCTGGAATGTCCCAGGTCTGATCATCCTTACTGATGTTTTTTAATGCTTTAATCTTCTCTTTTGCCTGAGCCATCTCTTCCTATACTTTGTGTGTTTTGTAATTTTTTGTTAAAACCTGGACATTATGATATTTTAGAGTTATCACTAGAATTCAGATTCTGAGGCATCTGTTTCTTAAGCTGAGATCCAACTAGTGTTATGACAGAGCATTCTTTGATTGCTAGGCACTAACAACAACAACAAAAAAAAAAAAAAAAAAAAAAAAGGAGAAGGAGGAGGAGGAGGAAGAGGAGAAAGAGAGAGGAGGGGGAGGAAAAAAGAAAACACCTTTCCCATTCTTGGCAGATTGGCCTATGCTCTCTTTCAGGAACTGTCCATACAATGGGTTGCATGGGACCAGCTACAGGCCAAAGTTTAGGGGCCACCTTGATTCTTTCTGCACATGCCTCATGCCTGGGGCATAAGCATGTGGCCCTAGGAATTGCCCTGTTTACACAGATATGAATGCACCTATTCCCTAGGAAACAGTGTCCTCACATTCCCATGCACTAGGCTGTATGTTCTCCCATAGCATTCTGTAAGACAACTTGGTGAACCACGTTCTACATGCAGGGCAAGTTCTGGCTCAGTGAGCTCCTTAGGCAGATAGATTGGGCCAGACATACATGCTCCCAGTATATACACAACGGTTACTCTGCTTCCTCCAGAACCAGAACCAGAGATCTGCACTAGGAGCACTAGCTGGTTCTATGCTGAGCCCATGAGGGGATAGAAGACAATCCAGCCAGGGCACCACGAAATCCTCCTGAAGCAGGCTAGTAAAATACAGAATCAATAGACGGATCTGGAACCTGGCAAGAAGTCCCTGTGGATATCGATACCAAGATGGCTGTTGGAAAACTCTCGCGAGATTTCTGCCATTCGGAATGAGAGTTCCTCCAGAAGCCAGGAGAAGCCCTAGATATTCTCCAGGGGCCTTATCATTGGGCCCTCCTGGGGGATTGATGGGTGGGGTAAACAATCAAAACAGCAAACAGCTAGAACTCCTCCTGAGCCCTTAGCAAAAGGGCGGAATAATTAATGGTTTAAAACGCAAGCGCAAAGGCCAAATTTCTTTCTTTCTCTTGCCTTCTGTGCCGGGCTCTCGCCATGTCCCCCCCTCCCCCACATAGATCAACACGCAAGTAAAACCTGGGCATTTATAATCTATAATGGGAAATTGTAGTCTGAAAGTCGGTCCTCTTCATCACTCTTCAGCCCCTTCCCCTCTACCTAGGACCTATAATCTGTTATTTTCTCCCATTTCTCTTCTCACCATTCCTTAATAAATTACTAGCCTAACTAACCTGACATGTTCTTGAAATTCATTTCTGCAGCATAGTTAAGAACCTAGATAAACTCCGGTAACACTACTGTTTTTAAGTGGCCTTTTTCTTGTTTCAGCACTTGCCTTGTTAATGCAATCCTTTAACTTTCTAGAGCTTTAAGAAAGGTGTTTCTGCCAGTTCTTGCTGGTTGTTTAAAGTCTCTGTGGGGGTATGGAGCCCTGAAGCATCTCAATCTGCCCCCATGATAAATATCTTAACCAAAGCTATTTGAAGATCTTTGTGAATGATTAGCCCACATTGGATTGGTCATGAAACTAACAGAGCACACTGATGGAGCTAGAGACATGGACATGAGTGACAGGGCAATGTGGAAAAGAAGTACAGTAAATGAGTTTTTGTATTGGGGGACATTTTTTGACACTGTTCCTTTTTGAGTTAGCACTCAAGCCAGACATTCTTGTCTCTTTGCACAAAAAGCTAGTGTTAAAAATAAATAAATAAATAAATAAAACATTTTTTTTTTCAGTAAAGAGAAAAAAAAGGAGAAGGAAAAAGAAAAGGAGCAGGAGTGGGAAGAAGAGGAAGAGAAAGAGAAGGGAGGAGCAAAATAACCTTCTGATAGCAAAATAACAGTAACAAATCCACATATAAATGTCCACACACCATGACCTGAAGGTTAATTCTTAAGAGGAAAGAAACATTTTTTTTTTCCCAGAAAACCCCAGTAAACGTTTCCTCACATTTCATTTTCCTGAATAAGGTCTTATGCCTTTTGGTGGGTACATTTTTATCAGTGGGACCCACTCTTGGAGCTGAGGAAGCATTCAGCTTCTTTTGAAGTACATGGGCACGGTTGGAGAGCTTTGGATATAGGAACAAAAATCTGAGGACTATCAGAAAAGAAGAAAGCAGGAAAGGGATGCTGTCAACCACTAGTTTCCTCATCTTATTATTTGAAAAAAAAAACTTTTTTTTTTTAGTTTTTTTAAATTAGAGAAGTGTGAGCTTACAAAACAATCATGCACAATATGCAGAATTCCCACTTATTGCCCCATGTAGTTCACCAACACCTTACATTGTGAGACATTTGTTACAGATTTTGAAAGAACATGATCAGACTATTACCACTAAATATGGTCCATAGTGTATACTTGGTATATTTTTTTCCATACACCCCCTGTTGTTAACACTATGTATTAGTATTGTTCATTTGTTACGGTTCATGAGAGAACATGCTCATATTTGTACTGTTAACCACAGTCCATCTTCTACTACATAATTCACTATGTTATACAGTCCCATGCCTTGAACATTCTATCCAAAGTGTATACTCAGTGGCTTTTACTTTCATCACGGAGTTGTAGAGTCATCACCCCAGTAAACCTCTGAACATTTTCCTTAGTAAAAAAATATATATTTTTAATACAAATGATTTATTTTTACATTTATTTCCTTAGTGTTTTTTTTTTAATATCCAGTTTGCCTCAGCTGTGTTAAAGGGACCCAGCTGATGTTTGTTTGTTTTTTGAAAAAATACTTGAACCAGAGTATTAAAGAAGAAACTGTGAGCCCATGGGTGCCAGCAAGATGATGGGAGTCATCAGAAAGACATTTAGGACTGCTTGGTCAGTCACTATTCCCCCGACAAACTGGAGTTTCCCTTTGATAATGGAATATCTGGTGTTCTTACTGCCCCAGGATGTAGTTATCCTTCTCTTAGTGACAGCACCTTTTGATTTTCATGGTGAATCACCCTTATCCATTCTCAGGCTACATGGTTACCTTGAGGCAGACCCCATTCTCAGGTTCTAAGTGTTCACACAAAATGAAGGTTTGGCTAACCAAAGAACTGCATTCTCTAGCCACAGTAATTAATTTAGGGATGGGCACAAAATCCAAGCTTTGCAAGTCAGAAACAAAAATTCATCCCCAGAACCTCTTTCCACTTTACCTGGCTTTTTATAGCCTAGAATGACCAGTAGCAACTCTGGATACTGTGTAAAGAGCTTCCCTAAAAATAAAGCTAACACAGAAGAAAGCACAGCCAACAGGCTGAGACATAGTGCATGGTGAGCCTTATGAATTGTTTGAGCGCCTGGATCCAATTGTATCTGACACTAATATCCCTCTAGATTTCTCAGTTATATGGCCCAAGGTATTGCCTTTCTTAGGTTAGAGTAGGCTTCTGACTCTTGCTACATGACCTAATCAATTCACCTTTCCATTGCTAAACCTGGGACGTAGAAGTTTTATTACAGTATATGTATTTCCTTTACTTATACTTTGGCATGTCTTCATTTCTTTCTTAGCCACCACTGAAATTTTACTTTTCACAACAAAATATCATTGAGCAGTAAAAGAAGAAATAAGCTACTACCCTCTACATGAAGCCTTTCTGGATTTTCCCAGCTAGAAATAATCTCCTTTTCCTTTAAATTACCATGAGACTTTATTCCTCTCATGCTTTCAACTCAGAACAATAATGTATAATACTATATGGACTTATTATATACTGTTCATGTGTTCTTGAGATCCTGGAAGTAGAACATTTTAAGACTCACTAGGACAACTAACAAGGAGATGATGATGGACAACGCCCATCCCAAGGAACAGAGAGTGTCTACAACTGCAACCAAAACAGTTCCATCCATCTGCCCCAGGGGATCCAAGTCCCCTCTCAATTATAAACAGAGTAGGCATCACTATCCCAAAATCCTCAAGTTTGGAGAATGAACAATGGACTAAAGTAGACATATTATTCTATTATAGACTTAGTATTATTCAAGCAAAGGAAGAACTTTTAACATTGATATAAAGGCAGTGGGCACCAGAGATTCTGAGGGGAGGGAGAGGGAAAAATAGGTGTAATATGGGGCATATTCGGGACATTGGAATTACCCTGCATGACATTATAATGACAGACACAGGCCAATATGTATTTTGTCATAACTTATAAAATTGTGCGAAACAGAGTGTAAACTGTAATGTAAACTATAGTCCATGATTAGTAGCAATGCTTCAATATGTGTTCATCAATTGTAACAAATGTACCACACTAATGAAAGATGTTAATGTGGGAAAGTGTGGGAGGGGGAGGGTTATGGCATATAGAAATCCCCTATATATCTAATGTAATATTTATGTAATCTAAAGCTTCTTTAAAAATAAAAATAATAATAGTAATAATAAAGAATCAATGTCTGCTTCAAATTGATAATAAAGAGGCAATAAGAAAGGCGAGGGTGCAGTTGTTAGAGGGGAGGGGTTACATGGTATTCTCTGCATTCCCTTCCAATCTTCCAATAGTAGAGGATTGTGAATAGTTATATATTCCCTCACTCTTTTCCTCCTCTATCTTTTTTTCCTCTCTGAGAGACTGAATAGACAGACACTGAGTTTTCTAGGAAAGCTAGGCAAACTAGCTCATCTAGGAAAACTTGAAGTTTATTTCATTAAAGAAGGCATATTTGGAGAAGAAATGTTCATGAAAAGTTTCAAAACTGACAATTTTTGATATGAAAATTGAAATGATATGATGATATGAAAGAGCCAGTCAATTGTGTTGATATGATATCAAAGAGCCAGTCAATTGTGTTGTGATGTTACTTCACTTTCTTAACAAGGTGGTGTTTCTTGAGAAACCTTTGAAAGGGCAAAGATTTTGTTGGAATAATTCAGAACTATACTTTATGAGGATTTTACTCTCCAAAACACAACAGAAATGAATTCCATTGTGCTTTCTGTATGTATAGATGTTGAATCATCTCTCTTCCTTTACCTGACAAGGACTCTTAATACATCTGTATACTTGACATTTCAATTTTCCAATTTGCTTCTGGGAGAAACAAAAACTCTTCTGACATACTGGCTGAGAAACTGTGTAGGAAGGAAGAAATCTGTCTGCTTCCATTTGGGGGAAACGACTGGGAATGCTGATTAAGGACATGTAAAAAAAACCCACAACAAACAAACAGATGAATGAAAGAGAAATAAAAAGATGTGAAAAATATTTAACAGCATTGGGCAGAGATTGCAATAAAACCGGCACCACCAATTTATACTTAATATTTACTCATTGGTTCTATCAGGTCGATTATTTTTCCATATGAGTGCCCTATCTTCCCAGCTGGGTTCTGAGTTCTTTTCAACCCTACCACCTAACTAAAAGCTTTTCTCTCCACTGACTGCCAAAAATCTTTGGCTGTCTATTCATCATAAAGAACAAAATGGAGATGGCGGGGGGGGGGCAGGATTTCCCAAAGACAAGATCTTAACTAAAAAGGGAATTATCCCACAAGGGAGAGGATATGTTCCAGCCTAGGAGGCTGACAAGATCCATATTCTATGAATAGAAGGATATCAAGGAAACGGCAGTTTTCTGTGGGCTGGGTGGCAAACAGATTTGTTGGCCTTCAAACAATTAGGTCTTCCTGGACCCTGGCCAGTTCAGCAGTAACCAGTGTGGATCAGTGAAATAGAGGCACATTACTGATGAGAGGGAAAATAAGACTAAATTTGCCACCAGCCTGGCAGCATGGGGACTTCGGTTGGATTAAGTTGATTCATAGGAAAAATCTCTTGCATAGATATACTTGTGGCATAAAAATCATGGGTGCAATATGTTTCAAGTGTTTTGGGCCTTTCAAGATACCAAAGGGGAAACATTTTTTTTTTTTTTTTTTTTTTTTTTTTTAAGATTTTATTTATTTATTCATTTATCCCCCCCTTGTTGCTTGTGCTCGCTGGGTCAGCTAACCACGCCGTGCGGGCGGGCTTTCCTTCACCAGGAGGCCCCTGGAACCAAACCCGGGGCCTCCCATATGGTAAACGCGAGCCCTACTGATTGAGCCACAGCCGCTTCCCGGGAAACATATTTTTGTAATAAAGTTTATCTTTCTTATTTGTAGGAAATACAATAAAGTATAGTGAAATAAAAATGACATAATGTTACCATCTAGAAATCACCACTGTTGGTATTCTGGTTTATTTATTTATTTTTTCATTCCTTCCAATGTCTACCTAAAAGGCCAAAATTTTTCTAAAAACTTTCTTAATGGAAAATGGAAGATTTATATAATTGTAAGCAGTCATCTATTTCTACTATTTATTATATCTTCCAAGTAAAAAGTACATTTATAATCAACTTTGTAACCATATGTAAAACAATTATTTAGAGCTAGTTCTATAAGTCTAAATGGTTTTAATGCCAACACATTCCAACCAAAATGTCATCATATTTGAGGGATTTTTTACAGTCATTTTTCATTGTTCTAAGCATATCTTCAAGTAGATTATTTAGGCAATTTGGGTGACAGATTAGTTTATAGTAAACAACAGATTGTGGTGGTTAAAAAAATACATGTACTTTGGAGTTTTATGGTTTAGGCTATGAATTCCAGCTCCACAATTAATGACCTTGTGACTTTAGGAAATTTATTTTACATCTCTGAAGCATGATAATAATCACCTCGTAAAGTAAATATAAGGATTAGATAAAAAATAATCTCTGTTAACCACTGGGCTTGCTTGGCATCTCATAAATTTTCAGTGAATGATAATTTTTTTAATATTATTTCAGTATAAAACTATCCCAACTACAATGCCTATTAAAACTGTAGCTCTAGTCAGCAATATTGATCCTATGTTACCCACCCTCAAATTACATTTACAGATGATTAGGTCAAGTGCAGATCCCTAATCTAATGGCTGCTAATCCATAGCCTGATATCAAATAAAAAATCAAGTGACAAACAGTAGTAAGCTGGGCTAATCATATTGTCATTCATGGAAATCTGACATAGATAATCACGTAGGTACTACAGAAAAGGTTGTTCTTTAAGCTAAAGGGAAATTATGTCCATCATAATGACTATGCCCTGTAGTCAGACCTACAGGAAATAAAATGGCAAATAAGTAGATTAAATGTAAAAGACTCAAGTTTTTTCCTAATTTTTCCTTAAAAGACAACTGTTTTTTGTTGTTGTTATTTAAAGCAAAAATAAGAAGTGTAAGGTAAAGTATAGAAGGAAGAGACATTAAACAGTAAGACAAAATACATGGGATTGGCAAGTAAATAAAATTACATTGTCCTCAGGTTATTACATTTGCAAAGTAGGAAGTATCAGGTGGAAAGTAGAAGATTAGAAGTGGGAGTAGGGAGTTAAATTATCAGATATATAGTGTAAAGTGGTACAATATTGACTCTAATTAGATTTTGGTAAGTTAAGAAAGTTAAGGATGCATATTATTAACTAGAGCATTATTATAAAATATAATGAAGTAATAAAAGAAGTATAGTACTAGAGCAGTCACTTAAAAATAAAACAGATATGGCTAAAAAAAAAAAAAAAAAAAAGCCAATAGAGGAAATAAAATGGAATGTGAAAAAATGTTTGATTAACTCAAAAAAAGGTAGAAAAAGAGCAGCAGAGGAATAAAAACACAAAATCACCAAAGGGATTTCTTAAAGGGAAAACTGATGATTTCAGCAGTCAAAAAGAATTTCCATCTCTACCTCAGCTTCTCTTGGAGAATTCATCAAAAACCTTCATCAAAGTTCCCAGCTTGTGGCTTGTCCTGTCAAATTAAGACATGCCCATCCCCACAGTCACCTGAGCCAGATTATGAATGTCTTTATGCTAATATATTCAATAATTTAGATGAAATGGATAAATTCATTGAAAAACACAATTTATCAAAACTCAAGAAGAAAGAATATGAGAATAGCCTTATATTTATTAATGAAATTTAATTGATAATCAAAAACCTTTCTACGAAGGAATTCCTAGGTCCAGATAGTTTCAGATGGTGAATTCTCTGAAACATTTAAGAAGAAAATAATATTAATCTTACACAAATTCTTTCAGAAAATAGAGGAGGAAATAGTTCCCAGCTCATTTTATGAGGCTAACATAATCCTGATAGTCTGATAAAGACATTAGAATATTGGTAAATTGCAATATCCCACATGAAGATTCGCAAAAATCTTCAACAAAATATTAGCAATCTGAATCTAGTAAAATAAATAAAATAATAATCCATTATTATCAAGTAAAGTTTATCCCAGGAATATAAACCTGATTGAGCTTGTAAAAATCGATGTATTCCAATGTAATTCAAAATAAATGGGGAAAAAATTGACAAAATATAGTGTCCATTTATCATAAAAGCTATCAACAAATCGGGAATCAAAGGGAATTTTCCTAATCTGATAAAAAGCATTCTAAAGAACCTATAGCTCATATCATACTTAATGGTATACTTAAAGGAATGCTTTTTTTCTAAGATCAGGAAAAGGCATGGACATCTGCTCTCATCCTTTCTATTTGTCCAAATACTTGTAATAGAATTTCTAGCCAAAGCAATAAGTAAAGAAAAAGAAATATAAACATTAGAAAATAAGAAGTAAACCTGTCTCTATTTGCAGATGATAGGATATGATACATAGAAAATACTAAATAAGTTATTTAAAAAGCCACTAGAAATAATAAGTGATCAAATTCACAAGATATGAAGTTAACATACAAAAGAAATCTCATTTTTATATACTAGCAACAAATAATCGAAAATTGAAACAAAAATAACAATATTGCTTAGAATAGCACAAAAAACATAAGGCCTTATGTCTTGGGGTAGACAGGCCACAAAAAGTACTAATCATTAAAAAAAGAACCCAATAGCCATCAGGTGCTTCAGAAAGATTTGATTGTCTATAGCTACAGAAGGAATGCCTTAGAAAACTCTTACTGTAATGGTTCCTCAGTTGTAGCACAGTTTGCAATAGGGGCAAAACAGGGCTTTCTCCCTAAGCTGAATAGATCAAAATGCAGCTGATCCTTAGAAAAAAGTGCAAGTTCAGGCTGTGGACCTTTTGTTAAGTCCTCTGTCAATCTTCACTTTGGTCTTTGTTTCTCTGAGTTAATGAGTGTCATCAGGGACCACTAGGACATTCTCTCTCACATCCAGGAAAATGTTCTGTTAGAAGATAGGGTATTGAGTGTCACTTTTGGTGTCCTTGTTCATTCAATCTATTTTTATTAAAAGCAATTTTGTGTCTGGGCACAGTGCAAGTGCTGAGTATATTTTCTAAAACATGATATATACCCCCTTCCCTCAATTTGGGAAGCAGCTAAGAAAGCAGGTAACTATAACAAGTATTATAGAGGAATGAGTGGAATTTGATAATATGAGAGTACTTAGAAGGTACATCCAGTCCAACTCTGTGTGATGAAGATGGGGTGTCAGTGAAGTGATGTCCAAGCTGATACTAGACAAATGATGGGAGGTGGGTGGGAGAAGCAAATTCCACTAGTAAAATGTTGCATGCAAATAACCTATCCATGGCTTTCTGTGTAGACTTTTCTGTTGGCATGATCTATTGGTAGGAAGGATTCTCTGCTCATGATATCTTACCCCAGAAGCTTTTAAAAAATGCAATTTAAGTTTCAGTAAAAAAAAAAAAAAAAATTCTCCACCAACTGTTACTTGGATATTAAAAAGCTATTACATATTTTCTCCCGTTAATGATTTAACAAAATTTGATATGAAATAATGTCTTCATGATGTTACATTTTTGCTTACTTCTTTCTTTTGTCTTCTTGACCTCTTGTCTTATTAAATATGCATCATTTTTTGTTTCCTGAACTCTTTGCTCAATATTAAATGGTAAAAGCAAACAACAAAGATACAAAAGAATATAATTGTCCTATGTGACCAATATCTTCCTAGCTTCTCTCAAAGTAAGTCACTATTCTGTCCTTTTTTATAAATGTAAGTTCTTTCAAAACACAAGTCACTGAAAATTGAGGAAATTTATAAAGTTCATTACCTATTCTAAACCATGCTTCTTCCTCTAAATGATTTCATATCCAGTCTTATTTTAGCAGAATTCAAAACCTTTCTGAATTACAATGCCTAGGAGTAAAACCTTCATCTCTTCTGAAGAAGATAGCTGTTATAAAACTTCCACCATTCTTCAGGAGATGACATGCAGTAAATAACATACCTCTCTATTGAATACGTATTTTTTGTAGGAGCATGGTGAATAAAGCAGACACAATCCCTGTTCTTATAGAATGTACAGTCTAGCTGAGATGAACAATATTAAATAATTAACTAATTTACCTAAATTAGATCATGATAAGTGTTAAGGAGCAAAAGTACTGGTGGTTATTAAGGTGTCTAATAAATGTAACCTAACTTTAGGGAACTAGGAAAGATTTCCTTGGAAAGCAATTTTCACTGAGTCTTAAGGGACAAAAACTAGAGATCATATTCATTCATAAATAAATTTTACAATATGCTAAGTGTTAAATTACAATATGAGTAGTTGCTATTTTCTTCATTTCTGCAACTGGTTACAAAATTGCAATTGGTATTTATACTTTCTTTATCCACTACACATTGTATATTACTCTTTTTTTTTTTTTTTTTTTTAATTTTATTTATTTATTCATTTATCCCCCCCTTGCTGCTTGTGCTCGCTGGGTCAGCTAACCATGCTGTGCGGGCGGGCTTGCCTTCACCAGGAGGCCCCAGGAACCGAACCCGGGGCCTCCCATATGGTAAACGGGAGCCCTACTGATTGAGCCACAGCCACTTCCCTGTATATTACTCTTGATTTAATCAGCACATCAGCTGATTGGGGAATTTTGACTGGTGGGTAAACATTCATTGCTGAAGAATTTGAACTCTAGGAGGTCCTGCCTATATTTTGATTTTTCATTCTCTCATTAATTTCTATAACTAGATATACAAATACTGAGACAAACTCTGGATGATACTCTGGCTTCTAGACATACTCTGATCCTAACAGTAACCTCATTTCCCCTTTCTAAGGAGGAACAATCATGCTGGCTCACTCAGGAATTCTGTATTTTACTCATTGGTCTAGAAACATAGGGAGACCAAAATTGATAGTAGAAATTTCAAAGTTTAGTTTAAGAAAGTTATTGCTGTGTCCTGTGGTAGAAGCATTTTTTCCCTCAAGTTTTAATTCCTCTAAAACCAAGCCCAAAATTACAAAGATAATGAAGCACACATCTTGGCTACGGGATAAAAGATATAATGGTAAGAACACATTAGTTTCCAGTCTCATATATTCTAGCCATGGGGAGAAAATACTATATATTGGCCACTTTTTACCACATTTACTACATTCTGTAGGATAGCACCATAACCTCACTAGGTGTGGCCAAAATTGCACCTTCAATAAGCCATTCTACTCTTCTATAAAGTCAGATGTTTCCGGATGAGGGGTATATAGTAGGACTGATAAACTTCATTGGTTTCACTTCCTTTTGCCAAAAAAATTCCTTGATTGAGAAAACTTCATAGAAAATAAATAAATAAGGGGAAGACATTCAATGAATCTAGACATTGTGTTATTACAGAGGAAAGATGGGTATAGAGACAAATCCATGTCCAGATATGTGTCTATTCCAATGAGGGCAATTTGGTGCCTCCTTCAGTCCAATATAATCAACGAAGAAGTTGATTTGTCTTGCAGGATTATGGTTCTCTAACCTTACTCAGCAATTTTTCTCTGCTACTGGAAAATTAGATCTGCAATAGTGGAAATAGCCAGTCCAAACTTGGTGAGAAGTTCATTTTATTTAATGCCTGCAGAAACTCCATTCCTGCCTTCCTGGTCACTTTTTCCTGAGTTACTGAGTAAGCATACAAGCATTTGGATGGTTGGGGAGAGACTCTAACTATTACCCATGGAACTCATCATCTTGTCTACCAGAAATTGAGAAACTTCTCTGCAGTGGAGGTCTTTTGACAAGTGTTTCCTATACTCATACATTCTTACTTTCTTACATTTTGATACTACGCCAAGTAGTTGTATCATATAACTTCCCCAGGCAAATATATAAATGATATTACCAATTCTCTAGCTCATTCCTAAGTCCCATCCAGCTATACCATTTTCACCACAGAAGATTCAGTCTTTCAGTAGTGAAAAACTTCTAAGCCCTGATACAGAATTGTACCCTTTTAGAATCAGATTGCCACTTGGTTGGTTATGTTTAACCAGTTCCATCGTGAAGAGGTAAACAATTAGACCCTGCCAAATCTGAGGTAGATTGTACCTCAGGCCATCTTTTCTTTCAGGCAAAGTGGATAATCAAATATAGTTCATAAAGTTCAGCCTATTTGGAGGATTTTCCTTTCTACTGTATGTGCCAAAATACTGTGAAGAAACAGCTGTAAACTTCCTTGGTCACCTGGTTGTAGGGAACTCCCCAAAAGGCCATGGAGGTGGATTGAGGGAATACTGACATTTCATCAGGAATTGTCATGTTAGTAGTGTGAGCCATAGTTCATGCAACTCACTTGTGCATTTAGGATCTGCTAAAATTAGATTTTGTCTTAATCTCTCAGCTGCTAAAACAAATACCACATAGAGGGTTGGCTTAAAAACTGGAATTTATTGGCTCATGGTTTCAGAGGCTAGAAGGCTTGCTTCCTCCCAGGGTTGGTATTGTTTTAGTTGGCCAGCAATCCTTGGGGTTCTTTGACTTTTCCCTGTCACATGGTGATGGCCTCTCCTTTCTCTTCTGGGTTCCCCCTGGCTTCCAGTTTCTGCTCCTTTACAAGGCTGTGTCTTCATAAAGCCTCTAGTAGTAGGATTAAGGCCCAACCTCATTCAGTTGTGCCAACTTAATTTAAAATAACATCATCAAAAGATCCTATTTACAATGTGTTCACACCCACAAGAATGAATTAAGAACATTTTTTTTTCTGGAGTACATAATTCAGCCTATCACAGATCTCAAATGTGCTATTTCCACTTGATGATCAAGTGTTAGAGGCATAGCCGAGTTCATGGTTTGGGGGATAACATTCAAGGTCACCTGCATTCCAGTATCAAACCAGAAGCTTCAGAAGAAGATTTTGCTCCCAAACCATCTCTATAACTCTTTAAGTTTTTTATGTAGGAATTTTTAGCACCTCACATTCTTTCAGCATAATCTACTATTAAGACTAGGAATCAGTTAACCAAGTGAACAAACTATTAGGACCACACCTAGCTGTTCAGGCTAGTACATTAAACTCAGATCCTCTGATCAGTACTCCCATATTGATAAATTAAGTTCCTTTTCCTCCCTGGTCTAGCAACCTCAGAATCCACTAACACACATATATTCCTCCAGTTTTGATTTTCTATATATTAAAAAAATATTTTTTTTGAGGGTACTGGAGGTCAGGAATTGAACCCAAGACCTCATATGTGGGAAGCCAGCACTCAATCGCTGAGCCACATGGGCTTCCCTGAATTGGTTTTATCATTTGTTTTGCTTGTTGTTTGTTTTTTCGTTTTTTCAGGAGGCACCGGGGACCGAATCCAGGACCTCCCATGTGGTAGGCGGGCCCTCAATTGCTTGAGCCACATCTGCTCCCCTGGCTGATATAATGTTAAAACAACCAAATATTGCTATTCTTTAAGAATGGAGGACTTTTACTAAGTTTGACTTTGTAATTGCCCTCCAATCCCCACCCCATCCCCTTGGCAAGCTGGGATTTCATTTATTCTATAGGTTTAGAGGCCAAGACAATTGAGAGTGGATAGAAAGAGAATAGATATCATCTTTCAAGGCAAGTACCTCAGATGAGGTAACTACAGGTAAGGCAATCAGACAAAGGTGTTTCTGCAGGCATGTAAGGTTCGGTGGAGTTTTGTACTCAGGATATGTAGTAATATGGATTATTTCACATGACATCACATATGTTTATCATTTCAATTCTTGGAATCACACACTTTCCCAATCAATCCCTTTATTTTCATAAAGGAGACTGTGAAAGTTAGATATTCATAAGATTAGATTCCACATCTGATGTTTTAATATATAAGTTCAGCAGCTAACTATAAGAGATAAATGTTTTTCTTAGAACAAATTTGGAAACTCTCTAGTTCCCTCTGGCCATGCCTTGAGCTAATTAAAAATGGAAACCTTTCATTTTCTTTCATGATGCTCTTCAATACAGTTATACACAGCCATCCCATCCCCACACTCTTTAAATTTCCCATCCTCATCACTCTGTGTCATGACAATGGCATTTGGACCACCCATTTTGCACTTTGATCAGGTATTTCATTTCAGTTAACCATGGGTGATAAATTTCACCAGCAACTACTGTAGATGTCTAGTATCTCACTTCTTTCAAACCTAACCAGGTAATCCTTCTTTAGTAGCCTACAACCACTTCTAGCACCAAATACTGTATAAGCCATGGTTCAGTAGCAGATAGAAGAAACCACTCATTATCTTACAGTAAAGAAATTATTCAGAGAATGAGTGTTTATAAAAATCATTAGAAGAGTTAGAGGAACAGGCTATACACTAGGCCTCCAGGAATGACTTTCAGGAAAACCGCACAAACCTGGCTCACCAGCATACTGGTTACCTCTGCCAACTGCAAGTTCCAGAGTTTCACCATCATAGCTGAGATCTGGGTGCTGTCAGAATATTATCCAAGCTGTGATTTGGGGATGAGGAAGACAGAAGATGACCACACCTACAATTGCTATCTTAGCAAAATGAAATGTCTCAAGTTCATCATATCTCCCCCATACACTCAGTTCCAATTTCAAGACTCAGGTGCTTCTTATTGGTAGAAACCAAATTATGTTTAGATGTTTGGGAAAGGTAGCTTTTTTCAGCCTTTCAACTTCCGTGTTCAATAAAACCTCAAGAATGAGAATAGAACATATTATGAGCTGGAATAATATCTAATATGTTGGGTAAAGTACCTAACATAATGCTTGGAACGTGTCAAACACTCAAAAAGGTTTGTACTTGTTTTTTTAGTCTCAGCTAAAGCACCATTTCCTTAGGCCAATTCTGTCCATCTAGATTAGATTAAATTTTCTAGCCATATGCTCCCTGAACTTCTACAATTTTTTAACCCTTATCACATATATTAGTCAGCCAAAGGGGTGCTGATGCAAAGTACCAGAAATCTGTTGGGTTTTATTTATTTTGGGGTAGAAGCTTATAGTTACCAGGCCATAAAGCATAAATTACTTACCTTACCGAAGTCTGTTGCCACATGTTGGCGCAAGATGGCTGTCTGTCTCTGTGAGGATTCAGCCTTCCTCTTCCCTCTTAAGGAACTGTGGTCCCAGCTCCTTCCATTCTCAGCTATAGGTTAGCATAAGGCTTGGTCTCTCTTCCAACTGGGGGCTCATTTCTTCCCGGGCTCAGCTGCTTCCTGGGGCTCCAGCATCAAAAACTCATACTCTCCCCTCTGCCTATCGTTTTTTTCTGTGAGTCTCTGTCCCCTCAACATCCTCCTGACGTGGGCCAATCAAAGCCCTAATCATAATTTAATCAATAAAGTGAAACTTCTGAAGTTAATACAATTTAATACTCCCAGAGGAACAGACCAGTCTACAAACATAATCCAATATCTCTTTTTGGAATTCATAAACAATATCAATCTGCTACACCACACTTGTATTTACATGGTACAATGTTTATCTTTTATACTGAAATACAAGCTCCGTGAAAGCAGGAATCACGTCTATATCATTTTATACAATATTGCCAGTGCCTAGTATGGTACTTGGCATAACAGGTGCATAATAAAGGATTATGTATTTAAAAATTGCATAGACAGAGGCTGCCTCATTCTCTTGTTATTTTCCTAAAACATGTTATTGTCTCTTAAAGGTTTGAAATATAAATGACTGTGTAACCTGGATTCAAAAAACTTCATTAAACTAAGTAAGTACATAATTAAGAAAACTTATTTTTAAAATCTATCTTGGGAAGCGGCTATGGCTCAATCAGTAGGGCTCCCGTTTACCATATGGGAGGCCCCGGGTTCGGTTCCTGGGGCCTCCTGGTGAAGGCAAGCCCGCCCGCACGGCGTG
Organism: Tolypeutes matacus; assembly: GCA_026826555.1. Classification (NCBI taxonomy): domain Eukaryota; kingdom Metazoa; phylum Chordata; class Mammalia; order Cingulata; family Chlamyphoridae; genus Tolypeutes; species Tolypeutes matacus. The sequence continues at coordinate 53,862,444 of JAKSZT010054487.1, forward strand.
GTTAGCTGACCCAGCGAGCACGAGCAGCAAGGGGGGGATAAATGAATAAATAAATAATAAAATCTTAAAAAAAAAATCTTTCTTGCTTTGTTCTAGCTATGAACCAAATTATCAACCTGACATCTCTAAAACCGAGTGTTAACCTTTCATATATATTACATGAAAAATAACCTAAATCCTGATCCCTGACTCTACCCTAATTTTGGAGAACTCCATCTAATTTGGTATTTGTAGCTATGCATGGTGTCCCCAGAACAATAAACTTTTAGGTCAAATTTTTCATTCCACTCTTGTCTTTGCAGTTTGGGCTGAATGATGGGCACTGGTTTTATAGGGTAGTATCATCAATACTGAGGGATGATTGAAAATAATGACAGGAAACATTAATTTTATTCTTGAAAGTATGGGTAGCAAAGTGGTTAAGAACCAGATTCCCTGAGTTTGAATCCTGGATTTCATTATTTACTATCCCTCTAGGTAAATTATATATTAAATCAAATCTAAAACATTATTGACAAATAAGAAAGAAAAGATGCATTCCAGTTTCTTAAAGGTTAAAATGTGGAATATTTCATCTTAGAGTTGATGAAATATAAGCAGGGATTCATAAGCTTTTTTGTTCCAAGGACCCCTTTGCCATTCGGTTGAAAACCATGGACCCCTTACTAAGACCACACTATACTTTGTATTATTTAATAAATAAACCACACCCACACCAACACGTCCCCACAAGAATAATGTTTTTTTTGAATTTCAATTCAAGCTCATGGACCCCTTGTTAAGAACCCCTGAAATATATTATCCAGCCTTTTGACCCTCACATTTTTCATGTTCCTCACCAATTAGAGTCTTCCTGGCTCAGAACTATCTACCATATCTCTGGGAATGACTGGGATAATAAGTGTGGGCCCCAAGGACCATTTGTCTGCCAGATGACCCTGCCTGCCCACTGCTCACAATTAATTGGTCTTGGATGAACACCTAACCCAATCTGGTTTAAGTGACACATGGACCATGTTTTTTTTTCCTCTTAGATTTTTTTTTTACTATTATTAGCCTCATTTCTTTATGCTAAATATTTTTTAATTTTGAAAAAATTTTAAATTTATAGAAAAAATTTAAAGATAGTACAGAGAGTCCAGTATATCTTTCACCACACAGTTTTCCCAATGGGTAACATCTTACATTAATCAAATGTCCATGGAACATTTGTCAAAACTAAGAAATTAACATTGGTATATTACTATAAAGTAAACTCCAGATTTCACCATTTTTTTCATTAACATTCTCTTTCTGTTCTAGGATCCAACCCAGAATACCACATTGGATTTAAGTGTTATGTCTCCCTGGTCTCCTTTGGTGTATGATAGTTTCTCAGACTTTCCTTGTTACTCATGACTTTGCAATTTTGAGGAGTACTGGTTAGTTAGCTATTTTGTAGAATGTCTGTTATTTTCTTCATGATTGGACTGGGATTATAGGTTTATTTGGAAAGAATTCCACTGAGGAGGTAAATGATGACCATATGACATCACTGATGATGTTAACCTTCACCATTTGGTTAAGATAGCATTTTCCAGGTTTCTCTATTCTAAAGTAGCGATTTTTTTCCCTTTTTATACTCTATTGTATGGAAAAAAGCCATGAAGTTCTCTGGGAATTTTAAAATGAAAACAAAGAGAATAGACTCAGTCATTATTGAATGGAAGGATCCTAGAACTATGCAGTTTGTGGAGGAAGCCAGTCTGCAGGGTGGGAAAATGATACAAGATGACATATGGACAGAACCGTGGCAGAATTTCCAACCCTGAGGCTCAGAGAAGCCCCCTGCTTTCTACAGGTTACATGTTGAACCACTTCTCATACAAACTAACTTAGGTTGGAATTCTACATGTGCAACCAAAAATATAATGAGTAACATACTACATCATTGGATCACTATGATAATTAAATAATAAATAATATGCAAAGTAAGTGCCTACTAAATAGCCAGACCCATAGAGGCATAAATAAATGATGGTGATTTTTATCATTATTCATTGGTTCATTATAATTGTAGACCAGTACTTTCAATCCATTACATTCAAGGTCATTGTGGGGATAAATTAATGGTCAAGCATTTTTTTCTTGCACAATTACTTATTTAATTATTAAGCAGTTTTATTGAGATATAGTCATATGCCATATGATCTATCCAAAGTGTATAATCACTGGCTTTTAGTATAATCACAATGTTGTGCTTTCATCATCACAAAAAATTTTAGAACCATTTCATTACTCCAAAAAGAAAAAGCTCCACACCCCTTAGCAGTCCTTCCCCAGCCCTATATAACCACTAATCTAATTTCATCTTTATAAATTGATTTATATTTACATTTCATATAAATGGAATCATGCAATATGTACTACTTTGTGTCTGGTTTCTTTCACTTAGCATAATGTGTTTTTTTGTCTGATATTAATATCTTGCAGTATTAACATACATTTGTTCAATTTCAAAGACAAATAGCTTATATACACTCATATTTCACATGCAGTTTTACTATGCTATACAGTTCCATGTTACATTTTTTAACCTTCCCTTTCAGTAATATACATGACCTTAGACATTCCCTTTATAACCCTTTCATACCCACATAATAGTACTGCTAGTTACAGACATTATGTTGGGCTTTTACCTTTTCTATTCATTTCCATAGATTATCACACATTCTTTTTACTGATTCTGTACAAGATAGGTTTCCATTCTCTAACCTCATTCTATCTTCTAGTGACCCATACTCAAGTTAAGTCCATGAGATTACACAACATATTTAGTTCATAATAGTGTAATAATACAGTATTTGTCCTTTTGTGTCTGGCTTGTTTGACTCAACATAATGTCCTCCAGGTTCATCCATGCTGTCATATGCTTTATGACTTCATTTCTTCTTACAGTTGGATAATATTCCATTGTGTGCATATACCACAATTTGTTTATCCCTTCATCAGTTGATAGATACCTGGGTTGTTTTCATCTTTTGGCAATTGTGAATAATGCTGCTATGAACATTGGTATGCAGATGTCTGTTCGTGTCTCTGGGTATATACCTAGTAGTGGAATTGCCAGGTCAAATGGCAAGCCTATATTCAACTTCCTTAGGAACTGCCAAACAGTGCACAGTGGCTGAACCATTCTACATTTCCACCAACAGTGAATAAGTGTTCCTATCTCTTCACATCTTCTCCAGCACTTGTAGTTCTGTCTTTTTATTAGGGGGCACGTTCCCTTCCAAATGAACTTGGTAATTGCCTTTTCTATTTCTATAAAGTGGGCTGTTGGAATTTTGATTGATATTGCATTGAATCTATAAATCAGTTTGGGTAGAATTGACATCTTAACAATATTTAATCTCCCAATCCATGAACACAGAATGTCTTTCCTTTTGTTTAGGCCTTTTTAAAATTTCCTTTAGCTTTGTTTTGTAGTTTTCTGCATATAGGTCTTGAACTTCTTTGGTTCAATGAATTCTTAGGTATTTGATAATTTTTGTTGCTATTTTAAATGGAATTTTTTCCCCCTGATTTCTTCCTCAGATTGTTCAATACCAGCATACAGAAACATTACTAATTTTTGTGTATTGATCTTGTATCCTACCACTTTGCTGAACTCGTTTACTAGCTCAAGCAGCTTTGTGGCAGATATTTCAGAATTTTCTAAATATAGGATCATGTCATCTGCAATAGTGAGAATTTTACTTCTTTTGCTATTTGGATGCCTTTGTTTTCCTTGCCTAATTGCTCTAGCTAGAACTTCTAGCACAATGTTGAATAACAATGGTGACAGTGGGCATCCTTATCTTGTTCCTGATCTTTGAGGGAAATCCTTTAACCTTTCTCCATTGATTTTGATGTTGGCTGTGGGTTTTTCATATATGCCTTTTATCATATTGAGGAATGTTCCTTATATTCCTATCTTTTGAAGTATTTTTATCAAGAAAGAATGCTGGATTTTGTCAAATGCCTTTTCTGCATTGATCAAGATAATCATGTGGTTTTTCCTTCAATTTATTAATGTAGTGTATTATGTTGTTTGATTTTCCTATGTTGAATCAGTCTTGCATACCAGGCATAAACCCCACTTGGTTGTGATGTGTAAGTCTTTTCATATACTGTTGGATTTGATTTGAAAGTATTGTGTTGAGAATTTTTGCATCTACGTTCATTAGAGAGATTGGTCTGTAATTTTCTTTTCTTGTAGTGTCTTTATCTGGCTTTGGTATTAGAGTGATGTTGGTTTTATAAAATATGTTGGGTAATTTTCCTTCCTCTTTAATTTTTTTGGAAGATTTTAAACAGGATTGGTGTTAATTCCTCTCAAAATGCTTGGTAGAATTCACCTGTGAAGCTGTCTGGCCCTGGACTTTTTTTTGTTGGGAGATTTTTGATCACTGATTTAATCTCTTTAAATGTGATTGGTTTGTTAAGCTCTTGTATTTCTTGTAGCCTCAGTGTAGGTTATTTGTGCATCTCTAGGAATTTGTCCATTTCATCTAGGTTGTCTAGTTTGTTGGCATACAGTTTCTCATAATATCCTCTTTTTATTTCCATGGGACCAGTTGTAACTTCACCCCTTTCATTTCTGATTTTATTTGCATCTTCTTTTTTTCTTTATTACTCTAACGGGGGGTTTGTCAATTTTTTTGATCTTCTCAAAGGACCAGGTTTTGGATTTGTTGATTTTCTCTGTTGTTTTTTTGTTCTCAATTTCATTTATTTCTGCTCTAATCTTTATTATTATTTCTCCTTCTGCTTGCTTTTGGAGTGGATTGCTGTTCTTTCTCTAGTCTCTCCAGTTGTTGAGTTAGATCTTTGATTTTAGCTCTCTTTTCTTTTTTTCAATATAGGCATTTAGGGCTATAAATTTCTCTCTCAGGACTGCCTTCACTATATCTCATAAGTTGTGTTCTCATTTATGTTTGAATCAATATATTTACTAATTTCACTTATAATTTCTTCTTTGACTCACTGATTATTTAGGAGTGTGTTGCTCATCCTCCCCACATTATCAAAATTATCTCTTTCCTGTCTATTATTGATTTCCAGTTTAATTCTATTATGATCTGAGAAGGTGCTTTATATAATTTCAAACTTTTTATATTTATTGAGACTTGCATTGTGACCTAACATGTGCTCTATCCTGGAGAAAGATCCGTGAGCACTTGAGATTTTGGGTGCAACCTTATGTATATGTCTGTTAGGTCTAACTAGTTTACCATATTGTTCAAGTTCTCTGTTTCCTTGTTGGTCTTCTTTTAGTTGTTCTATCTAATGATGTCAGTAGTGTGTTGAAGTCTCTTACTATTATTGTAGAGATGTCTATTTCTCCTTTCATTTTTGTGAGAGTTTGCCTCATGTATATTGGGGCACCCTGATTAGATGCATAAATATTGATGATTGTATTTCTTCCTGGTGGTTTGTAATTTTTATTAATTATAATTGCCTTCTGTATCTCATAATGTTTTTGCATTTAAAGTCTGTTTCATCCAATATTAGTATAGCTACTCCTGCTCTTGTTTAGTTACTGTTTGCATGCAGTTTTTTTCGAAACTTTCACTTTCAGCTGGTTTATATCCATGGGTCTAAGGTGAGTGTCTTGCAGGCAGCACACGGATGGCTCAAGTTTTTTTCATCCATTCTTTCAGCCTATATCTTTTGATTGGGAAGTTTAATACATTCACATTCAATGATATTACTGTAAATGCACTATTTACTTTCACCAGTTTATTCTTTGGTTTTCTTATGTCATATTTTATTTTCATCTATTTTTTTGGTTATCCTTTCTGCTATTCTTTCTTCTATACTCTCTTCTAAGCCTCTCTCTCCTGTCTTTTCCTTTCAGACCCTAAGGTTTCTTTTAATATTTCCTGCAAAGGTGGATTCTTTTTTACTAACTCTCTTAGTTTCTGTTTGAGAATCTTTTAGACTCACCTTCATATTTGAAGGAAAATTTTGCTGGATAAAGAATTATCAGCCTGCAGTTTTTCTCCTTCAGTATCCTAATTGTATCATACCACTGTCTTCTCATGTCCACAGTTTCTGATTTAAAAATGCACAGTAAGTCTTACTGGGTGTCCCTTGTATGTGATGGTTTGCTTCTCCCTTTCTGCTCTCAGAATTTTCTCTTTATCTTTGATGTTTGACACTCTTAGTAGTATATATCTTGGAGTAGGTTCATTCAGATTTATTCTGATTGGGGTATGCTATGCTTCTTGGACATGTAAATTCATTTCTTTCATTAGAGTTGGGAAATTTTCTGCTATTATTTACTCAAATACTCTTTCTGCCCCCTTTTGCTTTTCATCTCCTTCTGGGACTCCTATGACATGTATGTTGTTGCATTTCATGTTATTCAACTCCCTGAGCCCTGCTTAATTTTTCCATTCTTTTCTCTCTGTTCTTTTCTGTCTTCAATTTAAGCTGTTCTGTCTTTGGTATCACTTATTCTTTCTTCTATCATTTTGAGTCTGCTGTTGTATGCCTCTAATGTGGGTTTTTTTTTTTTCCTTCAAAACTCTAATGTGTTTTTGATCTCACCCACCATGTCTTCCATTCTAACAAGCTCTGTTACTTTTGTATTCAGGATTTTAAATTCTTCTTTGTGTTCACTCTGTGTCTTCCTGATGTTGTTTATCTCTTTAGCCATATTGTCTTTCAACTCATTAATTTGATTTTGAAAATTTGTGTGCATCTTATTGATTAGTTGTCTCAAATCCTGCATCTCTTCTGGGGCTTTGATATATTCCTTTTCTTGGGCCATGTCTTCCATTTTCTAAGCATGGCTCATAATTTTTTGCTGATGTCTAGGCATCTGATTAAGATGGTGAGTGAGAATATGTCTGTTTATATAGCCCATGAAGGGGACAGGGACTCAACCATGAGTTACACCCTACAACATGGAGGAATTAAAGCCATAATCTAAACATAATTTAATCAAAGACATCTCAGCTGAATCTAATACAATCAAAGGGGATCACACCCAGAGGAACACACCAGTTTACAAACATAATCTTTCATTTTTGGATTCATAAATAATATCAAACTGCTACAGTGAGTTTACTCAGGTGCTTAATTTCTCTCTCTTTCTTAGGGATTTAGTGCTGGGAGACTGTTGGTTACTGCTCTTCTTTGATTCTTGGTTCAACCTGTTCTGGATCTTTAGGATTGTCCCTGTTGGTTGCACAAAACTGGGCTCTGCACCTAGTAATGGGTTGTAGACACACTTCCTAGGGCCTTGGGGAGGGAGGCTGTAAAAAAATTAAAATTTACTTTTAATCCTCATGTGCACTTCCTTGGTCTGCCAGCAGGAGGCACTCTTTGGCAGCCCTCTCAGTTCAATGCTCAGTGTATGCTGCAATATGGACTGGATCTATGTGACAGAGGATGTTCCTGGAGGCTAAGCACCTCATAATTCAAACAACCAGCAGTGAGGGAGACTGAAAGGGTCAGATCTCTTTAGTCCTAGATCTCTTTAGTCCCGAGCTGGCTCCCAAGGTAAACAATGGCACAGCTCCACCTGGCCTGGAAGGGCTTGTGGGACACAGCAGACCAAATTTGTAGGTCAAAAGCTGAGTCAGCCTTAGGCTGTGTCCTGCTCTCTCCCCTCTTGTGGGAAGGAGGATCTTTGAGGTCCCCATTGTCTGTAGCTATTGGTCTTGAGACCTGAGAATTCAAAAGCATCTATAGTTGGGGGAGGGTGCTGGTATTAGCAGCTGCCACTTTTAACTCACAGTTTTGCAGTCACGATTCTTTTCCTTTGTCCCTCTCTTCTGGGCGGTGTCCAGCCTTCCCCTGGTGTCCTAATCTCTAGAAGATTTTTTTCCAGGCCGTTTCTGTCTGTCCTCTAGCTATTTTTCTGGGAGAGAAGAGAGTCCTATGTCTTTCTAGTTCACCACCTTCCTGGAAGTTCCTGAATTTCTTGATAATACTTGAGAATCTTGATATAGTTCATTAAAATATTTGTTATTGTAGAACTGAACTTAATGAGAAGTGAAAATAGTTGCAGCTGTGTCAAGACCTTACTGCTTGTTTAATAACTAAGTCATGTTTGTACTAGATTTAGAGGCAAGAAAAAAACAGACTGATATTTAAAGAACATAATTATCCACATCCTTCCTCCCTGAGGAAAGGAGCTAAGTCTTTTAGTCAAGAAGCATCTTTGTTTCACAAATACCGTGAGCATCCTTAATGTTTCATGACTATTAACTATAGCAATTTTCGCCTTAAAGTGCAGAAGTGGTGAGTAGAGAAGGAACATTTATATCTTTAATAAATATTGTTAGTTGATCTGTTATGACATTTACCTATAGTCATAAAATGAAAGAATAATTTGGGCATTAGTGGTTTTAAATTACTACCATTTTATTTTCCATATTTAAATAAATTTTTTACAATGGGAAAATATCAGCTATGAAGAAGACAAATTTCTAATAGTCTTTAATGACAACTTCTTGATATTTTCTTTTCTCTTAAAGCATTCAATTATGAACTATTCCACCTTCCTGATTTAGTTCTGATTTTTTAAGCTGATTTTGTATCTAAGAAGTATAATGGATAGGCATCCCAGTACCCAAGTGTCTAAAATGGGCTGCCTCTGCCTACTATAAGTAGAATATGCTCAGTAGTCAATGCCAATGTCTGGAAGAACAAAAGATGCTTGGTAGTGTGGTACAGATTGTACTAAAGTAATTCAAAGTTAGGAAAGTTGAGTGGAAAAAATAAAGGAACTATATAGCCATCTCCAGAGAAAAAGACAAAATAGGCAAAGGTCTATATCCCATGCGATCCTACCTCCAGCATCAACTCCCTCCATCTTTTTTTTCTACTCGCTAAAGCCCATGTTTCACTGCTGACCTCACAAATCCTCATTTCCACTTGAATAGTCACCTTCCTCTTATAATCCATTAATGCTTCAGCAAGCATATATTGAGCACTGAAGAAGATAAAAAACACATATATAAATTTATCATAGTCACAATCCTCCAAAAACTTGTAGTTCAGAGGTGGAGGAAAAGCAAGTATGTAGATAACTAAAACAAAAGTGAGAGTGGTGTATGAGTTGCACGAAGAGCTACAGAGATGAGATAAAGGAATAGGAACTGAGGAATAAAGAGAGTTAAGAAGGTATGGTATGAAGAAGTTAAGGGAGGAATTTCTAGAAGATAATGTGCAATGAAGTCAATGAGGAAGAAGATTAAGGAAAAGTTTCTGAGTTTGATGATAGTGCTATAATTGTAAAATGCAGTGTTAAGTGATGTGACTCATGGATTTCATTCATTTATTCATTAACAAATATTCAAAGAGATAAAATGTAACTGTATGGGATTCAGGAATAAGAGAAAAGCAGACATGGTCAATTATTTCAATAATTATAGCATTGATCCATAAGAAGTAAATAGTGTAGTGGCTATTGGGACAGCAGCATTTCCCCCCCTGTCTGTCCAAGCTTGGAGACAAAAAGGAAGAAGCCCACTTTTTATTACCAAATGGTTTATGTAAGTTAAACCAACAAAGAAAGAATGGGCTTTAAATATGGAAAATATCCTTTTCCTGTAGAGGCAGATATGTAGAGCTGGTTGGATTGCTCATTAGATTACTTTAATGAGTGGCACCATCTTGGAAGTAACCACAGTCCTGAAATAAGATGTAAAGATAACCAAAAGGGGTCTAATTGGTATCCTTAGGCAGACAAATAAAAGCATCTGAGCCTAAAAAGAGATATGAAAAAAAAAAAAAAATCACTTCAAAGTATTATTATTCTTTGGCTCATTTCTGAATACTGTAAGCCAACAGATATCATCAGGGGTTTGCTGTCTGTTTTGTCAATGGAGAAATAGGCCAGTTCATGGATGTGGTGGATATCTACTATTTCTATATTCTACTTATTTCCCCAGAGACAGAGCTTTCTATGGAGGATGCACAAGGCAGGATATGTTCCAGGCCAGCCAATCAGAGTCCTTTTTCAAAGATTGATCTGCTCATCAGAGCTAGAGGTTTGCTCTCTTATCTCAAGCTTTGCCATGTGTATAGGGCTGGAATTTCAGACACAACCTGATGAGAATGAAGCCAACACAGAAATAAAGAGAGGGAGGGTAACATATCCTTGCTGATGTTAAGCCCCAGATCAGCCCTGCCACCCCTTGTACTTCTGAGTTACATGGGCCAATTAATGTCCTGTTAGAAATGACTTCCTGTTATTTGTTACTAAATGAATCCAGAATACAATATTTTTTTCAAACCACATATTTAGGTAGGACGTCAAAAAGTCTTGACTTTGATATCAAAATATTCCCATTTCATGATTATGCCTAATGGGCATTCTGTAGCACCAAGATGCTCAGACAATGATAACCACAGTAAGAGCACTGAGAAAAGAAGCAGGAAAACAAGTTGGATAAATAAAAAGTTTACTTTTCATCCTCCTTTCACTACTTGCAGAAAAGTATGGATGAGTTGTGTGGACAGACTAAGGAAATTAGGAAAATGGTGTTGCCATTACAAAGGGACTCTGATCGAGATGACATCAGCATACTCAGTAGCCCAGGAAAAAGAGGTAGAAACATTATTAGAGATACACTCTAAAGGAAAAAGAAATCAAGGAGCTGGGGATTAGACAATCAAACATTTATTGATCATCTATTTTTGGCTGGGCAATGCTCTAAACTGTAAGTGGGGAGAGAAGAGGTTGACTTAGGAGGGAGGACATCTTGATTGTCCCAAACAGTAACATACTACCTCATTTGTGTGAAAATCATACATATATTTTTAATAGGCATAGCAAAACCTCACTAATTTGTAATACTGGCAAATGCGAGCAGCTTTAGCAGCCTGAACTGTGAGATATTTTAAAATAAATTCCTACTCAATGCATTGCCCTTATTAGATGCTCAGTAATGTTTTCTAAGTGGATGAACAAAAATGAAACTCAGTTATTTTCAACAGAACATATAAAAGCTGTTACAAAAGCCCAGAAAGAAATTAGGGGGAAAATAATGGAGAAAAATAATGGATTTTTTATCAGTTTTCCAGAGAAAGACTCCCCAAACTCTTGAGCGCTTTACCGTAAAGCTATTGATTCAGTTATGAAGTAACTGTTAGTTTTTAGTCTGGCAGACACTGGGTTTAACACTATATTTTACCAGGCAAGGGATAAAGAGCCTCTGATCTTCAAAGTCTTCATCCGTTAAATGGGAACAATAATGATTCCCTTATGGGTTGGTGGTGATGCGTGAATGAATTTTACGTGAATTTTACTTAGACAGCATTTGTATCTCTCATTCTAAAGTAGGTAAGTTTCTTTTCTTTTTTAATAAATCATCCAGAATTAGGATAGAAAATAGTGAAAATTAATAGCGGAGAAACGGCTAATTTGCAGTTGAGGGGGCTCTGAGATTTTGCCGGACTCTCCAGAGGCCTAGGATACCTCCCCACCTTCCTGAAGGAGACTTCAGTCCGAACTCGGCTACAGGACCTACCCTTGCTCCTCGTTCCTCAAAGTCACAAAACAGCCAAGTTCCACCCCCAGTTTGCGCCCTTTGCTTTTTGTTATTTTAAAGCCGGGTTCGGGTGGCAAGGGCGGTTGAAAGTGGGAAAAGTAATTTGCAGTTCAGGTAACAAAAACAACAAAACCATCAAGGTCAGGGTTAGTGTTAATGAAGTAACTGCAAAACCCTTTGGAATGAGGAGTCCCCAAAGCGCCTAGTCTAAACGAAGCGCTTTGCAGTCCTGTCAGCCCGCTCCACGCTGCCTTTTCGCCCCATCCCTAGACTATTTTACGAAGCTCTCCTTTCCTCCTTTTTTCTTCCACCAAAATCTTTCAAACTTTTTTTTCACAAGCAGAGCAAAATTCGTTACAGCAGAGGGGTGTTTTCATCAGGTAACACAACTTTCCTCCATTTCTTTGGGTAACAGCCCCAAATCAGAGGCAGGAGCCGGATACACAAGCTGGATCCAGCTTAAATCCAGAGAAACGCGCGGAGGTCGCTCTGGGAGGCGCCGTTTCCCGGGGTGGGGCTGAGAGTGCGGGCAGTAATCAGGAGCCTGTGTGCTTCGGTCCCCGCCGCGACGGTGAGTGGACATTTCTGAGCACACAAGTACCTGGGGGACACGCGCTGGCGCGCTTTGAGACCTTCAGCGGCTTCGGCGGAAGCTATTTTTAGCGCGTCGCTTCCTACCCTTCCACCCCCAGGCTGTTGGCCGTGGTAGCCTCCGGGCGGCTCATCCTTTCAGTCTCCCCCTCTGATGCCCGCTCTTGGTAGCTTCCACGCGGGCAGGTCCGGAAACTGAGCATGTGTGGAAGCGCTCCGCAGCCTTGGCGGTGGCGGAGGCAGAGCTGGGCTGCGTCAGGCTGAGCCCATTCACTGCGCGGCCGCAGGAGCGCAGCGCCAGCGCGGCTTCGCCGGGCCCCGCCGAGAGAGGCGCACTCGCCGCCGCGGGGCTCGCAGCCGCTCACCGCAGCCCCCTCCTGGCGACCCGTAAGTAAGTTTGTGAAGCCGCTGGGCTGTGGGGCGAAGGCTTGGCGCCCGAGGGAGCCCAGGCTAGCAGGCGGGGAGGCGCGATTGGCGCCCGGGAGAGCCGGCTGGTCGCTGCGCCCAGTGCCCGGTGTCTCTCCCAGGCGCTTGGCCAATTTGAAAGCGGGGTGACCACTGGGAGGCACGGGCGGGGTGGGGGGTGGGGGTGACAAGCAAAACGGGTGGACAGAACTGGGGAGAAGGGGCGGACCTGGCGAGAGGGAAGGACCGCGCGCCGATGGCGGGGATCTGGCAGGCCCGGAGCGAGCTGGTGCGGGTTGGGAGGATGGGTTTAGGGCGCGGGCGCTCCACCGAGGACTGCCGCAGAGGGAAACGGGATTTCCCGGGTGGTAGAATGGGAGCGGTGTGAGAGATCCGTGTAGGGGGCAGAGTAGAGGGCGAGCGCGTTCTGTCCGGAGCAGCGAGAGGGAAGATGGATGGGAAGTGGAGCGCGTGGGAAGTGGATTTGAAAGCGAGCACAGGACACTGGTGGAAGGAACAGTGGGATCCGGAGGGCGTGTGGACTCGGTAATTTGGGGAATCAGTACAAGACTTGAGTGGTATAATAAGGTGGAGAGAGGTAGTCTTTATGCAGGTTTTCGAAGGCAGTGCGCGAGCCACATGTAGAACCGGCTGAAAAGAGGAGGATGAAATGGATGTAGAAAGTGGCCTGGAAGTGGCGGTTGGTGAAAATCACTGAGGGATTTGGGTGAAGGGGAGGAGGGCGGGGATGCAGAGCCTCAGAGTAGTGATTTAGTCGCGGCTCTCCGAGGTCCGCTTGCACCCTAGACTCTTCCTGCCTGGTTTGGCCACACCGTGGCTCGCTGTAGGCGAGCTTGTAGGAAATCCGGACAGACCTTAGGGAGCAGAAAAGGTGGTCATTTGCAGGGGGGCTGCCTGACTTCCCCGAAGTGGTTCCAGGCACCCTCGGGGTGCAATGTGACGTCTGAATGTGTTTTGGGGAGGGGAGGGTTGGGCTGTTCCAGCCTCCTGGAATCCGTGATCTCGCCCTGGAGGTGGGGTGTTTTGGCCTGGAAGTCAGGCAGAAGTCTGCAGCGTGCAACTCGCGGCGGGGCGTGTGAATGTGCGTGTGTGCTTGTGCCGGCCTGGGGTCGTGAGGGTTGCGGTAGTCAGTCTCCATGACCAGGAGATCCAGAGCACCGGCAGCACTGGGGAGGGATTGAGGAAACGTGATTTTCTCTGTCTCTTTACTCCCTTTTTCCAGGGTCACATTCTTTGCTCGCCCAGTGATGCCCCTCTCTTACCTCTCCCCAGCCCCCCACCCCCACCCCAAATCTGAAGCCGGTCTTGTCTTCTGATTCGGCACCGGGAGAACGCGGCGGTTCCCGGCTGCTCCCACCAAGGACTACCTTTCCAGAAGGGAATCCTGGAAATCACGGTGGTCAAGCGGGCGCCACGAATCCGCGGGTCCTCCCCAAGGTGTCCCTCGGGGAGTCCGCGTTTGGCTCTGCTGCGGCTGCAGCAAACGCGGTGATACCGCGTTCCGCGGACTGGGGAAGCGTGATGCCCAACGGCCAGCAGAGCCGAGATGCCCGGCAGTGACCAGCCTTCAGCCGGGCTCTCCAGTAGTGGGTTCTCGGCGGGGTCGGGGGTGGGGGTCTCCCCGCGCGCTTCCTCCGTGTACATGTGACTTAAAAAAGAGAGGACCGGATTAGGGGAATAAGCAAGCATCTCTTCCAAAAGCTTCATGCAAAGACACTACTTTGACCAGCAAATATTTCACCAACCACTAAAAGAAAGGAAAGTGCATCTACAAAACATAGGGTCGGAAACTGGAGTGGGGGTGGGGGGGCTGGTGTCACTGTGGCCACGGCTTCCCAGACTCCATCAGGCTTGCTGTGCTCTGTCATTGGTGCCACATTTTACGAGACTCTTACCCAGATGAGGGGAAATGAGGATGAAGGTGACTCTGGAAACCTGTGCCATCTGTAAAAGGACCCAAAGAAGGGGAGCTAGAACCATCCAAATTGCTGGGGGCGGACTCAGATGAAGGAAGTGAGAACTCTGAAAAAGTGACAAGGACCTTGATGGGTTGACTTGAATGGTGGTGACATATCTGGGGAAGTACACAGCAGAGAGGACAACAAGCTTGGTGGCCAACACATGCCTTCTTATTCCATGTGAGAGTGGATGGCCCAGTTTCTAGCACAGTAACTGTTGAAATACACTCTTTGAAATATGTCCGTTGTTCTGGACATCTGTAAGATGAAAGTTTGAATAAAATGACTTCTGTCATTTTTTGTTGCCCTTATTATGTATTTTTTTTTCATTGATTATTATAGAATATGTAGTGAGGGCCAAATAAATGATTATTTTAGGCATTAAATCTGTTCTCTCCAAAATGCAGTTCAAATAAAACATAACCTCATACATTTGCCTCTACTTCAGGCTTTTGTTTTGTTTTGGGAGACAGGGAGGAGAATGGACTAGGCAAATTGATTGGGGTGTCAAATAAAGCCAGTGTTTAGGCTGCAGACACCTAAAGATCTTGTGAGTGTGTGGAAGTAAAAGCTTCATTTATAGAAAGCTAAATTTAATGGGAAATGAGAAAAAAAATCCCACTCCCCACCCCTCACCTCCTGCACTTGAAATTCAAAGGATTATGCCCTCATGCTGGGTTCTAGTATTTAAGTGGAAGCCTAACTTGACAATAATTTCCCTGGAGGATTGTTCTCAAAGCTCTGGTTTGCCTTAGAAAATAGTAAATGGCCTTTTCTTTGCTGTCCCCAAGGTAAAGGCATTTGAGAAAAAAAAAAAAAAGGTGATGGAATGGCTTGATGATGCACAAGAATGACAGATAAGAGATGTCATAGTGGAAGAAGAGATATCAGGTCTCTTGCCTCACGGATGGATCTTATTGATAGGCTTAGAACTTTAGAACTGTGATTCTCAGTCTGGGGCAATTTTGCCGCTCCAGGAGACACTGGCAATATCTGAAGACACTTGTAATTGTCACAGCTTAGAAGAGGGGGGCGCTGCTGTCATCTCATTGGTAAAGGCCAGCGGTGCTGCTAAACATTCTTCAATACACTGGACAGCCCTCAACAGTAAAGAATCATCCAGCTCCAAATGTCTATTAAAAACAAAACAAAACAAAACAGATATCTCTAGTACTGAAGTTGACAAACCTTGGTTTAGAACAAGGCATGATTAAGGATGATTTTAACCACTTTTAGGATGCTTTCAAATCCTATTGAGAGTCTATCTTGAAAATCAAGGCTAGTTAATATTAAGAGACTTTCTTTGTAAAAGTAGTTTCATGTTCAAAAACACTTGTTTTAAGGAAATTAACCAGGTTTCTTCCTGGCAGAACTTTCCAGCCTTTAAAAAATATCCTAAAATATATTTGGAATTTAACTTGATGACAAGTTAAAACTGTTTTGCTACAGTTCTTTCACTGTTTGGCAATTACTTTTTAAAAATAGTTTTAATTTTTAATGTAATTAGAATTGCGACTGTGTTTGTTCTTTAGTGAGGGGTTGAGCAGAATCAGAAAAATGTTAGATTACTCTTTATTAGAAGCCTCGGGAAATATTCCAAAATGAAACTTTGGTATTTGTAGACATCTACACAGGAAGGTACAAATCCCATATAATTTCCATGTATTTAGTTTCAATTTTAAATTGATAGCATGGCATGTTTTCAGAAACAGCAAGCTTTTCTGGCCTGTAGCACAATACATTGGCTAGAGAGGAGACCAATAGCTTATGCTCATACATGTCATAAGGTCCGTGAATTGTTCTAATAGCAGGAATTCAAGAGCACATACGAGGTAAAACTTTGTCATTATTGCACTGGGATCTAGAGAAACTAAAGAGATTTGGTCAGGTCAGTGTTTCTGCTCCGTCTCCCTGCCCCCTGCCCCCCACCCCCATTGTTTTTTTTGGTTAGCTTGTTTCTGAATCCATTCTGAAGGGATCATCATTAGTACTGCTTACTTCCCTTCTTGTTCTAATAACAGTTCCCTCCGCCCTTGGCTATTACAGTCCCCCAGGGATTTGTGCAGCAGCAGAGACTTCATGCTCTTTCTCTGGGGCATCCAGCAGCCCCTCCCTTTCTCCTGTGTGTACAAGCACAAACAGCTCTTTCCTGCTTCCAGGTGAAACAGATTTGTGTCTCTCTTGGCAAAAGGCAGTGGGGGAGAGCCCTTGTTTTTCACCAAGGCAACCTTGATTTCTCTGCTTGAATCTTTGCTGCATTGCTTTGTTCAACTGTGTGTTCAGTTGCATATTCTTCCTGTTAGGAAGGCTTCCTCTTTCCCAAGGGGGTAGTGAAAGAGCTGAGGAAAACAGAACTCAGACTAGACAAGGAGGGAGTAGGGGATTTGAGGTTAAAGGGGTCAGTCTTTGTCTCCCCTTTTCTCTCTTTGGGAAATGGTTACCTGAGCAGAAAGAGATGCTTTTCTTCCCTACTTGTTGAATGAACGCTTGCCCTTTTACCCTTCAGATAACCCTAGAGGTAGACGGCAGCAGGAGGGATGAGCAGTAGCAAAGCTGAGAAAAGGCAACCTTGATTGTAGAAGGTTTTCACTTTTGTTTATAAATGTTTATTCATCTTAAGAAACAAGTGGACTGGAACATATCCTGAGGTTTTCAGCCTTCATTATAAATAGTGCTTCTCTTCTTTCTTGGATAGTCATTATGTGGTGTTTGGAATTTGAATACTGGGCTAAGTAAGATGGTTGATACAGACCCTTGTAATTTTGTGTTTAGAGTTGTCTCTGTCCTCTTGAAGAAGGTAAAAGAGAGGCGCTGTTTGCCTTTGGCAGCCCAGTTATGGATGCTCACAGCAGCCTGTTTCACACAGGGCATGCACGTCGCTGGACCTGGGTCTGGAACCCCACTCAGCAAAACAAGGACCTCAGCCTTCTGAATTATGAAGCCAGCTTCTAACAATGTGGTTTTTATTTTTCTACAGTGTGGTTTTAACCAAAGTGTTGTAACCGTGCTTGAGAAATCGGTTGATTTGGAAAGACTAACTGCTGATCCATACTAACCTTCATTGAAAAGGAGAAGGCACAGGGAACATTGTGAGCTTTGCAATTAAATCCTGGCACTTCAACTTAGAAATTTTGTGACTTTAGATCAGTTTTTGTTTTTTTAAACTTCACAGAACTTCAATTTCCCCATCTTTTAAATGGAGATAATTATATTTTTCCTGTAGAGTTGGCTATAGGATTACAGGAAATATTTTTAAAACCACTGGTGGTAGAGCATATATGTACTGCTGGAATTTTAATGTCTTTTTCCAGGATGAGGGAGAAGCAGAGGGAGCATATCATCAGAAGGGACCTTGGTGAACAAAATGAAATGGAAAAGAATCACAGGGTGGGATCACAGGGTTGGAAGGGATTTTGGAGGAGAAGTAGTCTGATATCTGCTTTTGACTGATGAGAACATGGGGATTCAGGATTATAAAGTGATTTATTTGAGGTCAGTAGTCATTCTACTTCATTTCTAGCTGAATTTACATTTTCAGACTTTCTATCTAAATCTTTTCCACTCTTTATTTACTGGTTAAATTCATGTTACTTCTATTTATTTAAAAATGACTATTCAGCTCAAGAAGCTGTCTTTTCAATTGTTATATTCCAGGTCTTCCATAGACAAAAAGGTCATTGATGGGTCTCTAACTGAGTTTGTATAGTAGTTCAACTCAGGTGCTCATGTGAAGGATCAAGTGCCTACCAGAAAGAATGTAAGTTGGACTTTAGGTAAAGCTATGTGGCCATTTTTCCCATTTGGTTTACAATAAAAAAAGTATAAACAAAAATTGGTATTATGAATAATGCCCTTTAGGTGATGTTCATTGTTTATCACCAAGTTTAAGATTGGTCCCTGTTATTAAATTAATAGATTTAAAAAAACATCAATTCAGTGTTGTTGACATTGTGATTTCTTGAAGAGTTTCAGATTCAATAAAAGCATAAAAACCTACAATGTGTTAGAGGTCCTTTGCTAGTTGCAAAGTGTATGATGTACATTGTCTTGTTTGCAATTTATTGCAACTGATTTATATCAAGTATAGCAAGTATAGCAAGGCTTATATCAGAAGTCAGGACTGATGGCATCTTTGAAATAGCATTCCCTTTAGAATCAGACAAATTTTGAATTCAAATCCCCATTCTTCAGTTACTAGCTATGAAAACTTGGACAAACTCCTTTACTTTCCAGCTTCTATCTTTTGAGAATCATATTTGCCAGATTAGTGTTTTTGTTTAGAGGTTCCTCAAAAGTTAAACATAGAATGCCATTTGACCTGGCAATTTCACTTGTAGGGATATACCCCAAATATTTGAAAACAGGGACACAAACAGATATTTGTACACCACTGTTCATAGCAGCATTATTTACAGCACTCAAAAGGTGTAACCCAAGTATTCATCAACAGATGAATGGATAAACAAAATGTGGTATATACATACAATGGAATGTTATTCACCCATAAAAAGGATTGAACTTATGCCATGTGCTATAACATGGATGAACCTTGAAGATATGTTGAATGAAACAAGCCAGATACAAAAGGACAAATATTGTAGGATTTCATTTATATAAAATACCTAGAATAAACAAATGCATATAGAAAGAAAGTGGATTACGTGCTACCAGGGGCTGGGGGTGAGGTGGGGTAGGATGTATCAGTGGGGAGTTATTGCTTAATGGGTACAAAGTTTCAGTTTGGGGTGATAAAAATGTTTTGGCAATAGATAGTGGTGATAGTAACACAGTATTAGAATGTAATTAATATACTTGAAAGCGGGAAATTTTGCATTGTATATATGTTACCACAATTAGTTTTTTTTTTTTAAATTAGTATATTTGTGATATTTAAGTGAGATAAGAAAGTAAAGTGTACTTGTACATTGCTGATTCCCCCACACTTAAGCTACCCTCTCAGAAAGTGGTCATCTATGCTTGAATAACTTCTGATTATTTCACTGTCAAAAAAAGACAGAAAACCTAATCTCAACTGCCTTGAGAAACTTCATGACTTGTATAACTGAGTAGAAGAGGAGACTGTCTGACTCCAGGTATGACTCAAAGACTCAGATCTTGTTTTCAAGTTACCATTTCTTAGCTCCACTTCCTAAATGTTGGCTCTGTTCTTGTTAGACTCTCTCCCATGGGATCTAAGATGGCTGCTAGCAACTTGCAGGGCTTCATACGTCCAGTTTCCAATCTTGAGAAAAGGAGTCTCTTCCCATAGTACTTTCCAAAGGAAAGAAGTTACTCTTCCCAGAAATCCCAGCAAATGTCCCCCCTCACATCTCATTGAATCTGAGCAGGTAAAGAGGCCATTCCTCCACCAGGTACAATGGCCAGGAGGATGGACTCTATTGGTTGAGGAAGTCTTTTTCCCTATAGGTATATGAGGGGTTGTTTTTGGGAGAAGGGGGATTGTATGCTGAGCAGATTACCATTAGGGACCACAACATTTTTATTATTGTTTGGCCCCAAAGTAAAATGTTGGAGTCATGGTTTTATTTCATCTGGATCATAGTTAAAGTCTAGAGAATTATTCCTCCTCCATTACCAAATGTATCTTTCTAGTGATTGATTTCTAGTGATTTGATTACTATGATTAATCAAAACCAATGCAGGTTAATCTCTTCTCCTTCATTATATACATCATTGGAACTGGCTGTTGTAGACACTAGAATTCATGTTTAGCTACAAATAAATATGTGTTAAAGGAGCAAATTAAAACATTTTCTTACATTAGGTTACTAGTTTGTAGGATCACTGTTTTCTGAAAAACACCAGGAGAAGCTATCATGTAAATTATTATTATCTAATGTCAAATGATTTAGCCCTTGGATCATGGGTGACCTTGATGGTCTCTGGTCCTGCACCCACAGACCAAATTGTCATGAGCAGTAGGGCCACTAAGATTTATGCAGCAAATAATTCTTAGTGTCTACAGACTGCTACCCACAGGCATCCAACAAAGTATTCCAGAAAGGTTAATTTGTTCAATGTTTATACATTTTTCAAAAGTCTACAATACTTATTGGGGCTCTTGTCACAGAAATTACTTTAAGTGCAATGGTCATACATTTTGAATTAAAATATATTAACAGACTAAAGACTCTTCCTCTTACCTATTTTTAACTATTTGCATAGATTACAGGGACAGAATGTCACAAGCACACATCACACATTTAGGAGAAGAATGTTAACAGCCATAATAAGTGGCTTTGAGTAAAAAATATTTTTTCTGTGTTCTATCATCTTAATGATTTAGTAATATAAATAAATATTAGTGTCATTTTAAAATGTTTCAAAATGGAAAAATCAAGTCACGTACCCATGAATTTTTATTTTTATTTTTATTTTTATTTTTTTAAATTTTTTACTGGAAGGTCCCAGGGATCAAACCCGGGTCCCTCCATATGGGAGACAGATGCCCAACCATTTGAGCCACATCCGTCCCCCACCTCATGAATTTTTAAGGCTAGAATGTGGGCAACTGTAAAATGTAATCTACTTATAAGGGAAGTATGTCATTGTAGCAGTTGGTTTTCCTGTAGTTAATTTCCAATGTGGGGGAAAGGTAGTCTAGCAGAAAGAAGTTAAAAAGTAAAACCTTCAGTCGGATGTGGCTCAAATGGTTGGGCGTCCGTCTCCCATATGGAGGGACCTGGGTTCGATCCCTGGGACCTCCCGGTTAAAAAAAAAAAAAAAAAAAAAAGTAAAACCTTCAGAAATCAAGTGAAGAATTTATTACCTGTTAAATCTATTTAGAATATAAATTCTTAAGAGAGCCAGGGAAGTTGAAAGCTGCCTTTTATATAACTAAAATATCATTGAAGTGAGATTTTTATCTCTTTACAGGCATATTTTTAAATTTCAGATCAGCAATCACATTGGTGAATGTGTAGCAGTGAAGGCACAATGCCATGTGAATAATGAAGATACCATTTTCAATTATCTGAAATATGAAATATAATAGTCAAGAGGAAAAAATATTCTGGGGTTATGGAAATTCACAATAATTTTTAGAAAATCTCTAGAGAGATCATTTTAATGTAGCCTAAATAGGCAGAGCTGCTGATATAGGAGTTTGTGCTTTGGTACCAGACACACATAATATTTGTCATTAAATATTGTGGGGAAATATTTTTTTGGTATTGCAGTTCATGAATTATTTTTGCTTCTTAATGGAAGTGAGAATAAAATGGTTGTTAGTAGTTGAGCTGAAAATAGTGCATTAACTTCTTTTAAGTTTTCTGTCAGTTTCCCTTCTTGAACGGAAGGCTTAGACTTGCAAAAACCATGATAAATTAATGATAGGTAGTTGTACAAAGAGAATGTTTGAGCTGATCATTGAGATAATTTTTCTGGGAAGAAATGGTGTGAAGCTGAAATTTCATTGGCACCTACTAAGAATAGTGAGTAAAAATAAGATAAATAGTAACATGAAAAGGAACAAAGCTCAAAGAGTCAAAGCTATAATTTATCAGAGTTTCTTATTTTAATTAAACTATGGTTTAATTAAAGTGAAAAGGAATTCATTAGATGGTTATGGAGGAGCTGGTTGAATTGAAGGAAATCTGAAGAACAAGTCTTGGAAAAGGATGGTGTGGCAGTTTGGTATTGTTTATGAATTCCAAAAATAGATATTGGATTATGTTTGTAAACTGGTCTGTCCCTCTGGGTGTATTAGATTATATTGGATTGAGAAGTTTCACTTTTACTTGATTATATAATGATTAAGGCTTTGATTGGGCCATGTCAGTAGGATGTTGTATCCCCGCCTCCTTGGTGGGCAGGGACACACAGAGAAACCGCACCTCAGAGAAGGGAGGTTGGAGTTTTGAGTTGGAGCCTGGAAAGTAAACACATGGGAGAATGCAGAGCAGCTGAGCCTGGGGAGAAACAAGCCCTGGGAAGAGAGACAGAACCATTTGCCTGATAGTCTATAGCTGGCCTTGTGAAAATACTAATAGCAGAGCAGCTGAGCCCAGAGAGAGGCAAGCCCTGGGAAGAGAGGAACCCAGGAAGCCTGACCCTTGCAGACATTAGCAGCCATCTTGCCCCAACACATGGCAATAGACTTTGGTGAGGGAAATAACTCATGCTTCATGGCCTCGTAACCAAGCTTCTACCCCAAATAAATACCCTTTATAAAAACCAACTGATTTCTGGTATTTTGCATCAGCACCCCTTTGGCTGACTAATCCAGGTGGCATCTAGGACAGCTATGGGGCTCGAAGTAGCAGGACATAATAGACAAGCTATCCAAGGCACCACTGCTGGGATGAATCAGCTCTAGCTGTTTTCCATCATTCTGTCACTGAGCTTAAGACTCAGAATTCTGATAGAAGAGGATAAGGGAGAGATAGGTAAGGGTAGGGGAGGGGAGGAGGAGTTAGAGTTCAGATGAGAGGAGGTTAAAGTTAGAATTTGGGGAAATGCAGGATATCTTGATTGGTAGTCCCACCAATATCCTGTTTAGAGTGGACTCAGGAGTTACCCTCAAGCATAATCTGTTGCATAATTTGAAGGAGAATAGATGATGCTGGACAGGCATGTTCAACTGATGTCTACTGCATGGATTCAGGATGGAAAAATGCCTCTGTAATGATGAATTACAAGAAAGAAAAAAAAAAAAAACTAGTGTCTATAGGGAAGACAAAAGTATGATGTGGATAAATTTTTTTTTGAACTAGAGATTATAAACTTGGCAAAGAGAAGTTTGAGATATATTAAGATAAATGTCTAAAGGAATAAAGATGTACTCTTTATTGCTCATTTTGACAAAACTGGGATGTGTGACTGGACGTTTCAGGGAGGCAGATTTTCTCTCTGTGTAAGCAAGAACATTCTTATCTTAGTGTGGTTCAAGAGAGCAGTGAGCTGACTTGGGAGGGACTGGGCTCTACTCTGGAAGCATTCAAGCAGAATCTAGATAGCTATTTGTCATGGATAATGTTGAAGGTATTTCTGAATATGAAGGGAGCTTAGATTAGATAACTGCCTAATGTCCCTTCATGTTCAAGAGTCTCTGCTTCCATAAATACGCAGGAAACCCCACAAACATTTACTGAGCATCCAACACAGTATTATATGCTGGTGGAAATAGACGTGAAAACAGAGGACACAGCCTTTAGCTGTTACATAGATAAATATTTCAGAGGTTTATGTGGTAGTGATAAAAGAACAATCCAGAATCCAACCCACTGTCTGGCACAAAGCACATGATGAGTATCTATTTGTTGAATTAATTTGTTGTTGAATCATAGTCTTCTTTACTAATATATGTTTAAATTGTTTACGTTGAGTACTTACCTAATCATTATCAACCCTGCTGTATTTACTCACGGTTTCTTCACAGTCTCCTTGTCACCCTTCCCTTTGTTTCACTTTTACTATCTTGAAAATGGGGGTGGCAGGTGGGAGATATTTTGTTCTCCTTAATCTCTTTTTTCCTCTAGACTGCCTTAGCCCTGAACCCCTGAAGTTAATGTATTAATGTTAACACTGGCGGGGACTTTGGCTAAAACACTGTTTCCCAAAGTGTGGGACACTACAACTGGTATGATGCAAGGTGACTTTGTATTGCATGTATTGCATTGAATTAAAAGAATTTTGAATCTTTTCCCTTTGAATATTTCTTATTAAGTCAAGGAGAAAGTTTCATTTTGGTGCTAGTTTTTAGCTCCTCTAAGATACATGCATAGAATCTCTCATTTTAATAAAGAGCAGTCCTCAGATGCCAAGACTTCACAAGTCAGTAACACTGTTTTCATTATATTCACTTAAAATGTTATCTTCTGTTTGTGCTAAGTGCTAGTTTTTATAAAAAGTACTGGCACAAAGCTTCCTTTAAAAAGGCATGCAATTAAAATTTTAAATGGTATGATATTGAAAAATATCAAGAATTTAATACCTAAGGGATTGAAATTTGGAATTTCTGTGTAGTTTCCCCTGACAATTCATTTGTCTGGACTTTCCTTCCTTACTATTGCTGGCACTATTTTGCATTGTAGACAGCTGGAAGCAGTTATTTTGTGTTAGAGTTTTTCTTTCCTCTATTGGTTCAGAGGTCCCATAAAGTGAAAATTGTGTATATATATGTATATATACACACATGCACACACACACCACACAGCTTTGATTTGCCTAGGTACTAGCCATTTCTGAACCACCTTTTAAAATCAATTCACGGTTGCTCTCATGGCTTTCAAAGAAGATTCTTAGATTGCTAAAGTAAATGCCAAATTTAACTATGTAATTCTTTCTCCACTGTTTTCCCCCGTTTGTGATAGGGCACAGACTTCAAAGGAGCAAGGTGATTTTTTAATTTTTCCATGTCATTAATTTTCCAGCTCAGGAAATCAATTGTTATAATTTAGATCACTATAGGTACTAAAAGAGTTAAAAAACAAAACAAAACATGAATCTTACACATATGCATGTTTAAAAGTCAAATAGTTCTATAAGGCATATAATATAGCATCGCAGTTTCTTGCTCCACTCTTCACCATATCCACTTCCCATTCACAGGAAACAGTCACTTTTAACTCTTTTAGCTGTTTCTTCAAGTATTTAACTCAATATTCCTAAATACATGCTTAGAGTTCTAGATCTTGATATTTATGTTTTATATTACCTGTTGGCCTCCTAGACTGGAATATATGGAGGGTGAGGATTTATATCTCTTTTACTCACCTCCACATACTTTTTCCTTCTCTATCTTCTCATTCTTTCCCAAGTTCAATCCTAATATTTTGATAAAGTAAAATTCAGAAGTTCCCTTTCCACTTAAGATATAGAAAGAAATCACTTCCATCCTCATATTGAGAAAAGGTCGGATAATATTCAAAATTGTAAATTTCTTGAGCCCATCACATAGCTGAGGTCACAGGACAAGCAAGGGAACTGAGATCCAAATAAAGACAAGCCTTTACAAGGAGAGATGGGACACGAACTCCTTCCTCTCTGGGTGAACCTAGGAAGAAGTGATAACTATCATAAAAATAAGTAAGAATAAAGCCGCCAAAATTGTAAGTAAATTTAAAGGCCAAGTGAGGGCTAGCAGGATAGTAGAGAATAACCGGTAGCCCAGACACAAGAGTGAATCTGCAATCTCTCACAGGCTCTTTACTATGGGTCTGTTCTGTGCTTACCTGAAAGTTAGGAGGCAGAGCAATTGAGCAAAGAGAGTGCTCCCTTGGTGGCACAAGTGTGCAGGTGGTAAAAGTCACAGACACAATATCCCACCCACAGACTCTACTTGCACATGAGACAAAAGCCTTAAGCTCCATGGGGAGAGAGAGGGAACTCTATTGGGCCTAGCATTCTAGACCAATGCAAAGTGAAGGTCTGTATGACAGCATACAGAGCATATTTTGGTTACCATGGGAGGCAGGAAGGACAGGAAAGTTAAGAAACTGCCAGACCAAGATTCAGACTCATAGGGCTGAAGACTGAAGTTGAACACAGAGAACCAAGAACTGCCCCCCTTGTCCCTACCACAAGCCTGACACCAA
The DNA here is from genome assembly GCA_026826555.1 of Tolypeutes matacus. NCBI lineage: Eukaryota > Metazoa > Chordata > Mammalia > Cingulata > Chlamyphoridae > Tolypeutes > Tolypeutes matacus. The sequence continues at coordinate 53,888,511 of JAKSZT010054487.1, forward strand.
GTAAAAAGCAACAGAATTCTCCTGCTGGGAGAGGGGCAAGAGAGTGAAAGAGACCATTTCTGTGGCTCAAGCCTAATATACAGGTACTCCTGCAAGCTGAGGGTGGAGTAGAAACATTGAAGCGAAACTCTCCAGCATCCTGCACAAAGCACAATGTTAAAACAGCCTACCACTGGCAGAATACTGAAGTTGATTATGTCAAAAATAAAACTTAAACCTAACTCAACTACTGACTAGATTAACCCTACTTTCCTCTCCCTGCTCCCCCTCAAAATAGCTTGACAGAAGAAAAGGAGTGCCCAATTCGTAAATATTATTATTGCAGTATACCCTTCCTCAACATATGCTGTCTGGAATTTAATACAAAAACTTCTGGACCTGAAAAAGCAAACAAAGCAAAAGTGCTGAGAGGTAAAGCAATCAACAGATCCAGACAAAAAGAAGACCCAGATGTTGCAACTATCAGGCAAGAATTTGAATAATAAAGGATCTAGTAAAAATGATGGACAGTATTTCTGTATATGGAGAATTTTAGCACAGAAAATGAAACTAATACAAAGAGTCAAGGGGAAATGCTATATATAAAAATCACAGCTTCAGAAAGAAAGAATTCTTTGATGGGCTTTTCTGTGGACTTAGCAGAATTGAAGAAAGATTCAGCATTCCACAGAGTAGAATTTTGTGTGGCAATAAAATGGAATAAAAGAAATGTTACTAACCTCATTGATATGCTAGTGAGCAGTGACTTTCAGGGCTGGAGCCATGAGAGTTTCATGAAAATCCTGGCACTTTTATAAAATGTATAGGTTCGGGGGGTTGGATGTAGCTCAACTGGTTGGGCATCCATCTCCCATATGGAGGGACCCGGGTTCGATCCCCGGGACCTCCCGGTAAAAAAAAAAAAAAAATAAATAAAAATAAAATAAAATAAAATAAAATGTATAGGTTCAGAAGCAGATCAAGACAATTACATAAAGAACTGCAGTAGCTTAGAGGGGCTGATTGTAAGGACAGAAGATAAAGCCAGTACTGAAACACTTAGCCGCCATAATTTGCTCAGCAAGAAAAAAAATCCTCCCTGCTACTTGAGATTATTTCATAAGTTTAAAATCCAACTGATTTATAAACTTTTCTATTTAAAAACTCAAAGTCTTCTACAAATACACACAACTTTCCCCTTACCCCACCTAATATTATATGAAGAACATAGATTCTTCAGGTAAAGAGATCTTTAGCATTCATCTAACATCCTTCTAAAATGGATTTTTAACCTATAGTTCATAGACATGGATAGAATTCAGTTAAAATACAAAGTTGGAAGGAGAAAATTACATCTTTATTGTTACTATCATCTAATTGAAACTTAGCATTTTCATTAATTATGAGTGTAGATCACAAACCATTTTAGTATTAGCTGTACCTGTGATTTTGTAACCAGTAGAAGCCATAGATAATATCACATTATATTGCAGTTGTTTGCAGATAGTTTGAAAAATCATTATGCTCATCACTACTTTGAAAGAATGGCTATTAGACCTATTGTTAGATCTTTTGGCTTCAAGTATTATTAAAGAAACATACTACTCTATCACAAGTTAAAATGTGATAATTGTGTTTCATTGTATTAAGATTCCTTCTTAATGCTATATGTATCATTCTTAGACTGGATCATAGATTTTTCCGGACTCCCAGAGGGATTCATAGCACAAAAAAAGGTTAAAAACTGAAAAATCTTCTTTGGCTTTCTCTGTAGGAAGTTCCGTTCAGCGCAAATGGCTTGGTCCAGAAAGCCAGAACTATTGAGTGTGTTCCAGCTTACTGCAAATGTACTTCATCTGCCAGATGCCACCTGTGCCATTCCATGGGAAACATTGGCCCTATCAGGTTTCGCACTACTTAGTAAGTGCAGTGAGCACATTATCAAGAATCTGTAGGTTCCTGTGGCCTCTATACAAGGCCTTTTCTTTAGTGGGTCATTGCATCCTTCAAAGGATCCCTGTGGGATGCACTTTAATCTAGATTTTAGAGCACCATCCCATATTCATGGCTTCTGGCCTCTGGAATCCTTGCTGGGGAGACAGACAACTTTGACAGAGTCAGCCTGGTTGTTCTTGAATCCCGGGAGGACTGTTGTTGAACTTCAGGGGTATTTTCCTAAGAATTTTGATTCAGTTACTTGGCAATCTGGGTATTATTTAAATTAACTGCCCCCTTGCCAAGATCTTTCTACTCTATATTATCTTATTTTTTTATTTTTTATTTTTAGGAGGTACTGGGGATTGAACCTGGGACCTCTTACATGGGAAGCAGGCTCTCAAGCCACTGAGCTACACCCACTCCCCTCTATATTATCTTTTAAACTTTATTCTAAGTGCTATGATGCCAGTGCTAACCATTTGGGTGATAAATGCCATTAGTGGCAATGGTCTAAAGGGGATCCATCTGGGCCCTGAAGAAAAGGAAGGTTGCTTCCCCATGGCTTATAGTTTTATAATTAAAAACATATCCATTTGAAAAGTAAATTTTCTCAATATGAGAGGAGAGCTCATTTCATTTTTTGACGATCCTGACGGGAAGGTTGGCCTCCTTTGGAGTAAAATTTGCATTTGTGTAATTTCTATCATTGACCTACTTGATCTGTGAAACCTCACAATTATCTAGCCATGCCCTTACTGTGACCTTCTTTTGATAGGCTTGAGGAATCCAAATAAAAATAAATTTTTGCAGAAATATACTTACTGAAAAATGTTAGTCTTAGGCTGCATGGACATTTTTCTAACAAATGTTTAGGATTCAGGTATATGTCAGGCACTCTGCTGAACACCGGGGATCTAATAAGGGGCAGAGCAGCCATCGTCTCTGCCCTTGTGGAGTTACAATGAAGGTGAGAATGGTTGTGAGTTCTAGAACAGGGAATGTGCTCCAAAGGCAAAGCATGTGGGACTGGGAGCTGTGCAGTAGAGGGACTTGACTTGGAGAGAGGAGAGACTCCTAGGTCAAGGGCTAGGCGGGGCTTGGGCAGGAGTAGAGGGTTCCTACAGCAGAGGAGATAGCTTAGCACATATGAGGAAATAAAAGATTGCCCATGTGGCTGGGGCAAGGGCGAGGGTGGAACCTAATGGAGGTGGAAAGTTAAGTGAGAGCCAGATAATGCAGGGTCTTCTTGGTGAGGCTGAGGAGTTTGGTCTTTAAAGCTGGTGGTGACAATCAGCTGTCCTTTATTGATGTAGAGATAATGATATTTTTCTAGAGAACAGATAACATTAAGCAAAAGCAGAATACCTGGCAACATAAAAAAAAAAAAAAGAAGAAAAAGAAGGCTGATATTTAAATACTGTGGACATGACACATCTACCACACTATATATAAATTATTATAAATATATCTTCACCTCTGTGCAGTAAGCTTTTGGTCTCAGTGACAGGATTAAATTACTTGTTTCTTTGGCAATCTGAGTGGAGGGAATTCTAACTGCTTGCCTTTGTCATTTTTCTTTTAGGACTTCTTTGTTAAGTTTCCATTATAAAAGACTATAACATTATCGTCATGCTTTTAAAAAAAAAAGCTATTAAAATAACTCAGATATTTGCTTGCTATGGTTGTCATAGTTTATTTATTTGGGTGCTATTATAAGGTTGGAAGTATTACTGTAATTAAAGTGACTTGCAAGAAAGCTCTTTTTAAGGACAATAATATCTGGTACATTTAAATTTATAGAAAAATCTTTCCTTGATGGACAATATGGACCATAATAGTATTTAACACTGATGTGTATGGTCCTCTCAGCCACTACTCTGTATTAACAGTCCTTGCAGTCTTTGGATCATTTGAGTAAGAATGTAAAGTGCAGTATTCATTTCATGTATGTACTTTTTGAGGTGGCAGTTTTGGCTACAAAGTAGTTGAGCACCTCTGCCTCATTTTTGGTATTAACAACCAATGGGCATTAGTCCCTAGTTCTTTGTATTATTCTGCTGGATAATAAGACTTCTTTTTTGGATATCCCAAGACATTGGATTTGAAGACACTGAGTACCCTTCCCTTTAATGTTGTCAACCCTGTGTCCATGTGTCCTCATATAGGCAATTTCTGGTGCTTTTCACGTGAAGCTAAGGCAGTAGATGCTGAAATGGCTAACATTCATGTGTACTTAAGGGGCTCATTATTAGAACCCAGGTTCCTATTGCCCAGTAAGCAGACATAAGAGGAGACTTATTGATTGATTCTACATTGTGAACAACTTTAAAAGGTCCTTGAAACAAATTAATTCTGCATGTGTGTTTGGCATCTTTATATGTGATGTCAGCAGGAGACTCAAAGTCTATCAAAGGGCCTTGTTCTCTACTTCAGGTAATTTCTTTATTTTTGAGAACTTACTTTCGTGAATATGTGTCTTGTGTCTGTACAGCATTTCTTTGTGTATTGCCTCTACCCCGTAATCACCTTATGCATTCCTTTTGGTTGATGTGGGCTGACTTGCTTCCACTGTCCCCATTTCCCTAGGGGTGGGCATGTGACCTACCCAGCCAAAGTACCCTCTGCCAGTAGCCACAATGATTTGTTCAAGAATGGATATATGATCCAAGCCACCAAGACAATGAAAGTATGCCCTGGGATTTTGACAGAGCATCAAAAAGATGCCCTCTTTCCTAGGGGTTATGGAGCTATTAGGATGTGTGTCCAGAGCTGCCTGATGGCTATCTTTGTTATCAAATGGAGGAAAGCTGCCTAAAAATGAAGCTAGTCCAAGGAAAACTGAAACGAGATGGAGAGGCACTCACTGTCCTGATAAACTAGTTTGAGCTCCTTGATCCTACCAGGCCTGAAACCAATACTATTCTTGAATATTTCAGTTGCTGGAACCCATTATTTTTTCACTTCTGTTTAAGTTTGTTTGAGTTAGGTGTTTGTTACTTTCAACTAAAATAATTGCTGCCTATGAGCTTTCCCTATACTGAGTTGACAGTAGGAAGAAGGAGAAGATCTGAAGATATCATCTTCTATAGTTGTGAAAAGTTCAAAAAGCTTTGAAAAATAAAAAGCTTTGTTGCCTTAACCCAGAACGAGTTTCTAAGAGAGACCAATGAAGGTGATAATTCTTCCATCTATTGCCATTTCATCTACATAGCACTGGATCTTTTAATAAAAACTATCTACACTTGAGATAGTAGAATCCTAGTTTTTGTCATATACAAAACAAGTTACTTAGTGTTGCTATGTATTGCAAAAACAAACATAATTGGTGGCTGGTTGATTCCTAGTTACAGCCTTACCATCTGAAATCCATGGTACATTTATTTGTTATGCATTTGCTTTTAGCTTGAGGTATTCTAGATTCTAAATTTCAACAAATAAGACACCACAACTCCAGTCTGGTCTCTAACATGAATAACATTAGAGGGACAAGCAGTAAAAATAACAAAAGATAAATTACCTTGCCAAGCCTCTATTTCTAGTAACTCAGCAATGAAAGTCATTTATGCTCTCATTTGGGCATTAAATGGCTCGAAAATATGAATCAGTCACTTTGGATGCAAAATTCTGCCAGTTTCATTCCATTTTGTATCCTAGGTATTGGTTTCTCATAGACATTTCCTCTTCAAGACAGGGAAGAAAAGGTACACAAGATGGTAATGAAAATGAGTATTTCAAGTGTTCTATAAACCTAAAGGGAAAAGCAGAAAAGTAGAGGTTAACCAGATTTATTTTTAATGACTAACGATAATGGCACTGATGAGAACAAGTTTATGCTAGTAGCTTATTTGTCATGATTTGTTTATGAGGAGACATAGTAAGCATATAAATTAGTATTTTTCATGGCTTAAAGGAAGCTAGGGGTATTTGAGGCACTATAAAGGCTCACTTTATCTTGCACTGATGTTTGCCCTGTGGATTTCTGCTAAGAAGAGTTATAAGATAAGCCCTTAGGCTAAAAATAGAGCATGGTTACTAAGCTAGAAGAGGCTTTGCCATATTGTAATTCAATGACAAGAAGCCATTGTCCCCTAGGGTGTGGTCTGGAAAGTCCTAGTAGGTTATGAAATACCTTGGTTAGCTCACTGCCATTTAGAGGGGAAAACTGTCATAAACACCAATTTCCCACAAGGTGTCAGAGAATGTGCTGAGGTGCTTAGCCCTTATGCTGATGGAATAGGGAAAATAGGTCTCTGCATTCCAAGCAATTTAATGGGGGAAAAATGTATATTCAAAAGAAAAATGCTTTACCAGAGAAAGTAGCATGAGGATAGTGAAATTCCATTATGCTGTTTAGTGAACTCATAACTTTATGACTATCTCCTTCGTGATTAAAAAAAGCCCCACAAACAGTTCTGACCTTTGTATCCATAGGAGATTGTTTACTAAAACAAAATTAGCATTCACATTTAAATTGGGAGTTGCCTCCAAGTGTTTGTTTGGTTATTAGTTATTGTTTATACAAGCGTGGATGGCTAGCAGAAGAGCCCTCTGTGCTGTTCCAGCCAAGTGGGTCACTTTTGTAGTCTCACACGGGAAGTATCTAGAATCCATTTCTCTGTACAATGGAGTTTCCTTTGCATTTGGATCTCAGTCTGCACCGTCTTCCACCAAAAGGAGTAAAGTATGAAGGGCATCCAGTTGCCATGGCCACATCCCTGCAGAATGCAGAGGCTGCTGGCTGGATCCTACAGCTGCAGCCTGAGGACAGCTGGGCCATGCAAACAGATGGGGTTCCTGGGAGGTGAGGATTTAATAGTCAGTGTGTATTGGAAGACATGGAAGGCTCCTTAAATTTTGTGAAATTAAGACTAGGGAGAGCTAGGCCTGCAGAAGCCCAATTGGTGACTCTAATTTATGAACCACTCACTTGCTGACAAAAAGCCTAAGCACTCTCTGCTATTTGCATAATGAACCCTGATGTTAAGAAGGGGATTGTCCCAGTGCAGTGTGGCATGAGCCACAGAGGAGCAACATCTGGGTGAGAAAGGGAGAAGATCTAGACATTTATGTAGCCTGGCATGAATAAGGGTCTGACAGGAGTTGGTATGGGAACCCTCCCCTTGGATATATATTTTGCATAATATTATACTTCAGTATAACAAACTTCATCATTTTCATTTCATATTAATTTCAGGGATCCACAATGCAGTTATTCATTCATTCTTTCAATCAATGTATATGTTGATCACTCACTTTTTGCCAAACATTGAAAAATAAGTGGTGAATAAATCACAAGAACTTCCTGCTATTATGGACTTCACATTTTAGTTTGTGGAGACAATCAGCAATTAAGCACATACACAGATAAAAGCTTTGATGAAAATATAATCAGGTAATACGATAGAGCATGACTAGCATGGGGGATGGGGAACAATAATAGGATGTGAGTAGAAAAGAGAAGGGGTCTGAGGATTAGCTTGAGGGGAGGCCAACATTTAAAGGATGGGAAGAGAAGGAGGAACCAGGCAAGGTTCTTGAGAAAGAGCAATGCACGAGGTAGAGGAGGACCAAGGCAGTGCTCCCTAGAGAATGTTTAAGTCGTTGGAGCATTTCAAGCCCAGGCGTGACATGATCCAGTTGATGGTTTTGGAAGTTTCACCCTGGCTGCCAGGGGAGGTGGATTATACAAGGGCAGAGCAGGGAGACCATTTAGTGGGCTGCTGCAGTAATAGAGGTAAGTATTGTTTGGACTGAGGAGGTAAAAGTAGCTGGATTGGGGTACATTTCAAAGATTGTGTACACAGGATGATGGTGCACATAGAATTTACTGATGGATTGAATATTGAGTATGAAGGAAAGAGAACTCTCCTATTCAGGTGATTCTCATTTAGGTCAATGCTACTCCAAGTGCTGGTCTGCAGACTTTGCTGCTGGTCTGTAACAAGGTAAGGAGCTTGTGGCAAAATGTAAATCAGCTGCATCACTAGGTGCATTGTTTAATTCAGATGACTTTTTTTCATAATAGGCTTTTCTCACTTAAGGAGGCAGTGCATTGACTTTCATTCTAGCACAAACTCCTTATTTTGCCATAGACCAAAAGGAATTTGCTGACCAGACTTATCTGCGGACCTCATTTTGAGGGGCACTGATGTAAAAGAAGTCATCAGTGAAAGCCGTTATCAAGTTTTCAGGGTTTACCCATGTATGGCACATTCTTGAAGACTTGCTTATTGTAGTTACAGAGTGTTGTGTTGCCAAAGTCACATGGAATTGCACACTGATGAGTTACAAAATATTTTATGGAGCAATACTTTCTTAAAATTATGATTCATAGATTTTCCTAAGTTTTTTACTATTAGTTTTTGATTAGTAGGTGAATATTGGAGAATAAGCTTAGGAAAATATTTTTTTAAATAACAAATATAACTCATGTCTGTTTAGTAGGGCCACGAGGCAACTCAAGCTAATCCTTACTGGTTCTTCAAAACTTAGCTTTTATACCGCCTTTCTAGAAAGGCTTCCGACTCTTCTAACCATTCTGATTTGTGTCTTTCTTTGGTATTTTTGTAACTTCCATGTGTTTTACTTTTATCACAGCACTATTATAAATAAAGAATGGTTGATTTGCTTTTACCTGCCTCCACCCAAACTGTAAGCAAGTAGAGGGAAAGCTGTGTTTTATAGCTCCAATACCCAGTAGAATGTCTGGAACATTGTAGATATTCAATTAAATCTTTCTAAGCTAAAGTGATGTGACTATAATTTCAAAGAACAAACATAGAACTATGTACACTGTTGGGCATAATGGTCATCTTTCAAGTTTAGGTTGACTACAAGAGCAAAGACTTCTTTAGGCTAACCAAAATTTGAGATATATGTCATCAGTAACAGCCTCAAATATGAAAGAGAGTTTTTAATGTTTAAATGACTATTACATATTGGACTTTCCAATCATATCCTTTAAAAGAGAGCAGTTGGCATGTGTGATATCATTTTAGAAATAAAAGCCAATACTGTATATATATTATAATAACCCCATTGTAGAGGGCATGGCTCATTATACAACAAACCATGTTACTGTATGATTTGAGGTGGCAGGATGTAGCAGTTTCTCTTAGTTGTTTTTTTTTTAGCATCAGCTGAAGTTCAAATGTAGTATTTGGAAAATTCCTCTGAGAATCTGAGGAGCTGCTTACAGTTTATGAGCTGAACAGTTGCTATCTAGAGTTTCTAGGTTTCTTATTCTATCAGAATACTTGGGTATAAAGTATTTTGCAATTTTTTTCATCCAACAGATTTCTTGAGCATCAACCATGTCAGAAGGTATCAGGGGTCATTAAAAATGCGAGGTGCTGTGGGGGATGGAAAGATGAGTCGGGCATGCATCTTGTCTTTAGAGAGGAGTAACATGAAATATTATGTCTCTCTGTTGCACATATTTCCATGTGTTACAAAGATAGCGTAAGCTGAGCTCTTTTCCCTGAAGGTTGAGTCATGCCTCCTTGGTGGCCTGTAGATCTTGTAGCCTGACCCTGTCTACTGTTTCCAGTGACAGCTCCTAGAGGTGGCTATTTTCATCAGTTCTCACTCATCAGGGCAGATCCCAACCATAGCAGTAATTTCCCAAAGCCAGTCTTCACAGCCTCCTCCTGGTCACTCTCGTCTGTAGCTCTAGAGTGGCTCATGGGTTTGTAATGAACTTGAATTGTAATCCCCCCTCCTTTCATTTCCTTATTTTGCCTTGAAGCAAAGTTTTTATCAATTCTCACATGGCTTCTGGTGAGGTCCCTGAGGGTATCTTTCCTATTGTTTTTTTCCTAAAAGCAGGTATAAAAAGAATTTGGTGACAGCCCTAAGCTCTTTTAGATAATGATGATGATCATAATATCATCACCAATATTTATTGTAGACTTAAAAATAGCTCAGGCTTTGGCCTAAGTAGTTTTCAGATAATTTTTTATTCCTCATAACAATTTTGGAACCAATATTATCTCCATTTTACAGACAAATAAGCTAGGCAAAGAGAAGTTAAGTAACTTGCCCATCACGCTTTCCTCACTTCCCACCATCAACTATAAGCCCCCTGTAAAACCACCCCATATAAAGCACTGTTTCTCCTTTTATCTTCCTATGATTGACTATCAAACTAAACACTAGTGATAACCTGAGTCATGTTGACTAATGGTAGTGATGGCCAATGTACATATTGTAGACTAAATATAATCTCTGGCTATCAATCTCTTCTAAGAGCAAGCAGTGAATGTTTGGCCCTAGATTGGGTCAGAGGCAGAGGCAGGTTCAAGAGGGGAATGATATTGTTGGGACAAGTGTAATCTCAGCTTCTAATACCTGGCCCTTGTTTGGTACAAGTACTCCCAAAGTTTGACTGATGAGTCCTATGTGTTTGTTTTGACCTGAACTGGTGACACATATAGTGTTGCCTGCCACTGGTTTGCCCTGAAAAGCTTATTCTTCATCTACCAGGGTAGTCCAGGCACATCCTTGAGATGTGGTGGTGGCTCTACTCAAAGAGAAGCACTTACCCAGAAATTGTGCTGTGTGTTTCATGATGCATTTATCTCATTTAATCCTCATTTTAAAAAAGCACGTCATGAGGTTGATTCTACTGTTTTGTAAGTCCAGTAATCTGCATCACTCATGCATTTACCATCCACATAAAATGACTTGACTGCTACAAATGGACTCTAAGGTTTTATTTTACTTTGTCTTAGATTAGATAATTTTCCTAAGAGGAGAGATACTGTCACTTATTAAATACCTCCTGTTTACCTAGCATTGTGCTAGCTCTCTCCATATAGGTACCTATTTTTACCAATCTTATTATTGAATATAAATATGCATTGAGAGTGCTTTCTCACTGTGTGCATGTCTTGCTTGAGAACACCTGGGGAAAGGAGTAAGGAGAAATCTCTGGATGAAACAAACAAAAACTAGTGGGGTTAATGAATTCAGAACAAATACTTAACATGCAGAACAAATCTTTAAGACAGGCTATAGCCAGCACATACATTAAACTTATCACCATAGGAGGCAGTGATCAGGCAATGTACCAAGGGCAAACCTTGCAAAGAAATATTGCAATGAAATTTGGTAGGTAAGCAGCAAAATCTTTTTTTTATCATTAGTGTGATTTGCCCCTTTGCCTTCTCTATGAAGTTTGCTGCTGTCTTGTGAATTAGAGTATATACTTATAGATGAGTATCAAGTAGGGATTGGGAAAATAAATCCTTAAAATAGGAAACAATCATGATAACTATAGTCCCCATCTCTGTAAAACCAGTTTTTAAAGCAGTAATTTGTAAAGCTGAGAAAAAATAAACAGTGATGCAAAGTAGATAATAAGAACCAGAAATATATGAAGATGGAATATGTACATAGCTGACTTGATCTGGAGTATCAAGTGATATTTTTTTATTGTTTTATGGAAAGAAGAACCCTTCTGGGCAAGAAAATAGAACAAAAGTCATTTTGTTTGTTGACAGAAGGGTAAGAACCTTTACTAATCTGTCCAGACTGTCACACTTCCCCTTCCTTCTCTTCCAGTGACCCTAAAGCCTAGAAAAGTAAATATGAGGTAATCTAAGCACCTTAAAAAAAAAAAAAAAAAAAAATATATATATATATATATATATATATACACACACACCATGAAAACATGGACCAAAAGGAAAAAAAAAAAAAAAAGTAAATATGAGAAAGATGTATATACATGTATACATATGTCTATGTTGTTGTGTGTTTATATGTAATACAATACATATATAATCTCATATAGAATAAGGATCTAGGCTGTGGTATGTTCACAAACAGCCCCCAATCTCTGTGACTTAGAACCATGGATTTTTATTTTTCGCTCATGTTACGTGTCTGTTACAGGTCAGCCGCAGCTCTCCTCCACCTCATCCTGCTCTGGACCCAGACTGACAGTGTAGCCTATATCTGAAATAGTATCCATCTCATAACAGAGAGAAAAAAGAACACGGCATACCTCATAATAGGTCTATGAGCTTCTACCCACATGTGTCAATTTTCCCATGTCTTTGTCAAACCAAGACACATACTCAAGCCTGAAGTCATCATGGCATAAGTATATAAAATCCTCCTGCAGAAATATTTTTAAACAATAATTCAAGCTACTATATTATAGTAACACCTTATAGTGACACCCTATACTAATACTGTATTTGTTGGGAAGAGTATTTGTGTGTTGTATGCATTTTGTTTTCAGAATGTAATGTACCAAGAACTGGTCCTTATACCCCTAGGTGTAAATGGTGATAGGTAAGAACAAAACCTTGATTTGTGGCTTTAACTTCATTTATTCTCTTTCAAAGATAGCTAGCTAGGTAGATATTACCTAGTCATTCTATTAATGACACATTAATGACTTTGGATCACTATTTCTCTATTAAAAATTCACTTGATATTTTTTCAATAACAAATATCTGCTGAGAACCTACTCTGTACCAGGCATCCTACCATGTGCTTGCAGACACCTGTTTCCAGGTCACATAAGCCCTGAAGGTAAACAGTTTCTTTCATACAAAAAAAAAAAAGATAGTTATGAAGCACTATGAGATGAGATCTGACCTGTCTTGAGACAAACGAATAGGATTTTGTCAGAAGTCAAGGAAGAAGTGGGGTAGACACTTTATAAACAAGAATCACCATAAACCAAAGCAGAGATGCAGGGGGAAGAAGGCAAAGCCTGTTTAATAAATGTGGAGTCTATTTGATAAACGTTAAGTAGTTCTTTAGATTGTCAGGGTATAGAGTTTGTTGGCGATAAGACCGGATATATGGATTAAGAGAAATTGTACAATTGTTTGATAAAATTCATCATATCTGTTTGGAAATGTCAGCTTTCCTGAACCTCTGACTGTTCTCTCTGGCCTCCTTGCAGTAGAGCCTGACCTCTTCCTTTTAGTCACTCCTTTCATTTGAGTCGTGTTCCAGATCAACCACGTGGTTTCTTTTCATCCATTATCTTGGATTATTTGGACCCTTGATCTTACCCCCATCCTTGATCTTACCCCTTTCCATGTCTATGTGAAATTTATATTTAAGTCTCTTTGTTTTACGGCTTATACGGTCCTGGTGGAATGGGCTAGCTTCAGTAAGTGACTGACAAGATTTCTTTCCTCTAAATTTCTCATATGAATTTCCATAATTCTATTGAACATATACAATTCTCTCTGTTATGCATAGCTCTCTCAGTTGATGTGTTTAGCATGAGGAATCAACTCGACAAACTGAGTCATTTGCAACATGAAATGTACCATGAGTCATGTTTTTATGATATGCTGCAAAGATTCACCCCGAGGCATTTGGTGACTCATGTGTAGCATAAGGACTGTGCTATACAGGCATTTCAGAGACAGATCAAAATGTCACCTGCCAGGAAAACCATCACTGGTTCAGTTATCCTTTATGAAATGCAGTGGTACGTATATTGAGAAAGAACCTCTCTGGCATCATCTTTTCGAAGAGTTTCAATTGAATTGAGGTTGGGAGCAACATGTGTCGATGCTTTGCTTTTCTCTATGGAGGTATGGAGGCAGAATCTCTTATACAACTGTCTTCCAGGGTAGCTCTGCCTATTAGACAATTACATTATTTCTCCCCACCCCTCTTTTTCTTCTGTATATCTTGGTTAGAGGGTGGATAGCTTGGATTCACAACTGAAATATATCAAAGTGACCTAAAGCCTTATGTTGTAGAGTGATAGAACTTTAGGTCCAAAAACATGCAGTGATAAAACCAAGATCATATAACACCTGGGGCTATAATCTGGATTCTTGATTTTCAGTATAGTGTTCATTTTGGCATGACTGTAAAATCACTCCAAAGTAAGAATAATGAACATGTTAACTGGAGCCAAAGCATTTAAAGACATGATGCCTTTTACTGATAGGGCATTTTAAAAATAAATTTTACAATCACTTTATATTTCAGCTATACATATATATTGATATCACTACTTAGAAAGTTGTCATACAATTAATTTGTGAGTTGAGAGTGACTTTCATATTATAATGTAGTATACAGTAACCATTTAAAATTTAGTGTAATTATTTTTATTTTTTTGATTGATCAATTATAGTGTTCAATAAATTGGAAAAAAAATTTTAAATGTATCCAGGCTTTTAAGTTTACAGGGACTGGGAATACAGTCAAGTGTTTAACTCAGGGTTCGGGCCCATCTAACCATTGTAATGCAATCATGCAGAGGAACAGGGGGGTTTGGATTGAACAAATCTGGTTCTGAATCCCTGTTATGAAGCTCTTGTTGCCAAATTTCATGAAATACGATACCATTGAGTATAAATAATATCCTGATTTCATGGTTGTAATAAATTTTAAAAAATCTTTTTTTTTTTTTTTTTTGCCTTTAAAAAAAGTTTTATTAAAGGTCTTTATAGAGCAACATCCAAGCTTCAGATCCAGCTGCCAAGGAAACCCATTTATGCAGTCGAAACTGCTTGGGGCATGGCCGGTGGCTCTGACTTCCCGCCCTTCTGCTCTGAGATGGGAGTAGTAGGTAGGATCTCATCTTTGGGTTCCATGATGGTCAGGCAGGGGCTTCTTAGGACCAGTCTTACCACTTGGGTCCTGGGGCAGTATGATCTTCACTTTGATGCCCAGCACTCCCTGTCTGAGCAGCACATGAAGCATGTCGTTGTCAACGTAGTAGTTAACTGGGTCCCCACTGTGGTTCCTTAGGCTCCCTACAAACCTCATGGATTTAGCCCTCTCTCCATGGAACTGCAGACACCACGACCTCGCAGCCCTTGGCTCTGCTCTCCATGATGAGCCACGGCACACCTTAGCAGGCTCTCCGCACAGCCAGCCATCCTAGGAGTCTGAAACACAGAGACTCTGCCTGGGCAATGTTACACAGACCCTTATGGCCACCCTTTCAGCATAAAGCTCTACACGGCAGTCAGGGAAGCCAAACTCTTCTGAACTACAGCAGTCCATTTCCGGATCCACCTGCCTTTCTCACCGAGAACATTCTGCCTCCAGATGGTCCAAATAATGATTTCTGTCCTGGTTGGCATAAATTGAACCTCAATTCCAGAGTAGCCATCTTCAGCTAGCTCCCAGCTGATTAAAAACCAGGATACAAAGTCACGGTTTGCATTTTTAGCATTTATGTTTCATATGTTAAAAAACACAAGTAACTAAGTATTTATACTTATTTAATTATAATTTTAAAAAATATATATAGGTTAGGCAAAGGAATAAAGAGTTTATTAAGAAACAAGAAAACAAGAAACAAGACAAGTACACAACCCAACGTGGGTCTCAGGTGTGCTACAGGGTGAGATGTGCATGTGGGTCCCCAGGTTAGGCCTTTTAAGACCTTTCCTCTTCCCCTAAATATTTTTTAATTGGGGTAGCTGTGGCTTCCCTTTCAATACCTGTCAGGTATATATATTTGAGTATGTGATTCACCTTCCAAAATTCTAATATCCATTAGTGATTTGTCAAGTATGTTGAAAAGAAACTAAATAGAAAGAAATTGCAAGAGAAATCAATGAATATATTGAGACAAATGAAAACGAGAACACAACTTATCAAAACTTATGGGATACAGCGAAGGCAGTCTTGAGAGGGAAATTTATAGCCCTAAATGCCTATATTAAAAAACAAGAGAATACCATCAAGTCCACTCTAGTCCATAGTTCTTCCCCCAATCCTGAGGGGACTGGGATGGTGATGTCCACTCCAACTCCAAGTGAGAGAGGGCTTATATCCCATGGATATGGTGGGTGGGATGATCCTGCCTGCAGATGCAGGCCCTCTCCATTCCCTGGGATGGCCATTTCCCATTGTTGTCTCCTCACCAGGTGACTTGGATGAGTCCATTGAGCTGTAGGGT
>JAKSZT010054487.1:53909333-53920953 GCA_026826555.1 Tolypeutes matacus
TTTTTTTCCCTTCAATTAGTTAATGTGGTGTATTACATTGATTGATTTTCTTATGTTGAACCAGCCTTGCATACCAGGAATAAATCCCACTTGGTCGTGATGCATAAGTCTTTTGATATGCTGTTGGATTTGATTTGCAAGTATTTTGTTGAGAATTTTTGCATCTATGTTCATTAGAGAGATTGGTCTATAATTTTCTTTTCTTGTAGAATCTTTATCTGGCTTTGGTATTAGGGTGATGTTGGCTTCATAAAATGTGTTGGGTAATTTTCCCTCCTCTTCAATTTCTTGGAAGAGTCTAAAAAGGAATGGTGTTAATTCTTTTTGAAATGCTTGGTAGAATTCACCTGTGAAGCCATCTGGTCCTGGACTTTTCTTTGCTGGGAGATTTTTGATGACTAATTCAATCTCCTTAAATGTGATTCGTTTGTTAAGTTCTTGTATTTCTTGTAGCGTCAGTGTAGGTTGGTTGTGCATTTCTAGAAATTTGTCCATTTCATCTAGGTTGTCTAGTTTGTTGGCATATAGTTTCTCATAATATCCTCTTATGATTCTTTTTATTTCTGTGGGGTCATTTGTAACTTCCCCGCTTTCATTTCTGATTGTATTTATTTACATCTTCTCTCTTTTTTTCTTTGTTAGTCTAGCTAGGGTTTGTCAATTTTATTGATCTTCTCAAAGAACCAGCTTTTGGTTTTGTTGATTTTTCTCTATTGTTTTTCTGTTCTCATTTTCATTTATTTCTGCTCTAATCTTTATTATTTCTTTCCTTCTTTTTGCTTTGGGATTAGTTTGCTGTTCTTTTTCTAGTTTCTCAAGTTGTTCAGTTAAATCTTTGAGTTTAGCTCTTTCTTGTTTTTTAATATAGGCATTTAGGGCTATAAATTTCCCTCTCAAGACTGCCTTCGCTGTATCCCATAAGTTTTGATAAGTTGTGTTCTCGTTTTCATTTGTCTCAATATATTTATTGATTTCTCTTGCAATTTCTTCTTTGACCCACTGATTATTTAGGAGTGTTTTGTTCAGTTTCCACACATTTGCAAATTTACTTTTTTCCTGTCTATTATTGATTTCTAGTTTCATTCCTTTATGATCTGAGAAGGTGCTTTGTATAATTTCAATCTTTTTATATTTATTGAAAGCTGAATTGTGACCTAACATGTGGTCTATCCTGGAGAAAGATCCATGGGCACTTGAGAAGAATGAATAGCCCGCTGAGTTTGGATGCAGTGTTCTATATATGTCTGTTTAGGTCTAAGTTATTTATCATATTGTTCAAGTTTTCTGTTTCCTTGTTGATCTTCTGTCTAGTTGTTCTATCTAATGATGTGAGTGGGGTGTGAAGTCTCCAATGATTATTGTATAAATGTCTATGTCTCCTTTCAGTTTTGCCAGAGTTTGTCTCCTATATTTTCGGGCACCCTGGTTAGGTGCATAGATATTTATGACTGTTATATCTTCCTGGTGGAACATCCCTTTTATCAATATATAATGGCCTTCTGTGTCTCTTACAGCTTTTTTGCATTTAAAGTCTGTTTTGTCTGGTATTATTATAGCTACCCCTGCTCTTCTGGTTATTATTTGCATGGACTATCTTTTTCCAACCTTTTACTTTCAGCCAGTTTGTATCCCTGGGTCTAAGGTGAGTTTCTTGTAAGCAGCATATGATGTCTCATGTTTTTTTTATCCCTTCTATCAGCCTGTATCTTTTGATTGGGGAGTTCAATCCATTCACATTCAATGACATTACTGTAAATGCACTGTTTTCTTCTTCCTTTTTATTTTTTGGTTTTCATATGTCAACTTGTTTTTGTCTCTCTTTTTACTCTTTTGGTTATCCTTTCTGCTATTTTGTCTTCTATACTCTCCTCCAAGCCTCTTTCTCCTGTCTTTTTCTTTCAGGTTCTAAGGTTTCCTTTAATATTTCCTGCAAAGGTGGACTGTTTTTTGCTAACTCTCTTAGTTTCTGTTTGTTTGTGAATATTTTATACTCACCTTCATATTTGAAGGACATTTTTGCTGGATAAAGAATTCTCAACTGGCAGTTTTTCTCTTTCAGTTTCCTAATTGTATCATACCACTGTCTTCTCGCCTTCATGGTTTCTGAAGAGAAATCTGTACTAATTCTTACTGGACGTCCCTTGTATGTGATCGTTTGTTTCTCTCTTGCTGCTCTGAGATTTTTCTCTTTCTCTTTGACATTTGACAATCTGAGTAGTATGTGTCTTGGCCTTTGTCTATTTTGATTTATTCTGGTTGGGGTACGGTGTGCTTCTTGGACATATCAGTTCATTTCTTTCATGAGAGTTGGGAAATTTTCAGCTATTATTTCCTCAAATACTCTTTCTGCCCCTTTTCCCTTCTCTTCTCCTTCTGGAACTCCCATGACATGTATGTTGTTGGGTTTTGTGTTGTCATGCAACCCTTGGAGCCCCTGCTCAATTTTTTCCATTCTTTTCTCTCTTCAATTTTAGCTGCTCTGTCTTCAGTATCACTTATTCTTTCTTCTGTAATTTTGTGTCTGCTGTTGTATGCCTCAAATGTGGTTTTGACCTCACCTATTGTGTCTTTCATTCTCATGAGCTCCGTTACTTTTCTCTTCAGGATTTCAAATTGTTCTTTGTGTTCGCTCAATGTCTTCTTGATTGCATTTATCTTTTTAACTATATTGTCTTTCAAGTCATTAATTTAATTTTGGAAATTTATGTTCATCTCACTGATTAGTTCTCTAATCTCTGATGTATTCCTTTTCTTGGGCCATGTCTTCTATTTTCTTAGTATGGCTCGTAATTTTTTGCTGGTGTTTAGGCATCTGGTTAGGATGTAGTTTACTCAGATGCTCAATATCTTTCTCTTTTATAGGGATTTAGTGGCAGGAGGCTGTTAGTTACCACAGCTCTTTGATTTTTGGCTCGACCAGGATTGTTAGGATTGTCCTGCTGGTTGCTCAGAACTGGGCACTGGACCCAGTAATTGGTTGTAGAGTTGCTTCCTAGGGCCTTGGACGGGGAGGCTAAGAGGCCAGGAAAAGCCTCTCCTACTTATTTTTAATTTTCTTATGTGCACCTTCTTGGTCTGCCAGGAGACGGAGCTCTTTGGCTGCCCTCAATTCAATACCTGGTCAGAATGTGTTTGTTGTAACACAGACCAGATCAATGTGATAGAGCTTCTTGTCTGGAGGGTAAGAGCCTTGTAATTCAAATTTTCTGAGACAGTTCTCCAGTCTTCTCTGGCATCCCTCTCTCTTTTCCTAGCTAGGAAAGATTTCCACTCCCTTCTGCATCCTCAACAATCAGTCCCTGTTAGTAGAGGAGGAGATTGGGAGGTTTGTATATCTTTAGTTCCTTTCAGGCTCCAAGACAAACAATGGCTCAGTCCTGCCCACCTGGCCTGGAAGGGCTCTCGGGACACGGTAGACCAAACCTGGGAGTAAAAGCCGAGTCAGCCCCAGGCTCTCTCTCCCTTCTCCTGTGGAGTCCTCAACAATTAGTCCAGGCTAGAAGAGAGGGAGATTGCGAGGGTTGGGTTTCTTCAGTCCTTCGCTGGCTCCCAGGGCAAACCACCGTGTGATCCCACCTGGCCTGGAAGGGCTTGTGGGTCACCGCAGCCCAAATTTGTGGTTCAGAACCTGTCAGCCTTAGGCTGTGTCCCTCTCTCTCCCCTTTCCTGGGGTGGTAGATCCCTGGAGCCCCCTTTGTCTGTAGTTGCAGACCCAGGGGCCCGAGAATTCTAGAGAGTCTTTAGTGTGGGGGAAGGTGCCGGCAGCAGCAGGTGCTGCTGGTTCCAACTCATGGTTCTGTCGTCACGATTTCCCTCTTTGTCTCTCTCTCTTCTGGTTGGTGTGCAGCCTTCACCTGCTGTCCTAAACCCTACAAGATCTTTTTCAGGGTTGTTTCAGCCTGTCTTCTAGCTATTTTTCTGGAGAAGAGATTCCCATGTCTTACTAGTCCTATCTTCCCAGAAGTTCCAGTAGAATCTTGACTAACACTGGTGACAGTGGATACTCTTGTTTTGTTCCTGATCTTGGAAGGGAAGATTTCAGTCTTTCCCTATTTAGTGTGATATTAGCTATGGGTTTTTTTATATATGCCTTATATCATGTTGAGGAATTTTCCTTCAGTTTCTAGTTTTCTGAGTATTTTTATCAAGAAAGGATGCTAGGTTTTGTCAGATGCCTTTCCTGCATCAATAGATGATCATGTAATTTTCCCCCCTTTGTTCTATTCATGTGATGTATTACATTAAGTGGTTTTCTGTATATTGAGCCCCTCTTGCATACCTAGGATAAATCCCACTTGATCATGTTGTATAATTCTTCTGATATGCTTTTGGATTTAGTTTGTTAGTATTTTGTAGAGGATTTTTACTTATTTCTTCATGAAGGTATTGGTCTGTCATTTTCTTTTATGGAGTGTTGACTTCTAAACCTCTTTTTTTTCTAGTCTGTACATAGGTTTAAAGATGTGAGACCAATGGGTACAAATTCTTTGAGTGAGATTTCTGAGGCTAGGGTGATGGCAGTGACTGTCAGGTGTTCACTGTCTGAAAAGGAGTGGTATCTGCTAAGGGTCAATATTCAGTTGCTGACAGGGTCAGACTTAGAGAGGCCCAAGAATTCCTTGCCTTTCTTGCATATTCCTCCCTGTTAGCTGCTGTCCATTTAGATCAATACCCAAAGAAACTGCAGATGAATTATCTCCATGCCAAGAAGCTTTTATATAATCTTCTATTTATTTTTGCCTGAAAGCTACATTTTTAAATGCTAGACTATATTTAGAACAGTATCTCTTGCATAAAATATTGTGTGGTACTAAAAGATCTATACAAAATAAAATTGAAAGTCAGCTAAATGTGTATCTTGACATAGGAAAATACTCAATATTAACCTCCTGAAGCACGGTTTATCCTTCTACCAACTCATTACTCCCATTGTTTATAAATTATTGGCAAAGAAGAACAGTAATGTTTCAAGTTTTATACAATGTTATTCAATTAAATTTTACTACTCTATAAAAATCTTTAGAGCTCTGACTATAGAAAATAAGTATGTAGAAATCATGATCTCTTAAAAAAAAAGAGTTACTTGAAGCAATTACTAACCCATGCAATTTCCATTCCTATTATAAAATCTGTTCTCAATCTATTTGTAAATAAAACAGTTTATTTGATGAGGTAAGTGTAAATGTACTCATATGATCCTTAGTTTGTGTATGTGTGTGTGTGTGTGTGTGTAATATATTCTTCCTTAAAACCTATTGGCTCTGTCATCAAGAAAGTAATATACTTACTTGGAAAACAAATGATGTGTAACCTCTGAACTACAAACTTTAAAAAAAATCTGCATGTTCATTGAAACATTTAGCTGTGTTCTTTATTCCGAATAATTCTTAGAGAAACTGTATATGTATCATTTTATATTAATATATGTAATATAAATGCATATATATTATGTCTATAACTTACAGATCTATAAGTTAAGTTTAAATTCTTATATTGAACAAAATATTTTCAGAGAAAATACAATGAGTTCTGTAGCAATCATAGCAACATTATCTTCTATGATCCTACATCCAAATCTTAAAATATATACTTATATATAACATACATACATTATATACATACATATCCCAGGAGACTTGAGCTAATTATACCCTTTCTTAATAGACCTAATACAAGGCTTATGTATTTGTCTATCTTATATTAATATTTGAAACTATGTCTGGATCTGAATTAATATCAAAAGTTGATTATTGATGACTTTTATGTCTAAGGAAAAATGAGTAATTTATCATTCTTATAGAAGTAAATATTTTTTTCCTTTGAGAGATGCAATTTCTTTTTCACCCATGGTATTCACATGTGGAGGAATTTCTCTCAGAATTTATTACATATGAAATTAGTAGGACTTTTTGGGAAAGTCAATTAGCTTTACTTTTTAAAAATCTAAACTCTATTTTTTAAATCAAATTACGGTATGTACCTAGTTTTAAGGTTTTACAGATTTATAACAAAGTGTAGTCCTGCTCTGTCCCTCTCCTCCAGACATCCCTATTCTTCATTCTTTTGTGCAACCACTTTGAGCATTTTTAGCTGCTTTCCCCCTACATTTCCCGCCGTGTTTCTAAATACTTCTATTTCTTCCTGTTTCTGTTTTGCATATTGTCTTCTGGTTTCCCATTACGGAAGATGAGAGTAACTTTTAGAAATTTGTTTCTATTCCTCCATCTTCTCAATTTGGTTGTATCAATTTTCAGTTAAATTAATATTTAGTGCTGACTTCATGATATGAAAATATTATTCATAGTTGATAACATGATTGCATTTAATTTTTAAAAAACAATGTCTTGTTACTCCTGGAGTTAGAATTGGCATGTGCTCTCCTTGTCTCTTTTTTTTTAAAGTTCATTCTTAAACTCTTGATCAGAAATGTAAACTACCTCAAAATAACCTGATACAAATTGTCATCTTTCATGTTTTTGTTGTTGTTTTTTCTAGAGATATCCCTCTTACATCTGTTGTATAGCTCTCTATCCTCTTGTTTCTGGATTAGTTGTTCTGAAATTCTACCGCACAGCTCTAAAACATAATTTCCTTTGACTAACATGCTGAAAATTCCCATTGTGTCTCTCTTGTCTTGTATATCCTCTCTTCTGGACCATATGTCTTCCCTTTTCCTAGTTTGCTCCCTCATTTTAGCCAGGCACATCCTTTTATAGCTTTCAGGGAAAGCCTACAGAATTAGAGGCTCATTTCTGTGATATTCCATTGATCTCAAATGTCTTTATTCTCATCTGACATTTGATTGATAGTTTGACTAGGAATAGAGCTATAGGTTCAAAATAATTTTCCTTTTGAATTTTGAAGACATTTCTCCATTATCTCCTAGTTTTTGGTTATTGTTGAGAAATCTGATGCTGTCTCTGCTACCTAATATTTCATTTATGGTCTGATTTTTTAAATTGTTTTATTGTTTTCTTGATGGAACTATTTAGGGCATTCTCTTTGTCCTTAGTGTCCTGAAATTTTACATTGCTGTGCCTTAGATTGGATCATTTTTTATTCGTTATTTGAAATCCTTAGTGTGGACCCTTTCAGTTTGGAGACTCACGTACTTCAGTTCTCGTGTATTTTTTGAACATTTTATTTGATAATTCCCTCAGTTTTCTGTTTTACATTTCTGAAGCTGCTATTATATCGCTGTTGGGTGAACTTAATGGATCTTCTACTGTGCTTATCATTCTTCTCTTAATTTCAATCGTTTTTATCATTCTTGTTCCGTTTTATGTAAGATTTTTTCAACTTTATCTTATACTCCTTTATTGAATGTATTGTTTCTATTCTTATTTTTAATTTTCACTATCTTTTTTATAATTCATGTTCTTGTTTCGTGTTTGCCTGTCTTCTCTTATTGATTATAATTTTTAAAAAATTTTCTTCTGTTCTCTATATTTTTCCTTTTGTCCTGTTTGATTGAAAATGAGGCATTCAAAAGCTGATAGGATACCTGGTATTCAGGAGTAGAACTCTGAGTGTTAAGGTTCACTGTATTATCATCTATTCATTTTATTTAGGTGTCCCAAACTATTAGTGTCTATAGGTATTTTGTCTTGTATTTGTTAATTTCCACAAAGAGAAATATTCTGAATTCCTTCCTACTTAGCTGCTGGAATTCTTAGAACTCCTCAGTAAGGCAGGATAGTTGGAGTGAGTAGTGGGGAAGGAGGATCATTCTTCAGTACATAGACACTCTCTATATATTTACTTATTCCCTCTTTCCTTTATGCCACCCCAGCTCTTGGCTCTGCCTTGGGTTTTCTATGCCCACAGTACTCTGGTTGAACTTATTAGGACCCTGAACTGCCAGTCTTTAGCCTGGATGGATGAGGCAAAACCGTCTGGTTGCTTAGGGTAGAGGAGTGAGTCTAAGGGCCTAACTACTTTTTAGACATTTTAATAACCATCCTTTTCATCCCAACCTACTCTGCTACCTTTAGAGATCCAAGATGCCCTCTATTCCTCTCTTTTCTTGAGTTCTGTCAAGTGAATTTGCTTGTTTCCTGGCTGTTGTTCCTCCCCACCCCTTTTTGGCATTACTTTTTCTGCTGTGCTAAGTTAATTTATCCCTCATTGTTCTACTTTACAGCATTCTTGTGAATGCTCACTTGCACGCATGCACGCTCGTGCTCTCTCTCTCTTTCTCTCCCCCTACCATTATCTTCCTTCCTATTCTCATCGTTCTTCTCATGCTTATTGTAACCCCTTTATGATCACTTGCATAGAGTCATGGGATAATGAAGAGGCTAACTTGTTTACCTGGGAGTCAAGGATTTTAAGAGGTTTTGAAGATTGGATTTCATAGTGTTGCAGTATATTCTTGAACTAAATCTATCTAAGTGTACATCTGCTGCTGTACCTTCTTTTGCTTCCAAATCAGTGGTTAATAACGGTAGTTTTACCAAACTCCACTCTGAATGCATTAAGATAATTGCAGAACTCAATCTCAGCTTAGCCTAGGGCCAGCTTCAATTTCAGTGTGGGGCCATTTATAGGGAAAAAATAGGTAATAGATATAGAAAAACATCTGGAGGAATGGAGGAAATGTCTTCCAAACAGACCTGGCAGAGCAAAAAAATTTTTTCCCTATCATAGACCCTTTTCTATAACAAAGAAAATATTCCAAAGCAAAGTGTGTTTGTGCTTGAAGAGCCTTACATAGGTTACATCCTCTCAACTCTGCATACATTCATTCATATCGTACCTATTAAGTACCTAATGTTATCTAAGCACTGTTGTAGGTGTATAAAGTACAAAGTAAAACAGAAAAAATAATTCCTGCACTTGGGGAACTTAAGCTTATTTTCTTGTAATTCACAGCACAGTGAACCCTTTACATTTGAGAGAGATGCCCTAAGTTCTTTGAAAGACTGCAGTCAGTGCCAGCACTAAAGCATATACCTTTTAAACATACATATTATGACAAATCAGAAGTTATAGAGCTGTGTGGCTTGGAAGTGCTAGTTATCCACTGCTGTGCAATAAAGTATCCTACAACTTAAGAGTTTAAAGATTCAATGAATATTAATCATGTCACACAGATTCTGTGGATTAGGGATTTAGCAGCAGCTTGGCTGGATGGCTCTGGCTTGAGGTTTCTCATGAGATTGCGTCAGTTTGTCAGTTAGGGCTTCAGTTACCTGAACGCTTGACTTGAGGCTGCTTCCAAGATGCTTCATTCATATGGAACTAGTTGTTGCCAGGAGGCCTTAGTTTTGGCCCATCTGGGCCTCTCCATGCTGAAATGTCCTCATGACATGGTTCTGGCTCTTACCAGAGTGAGCAAGCCAAGAAAACAAGGCACAAGCCACAATGTCGTCTAAGATGACCTCACCTCAGAAGCCAAACTCTTTCATTTCCAAAGAGTATTATGAGTACAGAGATCAGCTAGCCCTGTTCATTATGGGAGAGGACACACAGGAGGGCAAGTATCAGGAGGCAAGAACTACTGTGGGCCATACTGGAAGATGACTATCACGTTGGGTGTTCATCCAGCCTCCCTCACTAATTAGGTTACTGTCATACACACGCCTGAGTGACTCAGATTGATACCCTCAGAAGAACTGAATCTCACAGTGTCACTTGTGAAGAATAAAAAAATGATTAGTTTCTTTAAAGCTATTTATAAAGCTTAAATGAACCCAATAACCAATACAATCAGTTATATAATATGAATTCTGTTTCAGCTAACTGGTCTAAGGACTTTATAAGGAGGTCCAACTTTTAAAGTTAACCTTTCAGGTGGTGTTAATAAAGGGTACCCAAATTTTCTGAGTTTGGTGTTTCATATGGGTAGGCCAGGTAAGCAGGCTAAGAGGACAACAGAATAAGGACTGCTGTTTGGAAAAACTTGTCCTTTTAACTGCAGAGAAAGTAGTGTGGAGGGATTATCTTATTTAGAAAAGTGGTCATTAGAAACGTGATCCTATGGTATGTCAATGACCACTCAGCAAAATGAGATTTAGGGAGGGTGTAGAGGATCTTGATATTTTTCTTCAGTGTGCATTTGTATGTTTTGTCCTAATGCTCCAAGTAGTCCTAATGCTGTGTGAAATGTCATTTCAGGAGGATAGACCACTGGCTTCTCCCTTGTTGAGAAGTAGTTGTTATTATCACGACTGTCTTGGAGGTTGGTAATGACGTGCCATTCCCTTATATCATGCTGTTGAAACTATAGGTTCATTCTTGGAACTTTTTTTTTTTAAGGAAGCACTGGGGATTGAACCTGGGACCTCATGTGGGAAGCAGGCGCTCAACCACTGAGCTATAACCGCTCTCCTCTTGGAACTTTTTAAATTCCCCTAGTGCATAGATTTTTTTCCAGAAAGTTGTCATTTTAATTATTTTAAGTCCACTGGAAAACAATGTACTTAGGATACAACATATTCTGTCTTGCAATAGTTTTAGAAACATGCAAATGAGGATGCTTTGAATTTAATATTTTCCTAAATTGGTGACCAGTAAGCTGCCACCATGTTTTACTGTGGAAGCATTTTTTTTTTTTTTCTTTTAACAAGCACAGTTATCAATTGCAAGACACATGTTGCTGTTCTGTGATGAGGAAGAACCTTTGGTGCCATGTATTTTGTAGGTTTTGTTCTTATCTCTCTTGCTAGGATAAAATAAATTCTTCCAGCTATGTCATAGCTAAGAGATATATTATTTCTGTGGCAGTACTCCATTGCCGAATAAAAAGAAACATAAAGCTTTTTTGGAAATAAAACAGTTCATGTAGGTAGGAAGTGTAAGACTCACTGCCATATGCTGTTCTCATCCTGTAGACCTCAACACTGAATTACTTGAAAATTTAGCATGTACCTCCATGCCTCTGTAGCAGAATTTTTCTGAAAACTGGAGAGGAGATCAATAATAGAATTATTTTTACTTGAGTTTAAAGAAGAGTGTTTTTTGTTATCCTTCTGACAGAGATTCAAAGGAGGATTCTAAAATCTTGAACTAGGTTTCCATAGAACTTGTTTGATAGGTGTTATGTGGAAAAAAAAAATTCCATGATCATACAAATTTGGAAAATTTTACATCAAATGTAGTTAAACAGGCTTCCTTACTGTGGGTCACCACGGGGCACATAATCATCATGTATAACCAAAAGGGTATACTTTATTTGAATCCAAAATTGGAGGGAGTCCTATTTCCTGAAAGAGTATGTATCATGGGATCAGTATCTATGGAACAAATTCTGGGAAACACCTTCCTAGGTGTTTCTTATTCATTGCAGACTTAAGTTCTTGACATTCTTATCTAGGTGTGACCTCTAAATGGTGGACATGATGGACCACCATGTAATTTTTACCAGTGCTTCTCCAATTCTAAAGGGTAGACATATTTGATATGTTAATTCATGAAGGAGCTGAATATAATATGTCCAAGTCTGAAATTAAATTTAATTACTTCTATATATAACACTGAGCACAGTTTGCTCACTTCCTAAGCTGAAGTTAAATGCATTGAGAATTTGAATTCCTCTTTATAGTCTATGTACCTCATTAGCATTTAAAATATTTATGGGACAAATCAACTGGGCTTACTCTGTGCCAGGCAGGGTGCG
>JAKSZT010054487.1:54001043-54068364 GCA_026826555.1 Tolypeutes matacus
TGTTTGTATGTATTGTGAGAATTTTGATTTTTACCCATAATAAAAAATAAAAAATAAAAAAAAATTTTAAAAATTAAAAAAAAATAATAATAAAATAAAATAAAAGCTACGATGCAGAGTTCTAAAACTCAACTAGAAGGCCCATAAGGTTTACATAACTGCTCTCCATGCATTAGTGTCCTATCCGCAGCTGTTAGACATGTCTACTTCTTTCTATTACTTTTTGGATCTTATTTACTGCCGAAGAAGATGCAGGTTTTTGCTTCCAGAAAATAAAGTTTATCCTACCAACTCAATATCTCTTAAAAATTGAGAAATTTAGGGAGAAATATTGGCCAGTGTGGACACAGTAAAGAGCTTAGCCTAGTAAGAAGAAGTCTAAAGTAAGTTTGAATTGCAGAAAGATGAACTATGAGTTATTTTAAGTAACACCATCTCTAGTCAATTTTTAATTTTTGGATTTGCAACAATTTGAGTCCTAGTCAATGTCAATAGCATATCTTCTATGTTAAGAAAAGACATATGAATTTATGAACTTACTGTTTTTGTGTAACTCATTTACTTATTTGAACCTGGAAACATTATTTTCAAGGCTGAAATATTAGCAACCATGTCATTGCCTATATTGAAAAATCATTTCACAAAACAAGTCAATTTTAGTGACCCTTAATAAAACGTACTGCTCATAACCAACAATAATTGCTATTTATTGGTTTTATCATATGCCAGGCACAGGTTAAGCTCCTTCTTCTATTATCTGTTTATCCTTCCAACTCTTAGAGGTAGGTGTTATACTCCCTAATTTTATAGATGAGAAGTCGAGGCTTAGAGAAGTTAACGGAGGAGCCATGAGCTATAGATAGCAGACTCTGCAATAAATTAACCTTCTTGTGTGACACTTCAGAATTAGCCTTCTGTGTAACTCAGAAGGATGCCATCCCCCTCTGCACAGAGGTGATCTGGAGGACCTTCTCTGGGTAATACAGTGAAGTAACATTTTTACAGCAATTCTCAGAGAATCTTGCTGGAAGAAACCATGCCCACTAATCCATCCACCAGCCAGTATGCCCTTGGAATATCTTTCAGTGTCTCGATTTAGGGTTCACACAACTAGAAAAACCTGGGAGCCCTCTTGTGGCCAAGTACAGTATATTTAAGTGAATTATATTTAAATTTATGCAATGATTCTGAGGCTTAAAGAATTTTCAAATGAAAAATAAATAACTAGAAAATATTGGCAGTTATTTAAATGTCACTGTTAGTGGCTCACAAGAGTGGCTGCAGTAGCTCCTCTAGAAATTCCTTTTTGAACTTGAGCTATTGTCTTTAACGAACCTATATATGAAGTCTACTTCCTGTTGAAAGAATTCTAGGAAAGAGAATTTATTGCCTCCTTGTATAAATAACATACTCAGGTCCTTAATTATTCCTACTAATAGAAACATAGTAAACCTAATATAGAAGAAAAAAAAAAAAAGCACAGATGAAACTCATGATTTTTGTAAGAGATTAACCAGTCTTTCAAGAAGTATAATAAAAAATGTCAGTGAGTTGTAATAAATAGGGGAAAGCCTATTCTTAATTGATGTGAAATAAAATCTTCAAATAAATTAAAAGGAAAGTAAGTACTACACCAGAGAATTTTCTGCTGTTTCTGTCACCAACTGTGTAATCATGCACAAGTTATTTACAATCACTTGACCTTAATTTTTTCATCTGTACAGTGAAAGATCACACCAGTGTCTTTCTACTTTTTTTCTCTTACTTGCTTTGTATTATCATAAGTGACCACATAAAATATAAGTTTACTACTGCTGTGTAACAAATAAATGGGTGTTTATAATAAACTAGTTTGAAAGGACACCCATTTATTTGCTCACAGTTCTGTATGTCAGAAGTCCATGTGGTGTGATTAAGTTCTCTGCTCAAGAGTATCACAAGACTGAAATCAAGCTGTTAGTTGGGCTGGGGACTTGCCTGGAGACTTGACTAGAGGAAACTGTACTTCCAAGCTCTTTCTTATTGACAGAATTCAGTTCCTTGCAGTTGTGGGACTGAGGTCCATTCTTCCATACTAACTGTCAGCCAGGGGCCATTCTTGCCAAATGCCCCCTCCCCACCCCACCCCCCATCTTCAAGCGGACAACATGGTATCAAATCCATCTCATTTGAATCTTTGACTTCCTCTTTTCCAGCCAGCCAAGCACACTCTCTCTTTTCAAAAGGGCACGTGTAATTAGGACTGACCCACCCCAATGATCTCCCTATTTTAAGGTCAACATAACCTAATCATGGGAGTAAAATCCATCATATTCATAGTCCTGGACACCGTACAGGGTGTGTGTACCAGAGGGGTGGGAAATCTTGGAGAAAATTTTAGAATTCTGCTTAACATGGTATGGCAGTTTGATATTATGAATTCCAGAAATAGATATTGGATTGTGTTTGTAAACTGGTCTTTTCCTCTGGACGTATTAGATTGTATTAGATTCAGAGGTTTCACTTTTACTTTATTAATAATCAAAGATCAGGGCTTTTATTTGACCACGTCTTTAGGGCAACTCGGTTTGAGTCCCTGCCTGCCCACCCCCCCCCTTTGTGGGCTATGTAAACAGATGCTCAATCAAAGACAGGGAAGTAAATGCATGGAGAAGGAGAACACAGAGAGTTTGTTTTTTGACGCTAGAGCCCTGGGGAGAGAGCCGAGCTGTTCATGTGATACAGTTGGCCTTGTGGAGAGAGCAAAGCAGTTTAGCCCAGAAAGAGATGAGCCCTGGGAAGAGAGATGAACCTTATGCTAGCCTACATCTCAGATCGGAAGAAGCTGGGACCATGGAGCCTTAAGAGGAAGAAGAAGGCTGAACCCTCACAGAGACCGGCAGCCATCTTGCTCCAACATGTGGCAACAGACTTTGGTGAGGGAAATAACTTACTCTTTATGACCTTGTGACTGTAAGCTTCTACCCCAAATACCCTTTATAAAGCTAACAGATTTCTTGTATCAGCACCCCTTTGGTTGACTAATAAACATGGGTACATTTTACCCCACTAACCCTGTTTATACACACTTAGATACCAACAATGCTCAAACAAAATTTCTCAAAAATATTTTCCTTACTATCTATTTGGGTCATTTTATTCTATTCTATTTCATTTTAAAAATTCAATATCAACTCACTAAAGTGATTTCATACCATTTCAACCATTAATGCAGGGGTTCTAAACCCAAAGGGTCCGAGGAAAGATTTCAGGAGGTCCATGAGCTTGAATTGAAAATTTAAAAAAAAACATTGTTCTTGTGGGAACATGTTGGTGCGGGTGTGATATATTTATTAAATAATATACAGTATAGTGTGGACTTAGTAAGGGGTCCATGGTTTTCACCTGACTGGCAAGGGGTTCCATGGAACAAAAATGGTTAAGAACCCCTGCATTAATGAGTTGTGACCTGCAGTTTGAAAAAGTCACTTGCTTAGATGGTATTTTAAGTCCTTCAGATATTTAGAATTCTATTATTCTCTTTAAAATAAAATTGTTAATTAGAATTAAAATAACAAAAATATTAAATTAACGGACTAGTTCTAATGGGTAAAAAGATTAAAATAGAGTAAAATTGTTCATTACTCCAATTTTTGTTTGTGCTAGACAAATCTACCTGAGTTTGACAGTGTATCTGTTAGAAGCATATATTTATCAAAAAAAGTAGACTTCAACCTAGGTCCAACAAAAAATTACAAGATTTTATGTTAGTAGAGCCTCTTTTCCCTGAGGTTATAATGTTCTTGCATCTTGTAAATTAATACGTTTTTATTTAGGCCAAATAATTTCTATTACCTTGTTTTTCAGACAGTTATTTTATTCTGATTTGTTAAGCTTTGCAATTACTCTCTTGAGTTTGAGCTCAGAATGTGGTTCTCATTCAAAACCATAGCATTTCCTTAAATATAGAAATTAAGATGAAACCAAATAATATGCTCAGATATTTTAAGTACTCAATTTATTCTACTACCTTTAATTTAGAAAACTGTGTAGAAGAACCTCTGAAAGAATTGTAACTTAGGCATAGAGGTAGTGGAGAAGCTCGTGGGCATAGGATCCAAAAATGTACCACTGCTCCCCCTGGTGGATCTGTACAATTCCACCTAATATTCGTTCCTCAAGTAAGGACCCAGGGTTCAAATGTCTCTCTCCAGCCTTTGTGGCTATTAGTAGAATGTGCTGGTGCCTTTTCAGCCCCTAATTCAGAAGGTTTTTTCACTTGCCAGGTGGTAGGACAACTCTTGAATGGATGTTCCCATAGTCAGTCCCCGCTATGTAAAGGCCTCATGGAAGATGCTGCTCAGAATAGAAAAAAAAGTAAAACAGAGAGCCCTGCCTTCAAGGCAGTTTTCCTGGTTTGGGAAAGGGAGTACCTTGTTAAAACAAGCACACTGGTGAGTAGACTATATGACAGAATGGCCTAAATGCCATGGGAGGGGCGGTGAGGAAAGGGAAGCAGGGACTGGGGAAGGGAGGAAGAAGAGGCTCATTCAGAGTGCCATGAAGAAATTTCATCAGATTGTAAGATACTCAGAGGCTCTGTATCGGCTTGATGGGTCAAGCCACCCCTCACTATCTCTCCCCACCTTGTTTATTTGCTCCCTTGGCATCAGGCACTTATCTTCCTGTGCTAGCGCATCTGCCTCCATACGAGTGTCAATTTATATGGGTAGGGATGGATGATGCCTTTCATTTCACTAACCCCAGCCTCTAGCACAGAGTATGGCACGTATTTAAAGAAGAGTTTTGGAAGCTTCTTAGAGTTAGAGAACCTGCTATGGAGAACAATGAGTAAGGTAGTACAACCTTTACATGTACAAAATGGTAGTGTTGCCCAAGTCCTGTCATGGCTCAAGCTAATACTTTTTGCAACTTTATAGAGAAGGCAGAGAAGGGTTGAGTCTTACTTAACCTTCCCAGGTTCTTCTCTCAGCAGGGCTTCAGAACAGGTCAAATGAGGGAGATCCTTGGCTAAGAGGTGTCTGAGTAAGGCCTCTGGGCCTTTCCTTTAGTTGAAATCCCTCTCCAGTTCTCACTTTGTCATCTCAACTGACAGTTTACTGATTCCTTTTACTCTCCTGTCTGCTCTCAGGGATCAGACTCTACCTTTTATCCTGTCTAAATTAATCTTACTGTAACAACTTCTTATTCCTTGCATGACACCATCTATGATTAGTCATTTAATGTTCTTAGCACAGTAATTTCCAGTTAAGATGGATGAGTTCTGGGTTTATTCAGGGATATGGATAACTCAAACTTTTCCACATATGAAAACATGTTTATTCATTTATGAAGCCATTGATTTATTAATTCAGCAAATATTTACTGAATGCCTTTCATGTGCCAGCCTTCCTTCAAGGTGCTGCACGTACAACTCTCAAGTGCTTGTATTCTAGTGGGGAGACAGAAATTTAAAAATCAGATGCTTAATATACTGTCAAGGAATGATATGTTTTTTTAAAGAAAAATAAAGCAGGTAAAGGAAGAGAGAGTGGTAGAGAGATTATTCATGTAAAATGTATTTAAATCATATTCAATTTTTATGAACATTCTAACAGATGAATTGTACAATTTAACTGAGAGAGTTAGGCTGGCTTGAATTGCTGGACATTAGATGTATTAATAAATTTTTCAAAAACTTGTTTTTGCCTTCTTTGGAATAGGATTTGTTTATGAAAAGACTAATGGAATTGAAACTTGAAGCATGAAAAAGTAAGTGATTGAGGAGAAATCTAATGATCCTCAAGTCTTCCAAAATTACTTTAAAGAGGAGGAATTCAGATGTTTTTCATTTCTGTCAAGAAAAGAATAAGGCATGTGGCTTAAACTGTAGCATAAAATATTGAAATTGCATGTCAGGGAGAATTAAACAAATTTTAGAATATGTCTATAAAGGAGGTTTGGTTTTTTGAAGTACATCTCTTCTCTCTTAGGTGTCAGTGATCCTAAAGGGAAGGGTGATAAATACAATCATCTCTCAAAGATACTAAATTATTTTGGTTAAGGGCATGAAGGCTGAAGTTTTGTTGTTCAAGGGATGTTTATTGAGTTCTTTCATTTGCTCAGATAGGCAGTTCAGCTCAATGGTGAGGCACTTGGCCTTTGAATCTCAAAACTCAGTGTCCTGACTTATAAGAGGAAATAATATTGGTAATTACTCAAAGGACTGTTGTACCGAGTAAATGTAAAATGCTTTTGATAATGCCTAGAACTTACAAGTCCTCAACGAATACTAGTGGTTTTATTGTTGCTGTTGCTTAGCACCAAGGATTCAGCATGACTGAAGCACCACGGTTGGTCGCTGCCTTCATGGAGGTTATGTCAAGTCAGCCCCCCACCCCACCCCCATCCTTGGCTAGTGATCAACTTACCCCGTGCTTAAAATCCTGCAGTAGTTCCTCATTGCCCACAAGATGAGGCTGTTTTTCTATTGACCTTCCATGCTCTGCCCTTGCCTATTCCCCAGGCTTATCTCAGACCCCAACACTCCACTCCATCCAAACCAGACAACTCACAGACTTCCTCTTTGTTTTGCCTAAAATGATGATAACCGCTACCGTTTTAAGCCTTCTGAACATCTACCCATTTGTCAGGATTCATCACCAACTTCCCTCAGATCTGGCCACTCCTCCCCCAAATCTGATCAACATGAATACATTTCAAAGCATTTTGGCATACAGATGGGCTGTGATGATTGGGTGACTAACAAATACACATTGAATACAATGAATGTTTATGACATTCCTATAGGGTAAATGGGACCATACAGCATTTTAAGGAATTACGTCTGAAAGTTGAATGACTTATTCATGATCATACTGAAACTATTGCCAAAGCCAAGGAAAGAATCCAGGTAGACTGACTAATGGTAAAGATTTTTTCCTCTATGTATGTTTTCAGGTCAACCTCTCTACTCAAAAACAAAAACAAAATTAGCTCATCGACAGAGATCTTATTGAGTGGTTTACCAAATGCTAGTCCATAGTGTCCATAGCAAAATAGATCCATTTTAAAAGAAAACTAGATTTTCATGAAACTCCATTTATTAGATTAAATTGACTCTCCTTTTCTTCCTTCCTCCCTTTTTCCTTCCATCCAAGTGAACTGTCTTTTCTGATATTATGGCATATAATTATAGGTATTAGGTTTGGTAGATTTTTTTGTGTGTGTATGAGGTTTCTTTAGTTCTTTTTTCTTTAATCACCTCAGTTGTGAAAATATGAAGTTGTGAAATAACCCCCAAAATGTTCTTTTGAAATTTTGTTGGTCTGTGATATTGTAAAATTTGGAACCTGATGATCTAGTCTTTTGCCTGCCTTCAGGAGAGAATACCTTTAACATTCCAAACTTATGAAGCATAGTTAATTACAAATCTGTATTTTACTCACCCGAGACTGCTTTACATATTGAACAGAGAGCTACAGAATTAGGGGTTCCCTGGGAATTCTGTTCAGTAGTTGGCAAAATTAAAATAGTAATAACTAGTTAGGAAACTCTAAAAGGAGAAAAGCAAGACACAGATACAACTGCTTTTTAATTGCAGTACACCAGGCATTTTAAAATATCATCATGAAACTTATACACTTCTCCTTTTGAAGTCAGATTTTTTAATTATAAGAATAAAAAAGACTAACTCTATTGTGAAAATACTGTAACAGGAGGATAAAAAAAGGAAAGACAAATCATGCTGGAGGTGATACATTCTACAGCATAAAACTAGGTCACCACTGAGCTAGAACCTTATCTCCAAGCTGGATTCTTCATGTAAAAGTGAAGGCACTGTGATTTAATCAGCAGAATCATCTTGGCATACAGGTCACTCTCTGTACTCAAAACTAAAATGGATAACTGTTCTGAGGGTTCAAACTAAATTATGTTCTTGAGGAAAATGATGTTCTGAATTGAAATTTTTTCTGACAGTTTCATGACTTGTATTTTCTGAGTTATAAGATGTTTAGGGAAAATTATTTCATTGCTGAGGTTCCTTGTTACACATGGTATCTGGAATTCCCTTAATAGACCTGGGATTTTGTACAGATTTTGAATGGCAGTACATATGCAAAAGTGCATAATGTACAATTTTTGTTGAAATAGTAAAATTTGAAGATGATGAGAATCCAAGTTCATTTGTTTGTTCATCTGTAGGATAAGAGGATCTTGTGATTCAATATATGAGTTTATGAGAGTCTCTGTGTATGAATATATAGTGGGGGAGTTTTTTATTGTGTTTTTATTTCATATAATTTTTTACTTATTCCATTTTAAAATTCACTTTAAAATATGAGGGTTAGGTAAAGCCACAGGCAGAAGCTCCTTTTCAACTCCATAATTCATTTGAAAGCTTTCTTTCAAGGGAAATTAGATTTTTCATTTATTAATCACTTATACAATTTTAATTAAAATTTATAAGCAGCAGTAGATTTCTCAGAAGGAAGAAAAAAATGTCTGTTTGACACCCCTATAGATAGATGGTGCTCATAATGAGTTAGTTAAGTTTGCCAACTCTAATTTTACAGAGTTAGCACCACATTTTGTAGATTTGTTTTATTCTTCTTGGCCTACTTCTGTGATTTTTCTTTTTCAGGAATAATCAACCCAGGGTCAAGAAATATAGCTTAATCATGACCGTGATAAATGGATTAAGGAATGTCAACTCTGATGTTTCCCTGGCCACATGGTATTGGTATTGTGTTTGAGTTGCAGCATAAAATAGTCCTATAACTTATTAAAAACAAATTATATCTGTTAATTTGTTTAATGATT
The DNA here is from genome assembly GCA_026826555.1 of Tolypeutes matacus. NCBI lineage: Eukaryota > Metazoa > Chordata > Mammalia > Cingulata > Chlamyphoridae > Tolypeutes > Tolypeutes matacus. Next base: position 54,009,846 of record JAKSZT010054487.1, read on the forward strand.
TCTAAGCTGTCCAATTAAATCGATATTGGTTAAAGTTGTGAAATAATTAAAATGGACATTGTTTTATGGTTGAGAAATAATCATAATCCTGGTTGAAATTTGCTAAACCCCTTATTAAAACAAGTCCTTCAGCACTTGCAGCAAACAAAACTTGCCCTTTCCCCCCACCACTTAGCATGTAAGAATATTCTGCTTCACTGAACAATGAAGAGGGGAAGAAAACGACAGATTACTAAGAGACATCTGCTTTATTTTAAACGTTTAATGATAGAATTAATGGCAATTTGAATGATGAAAACAGTGTGTCCAAATTCCCCCAGTATTTCTACTTAAAAAAAAAAACAAAACACATGAATTTAAAGAATCTCTAGGGTGCTGCACACATTCAGAAATAAAACTTACTGGTATCTGCTGTTTTTGTTTTTTAATTTGGCATTTCTTCCTACTTCATATCTAAAGATAGTTCTCCAAGCATAAAAATACTGCTAGATTTATGTTCCTCAATGAAATTTTAGCCATGTTCACAACTTTGAACAGCAGCCTTACTTACAAGAATGGAAAAATAGTAAAGAGCCAGACACAAGTGTGGCAACAAGCATCTATTGCTATTTCTGCCAGAAGTTTGAAACTCCTTTTGCTACCATTAATACCTTTGAATAACCCAACTGAAGATTACAAATGTTTCAGTTACCATTTATAATAGATTAGCCATAAATTATGGGTTTAACTACATAAAGGCAAGCTATTAGCTATTTTAAAATTTCACTAATTCATACTTTGTCATCATCTGGACAAACAATGAGATAAAAAGCCTTTGTGTTAGTACAATCTATGAAAAAATGCTATATGAATTTGTAAGGGAGACATGATTTGGGATGCATAAAATGTTGAGTTAAGCAAATTAGCTTAACACACAAGCTTTTGAAACATTCAAAAATACCAACTGAGAGAAATTAATGTGTTAGTTTTGCAGTAATCTTATCTATTACTTAACTTGTCTCATTTTACCATATTTGTTTGAAAATAATAAAGTAGAATTTCAAAATAGTATATGGATAAGCCTTTAGTAATTTAGATTGATGTTTCTTATGCAGCCCATATTGTCTGCAAGATCATGGCCAGCAAAAGTTCACATTCCATTTCCTTAGTTTATGGTTAGGCCATTCATTTGGTGATTCTCTTTTATAAATTTGAGCCTTAAGTCTTCAGTTAATTCTGTCTTAGGGAAAGAAGTAAAATGCATTAAATTTACTTTTTTTCTGTTGATCCTTTATCCTTCACCTAAAGCAATGTTAAATAACATTCATATACTACACACAGAATCAGCCCTCTGCTTATGAGATTTCTGTGTGTGTGTGCGCGTGTGTGTACATCTGCTCAGTTCCAAACTCCCTAGTTTTGTGGGGAAAGTACACACATTTGGCTTTGCACACCCTGTATGACTGGTTCCTGGGGGGAGGGCATTCTGATCTCTTCTGTCCTCTAGAACATGAGCAACTGGGTGTGAGGAGATCCAGTAAAAACTCCACTATTGCAGTGGAACCTGGTTGACTGTGTAAGACGCTCTCAGTTCTTTAGCAGCAATTTCTCATAAGAACTTTGCAAGCATTACATGTAAAAGTGCATTGAATTTAAAAGAAATGTGATAAATATTAGAAACATTTTGCATTACTTGGATGATAGCCCATTATCAGTGAAATCATTAAGACTTTAAACAGGGTCTGCCTGCCTGATGCATTAAAATATTTTTTGTTTGCTAATATTTGTACTCACAGATCTTTAAATCCTATTTTGTTGAAAAATTTTATACATATTGATAGGAAGGACACTGATTTCCTCTCATAGATTTCTGAACGATAGAAGGAAAAATTACCTCCTATCATAATTTTGGAGATAACAATACTATAGGTGTCCATAAAGAGTTTGTGACTCCCATGAATTGAGTGTCTCTTAGACCAAGTCAAAAGAATTTCCCCTCCAGTTAGGTAGTTTCAGTGTCCTTGAGATATTTTTCAAGTACTATTTCAAGCGAGTCAAAATACAGGAAAAGCAGCAGAATAATATTTATTCTAGGTAAAGAAACCGGGTTATCTTTACCTAGAGTAAAGGTCAAGTTAGGTCAAGGTTGCTAATTTGTGTGTGTTGTTCAAATTATCTGTATCTTAACTAATTTTTTATCTGTGTGATATAGTTACTGAAATGTTTTTAAATATAATGATTTTAGGTTTCATTAATTTCTCTTTAAAATTCTTTTGACTTTTGTTTTATTCAAAAACCATGTGAGATACATAGAGGTATATTGGGCTATTCCATCTTTGGGTTGTTCCATTATCATTAATTTATGTTCCTCTTCATCTCTATAAACTTTTTGCCTTAAATTCTATTTTTTTCCTTATTAAGATGGCTACTTGCCATTTGCCCCAGGTATCTTCTTCCATTTCTTTGTTTTCAGCCTTTATATGTGTTGTTATATTTTGGGTATATTTCTTATAAATAGCAGATCACTGAATTTTATGCTTTTAATCCATTTTGTGAGGCTTTGCGCTCCTAATGTTTGTTTATGATTATTACCAATTTTTGGATTTATTTGTACCTAAGATCTTTTATTTTCTATTTTCTATGTTTTTTCTTTGCTTTCATTCTCTTCCTCTTCTTTTTATTGGATTCTTTCTTTGTTCTTTCCCTTTCCTTTGTTTGTTCATTTTGCAGTTTGGAAATTATATATGTTATATTTATATTCTTTTTAATATTCATATCTAACAAGAGTAAAGATAGCCAATCTGCCTTCCTCCCATACAATATCAGCAATGCTTTAAATTAATTACAACTCTGTTTTGTTTTTTATCAAATATTTGTTTTTTTAATGGCTCTGTCTTTTCTTATGCATTTCAAACTAGTAGTCATCTCTATATGGATGTCCAGTTGACACTTCAAACCTGACATTTTTAAAACAAAATTAATTTTCATCCCCCTGTAAATGTTTTTATGTTTCCCATGTTAATTTATGGCATTTTACCCTTTCTAATATTTGCCCTCTTGTAATTCTGCTTCTAAGTTATCTTTTGTGTCCATCGTTTCTTTACATCCTCAAAGCTATAGTCACGCATCCTTTAAGGACTATCACGTTGCTTTAAGAGCATCCTGCTTTCCACTTCTTTTTCCTTGTGTCATGTCTTTGTATTACAACCTTCAAGCTCTGCTAGAGTTATCTTCTTAAAACACAACTTGGGAGCTTCTCACAAACTTAAAATGGTTCTTCTTTTTAGCATAGTTATGAAATGATCTGTCTCTTCATTAATTTTAGTCATCATTTCTTGTTACGTTATCTTCACACACCCAATTTTTCAACCACATCCATTTTATTACCATTTCCAGCATTATAAGGCACTTTCATCCTATGCATAATAAGCCAAAAATTGTTCTGTCCCTTCAGTCAGATATGTGCTTTCCCTTCATTCCCCAACTATCTTCCTATGCAGCTTTCAAGGCCTACTTGGATTCCACTTCCTTGAAGCCATCTTTTAGTCTTGTTCTCCATCTCAGAATCACTCTTTTCTTCTAGAATCTTGCTGTTTATATCTGTCTGTTTCCAAATTCGTTCTGTGTGATGTTTACTTAGTGGTCTAGCTGTGTGTTCCCCACTATATCAAAAGTTCAGGCAGGATGGAAACCACGTCTGTTCCCTTTTTGATCCCGTGGTACTAGGCATAATACTGGCACATTTAATTTGCTCAATCTGTGCTTCTTCAATTGGAACTGGCCAAGGAATAGGAAAAATTCCAAAATTAAATGGGTCAGTCTTCACTATTAAGACCAAATTGTGCTTGAAATCATATTAAATTGCAGACAGGGGCAGTTAAATTGTTCTAGGTTTAATTTTAATAAAAGACAACTAAATAATCAAGAAGCATGGTGGTATGTTATAATGGGTAAAAGCCTGGGTGCTCTGGGGACTAACTTCAAAGTGGTAATTCTACATACTAGCTCTGTGATCCTGGGTAAGTTATTTATTTCCTTTGTGCCTCAGTTTTCCAGTCTGTAAAATTGGGATAATGACATAGCACCTATTTCATAGGGTGCTTAAAAGGATTAATCAAGGTAATACATGTGAAATACTTAGAACACTGCTTGGCACATATTGAGTGTTCAAATGTCAGAAATATTATTTTATTATAATGTAAAATTTATTATTTTATTATCATGCAAAGTAGGAAACAATTTTTTTTTTCTTATTTGGAAGTAGAGGGAGGCATTGGGAATTTTTTAATTGAGTCTCACTTACAGATTTCTGGAGGATAGAAGCATGTAGAAAAAGATATTTTAAAAGAATGCTTCAGTCTTACTAACCAATTTGACATTATTTTGTATGTATTATTTAACTTACAAAACTGTTGTTAGGAATGTGCTTTGGACTATGTGCTTTTTAAGATTATTAATTGCTATGATACTAGAAACAAAATAAAATATATTGAAAAAGTGAAAAAAATATATATAGCTTCTTTCACAATCAAAAACATTATCTCTTTGAGCCATAAAAGGAATAAAAACACATAGTAATAATATGTTCTGATCAAGATGGCAGAGTGATATGCTTTAGGGATCCATACCCCATAGAAGCTTTGCACAACCAGGAAGAACTGGCAGAAACACCTTTCTCAAAGCTCCATAAAACAGTTATTTCAATTGCTAAATTAAACAGTTAAATTTAATGAAAGACATGAATATACACATCCAAGATATTCAGTGAACTACACACAAATATACACATATTGCAGCATATTATAATCAAACTATCAAATGTCAAAGATAGAGAATTCTGAAAGCTACGAGAGAGACCATGTGTCACATAAAAGGGAGACTCAATAAGAATAAGTGCCAATTTCTCATTGGAAACCACGGAGACAGGAAGCCAGTGGAGTGGCATATTTAAAGGACTGAAAGCAAAAAATTGCCAACCAAGAATTCCATTTCTGGCAAAAATGTCTTTCAAAGATAAGAGATTAAGATATTCCCAGATAAACCAAAGGTGAGGGAGTTTTCTACCACTAGCCTGGCCCAATAAAAAATGCTAAGGAGAGTTCTGCAGATTAAAAGGAAAGGACAATAGAAAATAGATTGAAGCCACATGAAGAAATAAGGATATGCAGAGAGAATAATGAAATATTGTATTTCTGGTTTGTAACTCCACTTTTTACTTCCTACAGGATCTAAAAGGCAAAATGCAATGACAAATTAGTAGTTTTGGACTCATAATGTATAAACAAGTAATTTATGATAAGAACTCCCTACATAAAGGTGAGGAGGCAGAGGGATATGGGAACATAGTTTGGGTATTCTACTGAAGTTTAGTTGGTACCAAAACAAACGAGATTGTTATAGATTTAGGATATTAAACTTAAGCCCTATGATAACAATAAAAAAATATTGAATAATATGTAAGCTCATAAAGATAGAAATTAAGAGTACAGGTTGCCAGGGTCTGGGGGGAGGGGAGCAAAGAGAATGGGGAGTTAATGCGTAGTGGGTGTAGGTTTTCTGTTTGGGGAGATGAGAAGGTTTTAGTAATGGCCGGTGGTGAGGGTACCACAGTATTGTGAATGTGATGAATCCCATTGATGGTATGCTTGGGAGTGGTTGAGATGGGAAAGTTTATGTTGTATATATGCTCCCACAATTGAAAAAAAAGAAGGAGGAGGAGGGGGGAGAGGGAGGAGGAGGAGAAGGAGGAGGAAAAAGAGAAAGAGCAACTAAAGGGTCAATGACAATTAAATTCAATACATGATCTTGGATGGAATTTAGCAAGGGAGGAGAAAAGGTACAAAGGGATATTATAGAGACATATGAAAACGTTGGAATATAGACTGTAAGCTTTATATATCATTAAATTTCTTGAACTTGATAATTGCATTTAAAATGGATACATAAGTGAAATCCTTGTTCTTAGTAAATGTACTTGGAAGTATTAAGTATTAAGGAGCTTGATGTATACAAGCTACAATCAAGTGTTCAGAAAATGGATTGATGGATAGACAGGCAGACGGATAAATAAATGGATAGAAAGAGAATGAAATGCCAAGTGTGGCAAAATGTTAAAATTGGTGGATCTAGGCATCTGAGGTGGGGGTGGGGAGCTGGGTAGAGGTATGTTGGAGTTCTCTGGATGGTGCTTTATTTTGTGGTTTTTTTGTTTGTTTTTGTAACTTTGAAAGTATTTCAAAATACCAGATTTTTAAAAACATAGCAATAAATGAGCATTGATGTCATGGGCCTCAACTCCAACAGAGCAAATGGGATTAAAAGGACACCATGAACTGTCACAGTCAAGAAGAGCCTAAGGAGATATGACACTAAATGTAATGTGGTATCCTGGATGGGACCATGGAAAAGAAAAAGGACATTAGGGGAAAACTAAGGAAATCTGAATAAAGTATGAACTTTAGTTAATAGTAATGTTTCAGTATTGGTTCAAAGATTGTAACAAAACTACCACATTAATGTAAGATGTCAGTAATAACGGTGAACTGAGTACAAAGTACATGGGAAATCGCTATACTATTTTCACAGTTTTTCTGTAAATATGAAAACTGTTCTGAAATAAAAGAGTTTATTTGAAACAAAAACAGGACACCATAAATGGGGTAGGGGTAGGGCAGAGAGACCAATGCCACACTCATTTCTTTGAGCAAAGATTTCTAACCATGGAAGGCGGCTGGAAAGAGCTGTGGTTATTGCCCAGGTTGTAGCTTGTAGACAGCTTCGGAGGCCAGAGGGAGGCTTTCAGGCTGGACCTAGGTGAAGCCACCCACCCATTCCATATCTGAATCTGTTTTCTCCCAACTAGAAGCTTGGGACATGAGCCACCAATATAAGACCCTATGCTGGAACACAGGTCCAACAGGGCAAGAAGAGCTAAGAGCAAAAAGGCTGCATGGAAAGAAGGGACACTGCAAAGAGAAGAAAGAAAAATGTAAAACTTCAAAGCTCCCTCCCAAGAGAAGCCTGTAACTAAAATTTAAATACAAAATGAAAGCTAAAACTGAGGAGGCCAACAAAACCAAAAATTGACTGAAGAATTCACTCTTGGTAAAATGAAATTTTAAAAAAATTATTAAAATGACTTTATCTTTTGTTTGAAGGAGGAGACTCCTAGGATAACTATTGAGTTTCTGATTTGGACATCTGGGTGAATGATGTTACCATTTACAGAGATACAGACTACTCCAGGAATAGCTTTTTGCAATGGAATATTAAGTTCAGTGGTGAAGCCTGGGGTACCCATGAAAACAAGCAGTTAGCTCTGCTGTTCTCTGGCTCAGGGGATCTGTTTAGAATGAGGATATCAATCCAAACCAGCATATAGGTATAAAGGAGTTGCTTTTTAAAAGTGAGTAAAGTGAGAAGAAAGGTACCTGCTCAAAATTCAAGGTATAGGGAACAATTAATAGGTCACAAAATAAACCAAGAAAAGATGATTGGAGATCTAGGAGGCAGTCTCTGTGGTTTCTTGTAGCTCTGTAATTCAATAAATGTCGATTCTTAGCCTCCACTGATTATTTAGGTAAAAAATGAAACGATGTCAATCATATAACTAAAAGTGCAAAGGAGGACTGTCAGAATGGAGCCTTCACTAGGAATAGTAAATAAAGGTGTTTATTAAAGCTATATTGGAGGTGGGGGAGAAGATTCTGTTGTCCAAAGAGAGAGAAGGAGCAGCAGCTTCTCTGGTTCCCTTCTTTAGGCATCACCTGCAATTTGTTTACTACAGTAATAAAATCTGTCAATAAAAATGGGAAGAACTGGGATTGATGTCTAAATATCACATCAGAAACCTTTGGGTGTTAAAGGAAAATAGTTTTGTCTAATTTAGAGAAACTGAAAACACATTCTTTTCCAGTATTGAATCAGTGTTCATCAGTCTGTGCTCTGAGTGTAAATCACACTTATGATTCATTCTGTTTAAATACCCCAAGTATTACAGAGTCAAACCACATCACAGGGTCTGAGAACTTTATCCTATGTTATTTTGGGATTGTAGAAAACTTAAGTATGAGCAGCAGACAGCAAATGGCTTAGGGTGTGAAGGCAATTCCATGATTCCATCTGAACAGGGGAAAGGCTTGGCTTTATTTTTCATTAGCAGGATTAAGAGGGGAAAAAGCTTTAAAGCTTTAAATATATTCTAAAAAGGTGCTTCCCAAATTTTAATGTGCATTGGGGATCTTATTAAAACACAGATGCTGAGTCAGTAGGTCTGGGGTGGGAGCCAGAATTTTGCCATTTGTCACAAGATTCCAGGTGCTGCCAATGCTGCTGTGTCATGGATCACTTTGAGTAGAAAGCCGGCTATTCTAAAGAGCCCAGAGACTTTTTTCCACTTGGCAACACGTGTAGAACATTTTTCATCATTTGGCTCCAATTTAACATCCTGGATCAAGAATTTATCATCAAGACTTGTGTTCCTTTCTTAAAACAAACTACTCCACTCTCATCCCTTAATAACTATGATAATCAAAACTTTCAGTATAAGAGAAAGAATATAGATATTATCACACACACACGGTTTACATACTATAAAAGCCGAAATTACCATAAAATAGTAACAGATAAAATTGTTCGGGGCATTTGAGACATGTTAGCATTTTCTGAATTTGATTAGCTGAGGATGCTAGCTTTGATGGTATATTGTAACTTAGTGCAGAGCAGTAGACATAACATAGGCTCTGAGACAAGGGCCATGCATTGGAAGTTAGCAATTCACTGGCTAATTTAGCACTGCTGTTCACTGGCTGTGTTGGTCAAATTGTTTGTTGGTCAATTTTTTCAATTATTACATGGGGATAAAAGCACTTTTTTTCATAGGGTCTTTGTGAGTATTAAATAAGAAAGGCATGAAAAGCTCTTAGTACTGAATCTCATTAGTAAGTACTTAACAAATATTTGCTGTTTCATTGAAGAAGAGCAAGAAAGAAAATGAAAATGAAGATAGGTGAATAGGGTAGGAATAAGTACTCGGTAATAAGTAGTAATTGCTTGGGAAAAATACACTCTAGATGCATTTGTAATATCTTTGTTTATTTATTTTGTCCTGAAGCAAATACAAGGCTTCTGGATCAGACTTATTTATTATCTAGAGAAGTAGCAGCGAGGATTCCCCTCACTGCCACTCCACCAGGACGACACAGTGAGAGCAGATGTCAGCTGCACGTATAAGGGTCTATATTGCAAGACTCCAAAATTAGGACTTTAGAATTTATATAGGAAGCACTAACCTAGGTGCCAGTTTTCCGAAAGCCTGACCATGCAGCAATATGAAATTATTTACTTTGTTTCCCGAGAATTAAGACCTTTATTACAAAGTTATATTGGAGGAAAAGAAATTATTTACATTATATAACTATAAGAAAGTAGAAACATCCCTCACAAATCTGCTCCACCCTAGCCTTCATTTCCTAGTTATAATAAAGAGAAAAACCCTTATTTCCTACAATTTTCTTGAATATTTCATTATTAATACATTTCATTCATCGCAATCCTCCTAAATAATTCCTTAAGTGTCAACTATTTTCCCTGGTATCATATATGTAAGTGGTTAAAAAAAAATGGAAAACAAATTTACAAAAATGTAGGAAGCTGTTCTCCAGTCTTTCTACAAGACAGGTAGTACCACACCAAGTGACTGGGCTACGCTCCATATAGTTTTCTTCAACATTTGGATCACGAGGCTATGAATTTACAAGCTTCCCGTATATCAGCATGGCTGGTGATGTATGATCGCTGCCAAACACAGGAATGAAGGATGACATATACTCAAGCAATTGCTGAAGGACCAGCTGAAATGGTACTGTAGTAATGTAGAGGGAAAGATTTCCATGGGTCTCCAAGGGCACAGTCAGAGATTATGCCAATCTAGGGTGTACTTGGAAGTAGCACTTATTGAGCAATCTCAACAGCCATGTTTAAAAAAGGTGGTATCAGGTCACTTGAATTTTTGAAAGCATGAAAGAGAAAGAGACAGAACTGCAGAGAGAAAGGATTCACAATGCTTGCAAGTTCCAAGGGGGGTCTGTTTCTCAGATTCATGGGTGTACTTTTTTTTAAACCATACTCACAAAGATCCGTAACATCAGTAGTAACATCCAGTCCCCTGAAGAATTCAGACCAACAAATATCTGTTCCATGTAAAGCAGAATATAGTAAGATAAGGTCCTTGTTCTTTAGGAGCTGACAGCCCAGTACAACTGAGCAATGACAGATGAGGGTCCAGTGACTCTAATACAACACAGGCTGTGAATGCCATACCAACGCAGGTGCACAGCAATAAGGGAGTTTAAAAGAGAAAGGACCCATGTTTAATTAAGGAAGATGTGATGGTTAGGCTAATGTGTCAACTTGGCCAGGTAATTGTGTCCAGGTATTAGATCCAGCAAGCACTGGGCTAATTGTAATACAGGAGCATCTATGAACTTCGACCGCCAGTGCGTTTACTGTGTGGATGGCTGATTACATCTGCATTAATCAGGGAGATTGCATCAGCAATGGGTGATGTTTTTATCCAATCATTTGAATGCCTTAAAAGGGGAAGTGATTTCAACATTGAGAGAGAATTTCCCAGCTCGTCGTTGGACAGCCAACTTCTCCCAGAAACTCATCAAGGACTTTTCATTGGACTTTCATCGGAGCCCCTGGTTTGCAGCCTGCCTGCGGAACCTGCACTTGTGCATCCCCACGGTCACGTGAGAGACTGTTATATATTGTCATATTACTGACAGATATCTCCTGTTGATTCTGTTTCCCGAGAGAACCCTGACTAATACAGCTTGGTACCGGGAGTGGTTCTTGAGGAACAGAGTCTTAAACATGGGATGTCTGAGGTGGTTCTGGGAGTTTTGTAATTGGCTCTCTACTCTAATTGGACTCAAGGGTACTAATGACTCCCTTTCCAATTTCCTTTGTTAACAGTCCATGGCATGAGCTGGCAATAGAGATACGCAAAATAGCATCACTGGATTCCCCTACTTCCATGCTTATAAGAAGCAAGGATCTGGGTGATAGTGTTTTCAACACCTTAACAGAATTTTGTGGAGTCAAAAAGTATAATGATGTTGGCTGGCTCCTCCTAGATACTCTGGATACAGTTACAAAAGAAAGAGATGAGCTAAAGTCTTCAAATTTGAAACTTAAATGCCACATGAATGATATGAAAATTTTTATGTGTGCCTTGAAAGAAAAGCTTGTCTCCTGTAGCCATAGATGTGAGATACCTGAGAATCAAACCCAGACTCTCATTGTACAAGTAGCAGAATTACAGAGGAAACAGAGAATTACAGAGGAACCTCACAGGGTTTCTGCAATTAAAGTAAAGGCATTGATTGGAAAGGAGTGGAACCCTGAGGATTGGGATGGAGACATATGGGATGATGATAATATTGGTGGGGACACTGGAACCCTAAATTCTACTGAGACTTTACCATATAAACATGCGATGGCCTGCCCTGTGGAAACCACACCTGCTGAGCCCATGCATAACCTACATCCCTACCAACATGGTCACCACTCCTGCCATGTTACCTTCTGTTTCCCAGCCCATAGCTTTGGCCTCTTGGGGAGTCCCTTACAATCAGTTGACTGAGGATGAGAAAACTTGGGCCTGGTTACAGATGGTTCTGCACAATATGCAGGTACCATCTGAAAGTGGACAGCTGTGGCACTGCAGCCCTTTTCTGGGACATCCTTGAAGGATAGCGGTGAGGGCAAATCCTCCCAGTGGGCAGAACTTAGAGCAGTGCACCTGGTTGTTCATTTTGCTTGGAAGAAGAAATGGCCAGAGGTGCTTTTGTACACTGATTCATGGGCTGTTGCCAATGGTTTGGCTGGATGGTCAGGGACTTGGAAGGAACAGGATTGGAAAATTGGTGACACTAAGGTCTGGGGAAGAGGTATGTGGATAGACCTTTCTGAGTGGGCAAAAAAACATGAACATATTTGTGTCCCACATAAATGCTCACCAGAGGGTAACTTCAGCAGAGGAAGAGTTTAATAATCAAGTGGATAAGATGACCTGCTCTGTGGCTAATGCTTAGCCTCTTTCCCCCGCCACTCCTATCATTGCCCAATAGGCTCATGAACAAAGTGGCCATGGAGGTAGGGATGGAGGTTATACATGGGCTCAGCAACATGGACTTCCCCTCACCCAGGCTGACTTGGCTACAGCCATTGCTGAAAGCCCAATCTGCCAGCAGCAGAGATCCACACTCAGCCCCCGATATGGCACTATTCCTTGAGGTGACCAGCATGCTACCTGGTGGCAGGTTGACTGCATTGGGCCACTTCCATCATGGAAGAGGCAGTGATTTGTTTTAACTGGAATAGACACATACCCTGGATATGGGTTTGCATTTCTGGCATGCAATGCTTCTTCCAAAACTACTATCCATGGGAAACGGATGTGGCTCAAGAAGTTCGGCGTCCGTCTACCATATGGAGAGACCGGGGTTCAATCCCCGGGACCTCCCGGTAAAAAAAAAAAAAAAAAAAAACTACTATCCATGGACTAACGAATGTCTTATCTACTGCCATGGCATTCCACACAGCATTGCTTCTGATCAAGGAACCCATTTCACAGCAAATGATGTGTGGGAATGTGCACGTGCTCATGGAATTCACTGGTCTTAACATGTTCCCCATCATCCTGAAGCAGCTGAATTAAAAGAACGGTGGAATGGCCTTTTGAAGACTCAATTACGGAGCCAATTAGGTGGCAATACCTTGCAGGGCTGGGGCAATGTTCTCCAGGAGGCTGTGTATGCTTTGAATCAGCGTCCTCTCTGTGGTGCTGTTTCTCCCATAACCAGGATTCATGGGTCCAGGAATCAAGGGGTGGAAACGGGAATGGCACTACTCACTATTACCTATAGTGATCCACTAGGAAACTTTTTGCCTCCTGTCCCTACAACTTTAAGCTCTGCTGGTCTACAGGTTTTAGTCCCAAAAGGAGGAGTGCTGCCACCAGGGAATACAACAATGATTCCATTGAATTGGAAGTTAAGACTGCCACCTGGCCACTTTGGGTTTCTCTTACCTGTGTATCAACAGGCAAAGAAGGGAATTACTGTACTGGCTGGGGTGATCCTGACTATCAAGGGGAAATAGGATTACATCTACATAATGGGGTAAAGAAGAGTTTGCCTGGAATGCAGGAGACCCTCTAGGGCATTTCCTAGTACTGCCATGCCCTGTGATTAAAGTCAATGGAAAATTGCAACAAACCAATTCAAGCAGGACTAACAATGGCCTCGAATCTTCGGGAATGAAAGTTTAGGTCACCCCACCAGGCAAAGAACCACAGCCAGCTGAAGTGATTGCTGAAGGTAACAGGAACATGGAATGGGTAATGGAAGAAGGTAGTGATAAATATGAACTTCGACCACGTGACCAGTTACAGAAATGAGGACTGTAATAGTCATGAACCCTTCTTCCTTGTTTCATTATGAGTATGATTGTATATGTACACAAAACGAATTTCTTTATTTTCTTCCTCAGCCTTTTCCCCTATCATATGAAAAGTTGTATTAACTTCAAGTCATAATACTTAAGGATGTCAAGCTTAAGAGTGAATATTACCCAAGGACTTGCACACTATTCTGTGGGTAATTAATGCGTTTCCGGTTGTACGCAGGGGCATTGACCATTGTTACGTGGAAATATGTATGTATGCTTGTCTGTTGTTGTTTTTATTTAGAGACCAAGTATGGTTTAGGGTAATGTGTATGGTTGCCGAGTTGACAAGGGGTGGACTGTGATGGTTAGGCTAATGTGTCAACTCGGCCAGGTAATTGTGTCCAGGTGTTAGGTCCAGCAAGCACTGGGCTAATTGTAATACAAGAGCATCTACGGACTTTGATCACCAGCGAGTTTACTGCATGGATAGCTGATTACATCTGCATCAATCAGGGAGATTGCATCATCAATGGGTGATGCTTTTATCTAATCAGTTGAATGCCTTTAGAAGGAGAATTGATTTCAACATTCAGAGAGAATTTCCCAGCTCGTCTTTGGACAGCCAACTTCTCCCAGAAACTCATCAAGGACCTTTCATCGGACTTTCATCGGAGCCCCTGGTCTGCAGCCTGCCTGCGGAACCTGGACTTGTGCATCCCCACGGTCACATGAGAGACTGTTATAAATACTCATATTTTTGACAGATATCTCCTGTTGATTCTGTTTCCCGAGGGAACCCTGACTAATACAGAAGGGTTCAGGATGGCTTCAGAATGAAGGGAAATTTGAGATGAGCCTTCAAATATGGGAAGGGTTTGATAATAGTTAAGCATATTAGTGACCATAATTGAAAGCCAGGCACAGATTTCCACAGTGAAGAAGAGGAGTTCCAGACAGAGGCTTTCAATAGGTTCAGGCTTTGGTTGACTTAAAACTATTCTCACATTTACTTCTAACCGACTGTGTGGTCCTGTGACATTGCTTATCTTCCCAGCATTCTAAATCCCACATCTGTAAATGAGGAGATTTGATCTCATGATCACATAACCCCTTTTACCCTCAAATTCTTGGATTTTTAATATTTTGAACTGAGGTGCATTTTATTAGTGCTGCCTTCAAAGGAAATTATTTTGAGCATTGATTTTTGGCACAGTACCTCTGTAAATAAAGCTCAAAATAACATTTGTTTGTAAAAACATGTTTTGTTACTCATATGATCTCTTCTCTGCCATTTGATAGAATTCTCTTTTGGTACTCTCTTTCATTAAATTTCTTTGTTCCCAACCAAGGCTCTTTTTCCAAAATTTCAGGTTGGACCTCCTTATTTCCTGTTCATAATTCCAACCTTTCACCATGATTTGTCTTCTTGCAGTCTCCTAAACCTCTTTATTTAGTACCACAATTGTATTGCTGCATTAAAATGAGCAACCTTTGAATAATTAAGTCTCTTTGTAGAAAAGAATCTTTTCCCTGTGGCTATGTCCTTTGTTTTACTTTGATGACCACTGGTAGTTCTGACCAACTCAACAATTGTGAATAGCATAAAAATAGGTGTTTTTTTTTTTTTTTTTACAATTTATTATTATTTTTAATATAACAAAGTTTACTTTTAAAAAGGTTTTAGATTATAGGAAAGTTACATCGAAAGTATAAAGGATTCCCATATACCCCCCCCCCCATCTTCCCCTTTTAATAATATCTTACAATTGTGTGGTACATTTGTTGCAACTGATAAAATAAATATTGAAGCGTTGCTACCAACCAAGATCGATAGTTTACATTGGTTTACACTTAATTCCAATGCCCTGAAAATACCCTGTGTTGCACCTATTATCCCTCCCCCCTCCCCTCAGAACCTCTGGTGACCACTAACTTTATATCAGTGTTACATTTTCTTCCATTACTACAATATTAAGTTGACTTTGTCCATTCCTCCCTTAAGTTTGTTCATCCTCAGCCTTGAGGATTTTGGGACGGTGATGCCCGCACTGCCTCAGTTTTGCTTGCAGTTGTAATACTCTGTGTTTTGGGGGGTGGGGATTGTCCATTACATTTTGTTAGTAGTCTTGGGTGAATCTGATGATCTGGAGAGTAGGTGTTGGCTGCAACTTCTGAGGCTTAACCAGCATATGAACAGACTGAAGACTTAAGACTCTGAGACATATATTTAATGGGTATAGTGCTAATTATAGGTGCAAATAAAAGGGGTAGAAGACTCACGTACAGGGAAATTATAAATGAGTCTAACACTGTTACATTGGAGAAGTAGGTTGTCATATATATTCCAAGGTAAGGCCCACTTACAGGGTGCTGATTTCAAGGGGTTTTTATGTGTCTTGCCTATAGTGTCTGGATGGCTGTAGGGCCCTCAGGAGCACCCCTAAAAATAGATGTTTTGAGAGATGTAAAGCAAAGTTAAAGGTTCAGCATTCAAAAGTATACTTGGAGGAGAGTGGACATGGCTAAAGGAGTTGAGCACCTGCTTCCCACATGGGAGGTCCCGGGTTTGGTTCCCAGTGCCTCCTAAAAACAAAAAAGCAAACAATGAGCAAACCAACGAACAAATGAAAAAACCAACCCAGGGAAGCCAATGTGTTTCTGTGGTTGAGCACCGGCTTTCCACATATGAGATTCTGGGTTCAATCCCTGGCCCCGTTACTTAAAAAAAAAAAAAAGTAGTACAAAGTGGGGAAGAGGTTGGGAAAAGGAACCAAAGTTTATTGAGCACAAGTATGTGCTGGCTGCTATGCATATCATCTCATTTAATCATCATTTAAAAACACTTTGCTGTGGTAGGTTTTATTAATCCTCAATTTTACATATGAGGTCCAGAAATGTTCCATGAGTTGCTAAAGGTCATCCAACCTATAAGAGGTAGAACAAAGATTTATTTAAATTGACATTTGACTTCAAAGCCTTTCTTCTTTCAATTAAATTTCACTTTCTCCAAGGTGCTGGTTTTATTTTCTTGTGACTAATTAGTTATTTATCAGATGACATAATGATTGTATAAGCCCTGTATAAATTGTAAAGTGCTGTACACCTGTTACTGTTGCTATAATTGGTAAAACTGGATAGGTCATTTAAGTTTCTGGAAAAACAATAATAAATAATTTATAAGCATAATTATGCATTTACTGTTGTTCATGTAATTTTACTTCTCATGTATCTGAAATAGTGTTTTATAATTAATACGTTGTTCACACTGAAGTACTGTTACCATTTTCATATATTTTTTTAATGATAGCAGAAGACTGACAATATTTAAAACTCATTGTATGATTTGGCTTGGGACTTATAATGGATTTGGAGTGTGTGTATATGTGTGTGTAGATTCTTTACTCAGCATACAGAGGACTCCTAGAATTTGCTTGTTTTATGCTCTAGTAAACCATGAGCAGATAAAATGAAAATAGATTTTTTGGACAGGAATCAAAACTAAGCACTGTAAACAAATTGTTAAAAAAAATAGTAAATTAATTTTTTTAAAAAGCTATACAGCAGAATCTAATATGAGTTCTTTAAGAATGACTCATACCAGACAAACCCTTTCATTTCAGGAGAATCATTTGACAAATTTCTTTTTTGTTTTTTTTGTGTGTGGTTTTCTTGGTAATTTTTTTTTTTTTTTTTTTTTTTTAAAGATACTTAGATTACATAAATGTAACACAAAAGATATAGGGATTCCTATATGCCCCACTTCCCACACCTCCCACACCCTCCCACATAAACAATATTCTTCATTAGTGTGGCACATTGATTGTGATTGATAAATGCATCCTGGGGCTTTGCCACTGAGCATGGTGACAAATTTTTTTTGATGGTCAGTTAAAAAGAGAGGGAAATATGCATAAAATAATACTGCAGATACTCCTTGTTTGGAGGGTGACTAATAGTTAAGGGATCAGCTTAGAGAATGGCCTTACAGGGTCTGTTTAAGGTTGTGCCCCATTCAGATTTTACCAGTGTCTTTGATACAGACAGAAAAGATGCTTATAAATTGACATGGTGCTAAGAGAGATCAAAATATAAGAAGATAAATTCACCTTAAAATAATTGACTGTAAATGAAAAATTAACATATATCATTTATTTCAAACCTTACATAATTACTCAAACTGAAAAGTTAACATTTACTAAATTTAAATGTTAATTTCTTCTCTTTGTCTAAAAAAAGGAAACTGTACATATTTAGATTTCAGAAAACCTAATTGAACAGCAAATTGGGTTTAAAAAGATCTGGGATTTTAGTAGGAAACGTAACTGTAGGTGAACTGCCAACAATGTGACTTAACAAGCAAAAAAGAAATATGATCTTAGGATGTCAGGATCACAATCTTCTGTGTGGCACCCGAGGGTAGCTCTTAAACCAATGAGTAGAAAAGTCCAGGAAGAGCACTTTCTAGCTTAATAAAGGACTGTATGAAAATAATCAGAAAAAAGAGGGGATTCTAAGCCAACTCTGCCCAACAGTTTACCTAGTTTCCTCTTTTAAAATAAGACATTTGTTTCATTTTTTTACAAAAAAAACATGCTGATGTCTGTATCATCCCATTTTCAGTATATATAATGCTGCAGTCAGCTTCCTTTTGCATTTTGATATACTTTTGAAATGACTGCTAGAAGAACTTCTGCATTACTGCCTCACTCAGGAGGGTTCCTTAGTAAGAAGCAGTGTAGAAGGGTGGTTAGTACCTTGGTTTTAGAGTCAAATATTAGCAGATTTAAATCTGATCTCCACTGCTTACTCTGTGACATTGGGAAAGTTGCTTAATTTCTCTGGACCTCAGTTTCTACGTCTCTAAAAAGAAGATATTGTTTACATCACGATGTTGTTCCAAGGATTAAATTTGGACTATATATTTTTTAAATTACTATATCCTCTGAAATATGGTAACATATAATACCTATTAACAATAGTTTATAAGAGTATAATAATTCATGTTTTTAAAATACTTACAAATGTCAGACACATAGTGCTAAGTAAATAAAAGTGAATAAAGTAAATACCATGTTAATGTAAAGTAAATTGGCATAGTGGTGCTGCTGGGATGGTGTTTCAAACCTGCCAGGACCCTGCACTAATCCTTCATTCCCAATCCCTGCTCCTCTATCAGCAAGCTCCACTTCATGCTACATTCTCTCCTAAGTTTTCCTTAAATACAAGTTCATTTCACCATGATTCTTCCCATTATTGCCTAACAGTAGAGGTAAAATGGTGAAAAAGTGAATGGAACAAGATTCTCTTCAAATATTGGTGCCTACACACGCTGCAAGATTTGATGGGTATCATAAAGCAGTTTCAACCCCCAAAATAATTCCCATTTTGATTTGACCCCAGAGCTCTTATATTTGTTTGTCACTAAACAAAGACAGGGACTTTTTTCCCCCAAGAAATCACTGATCCATTGGGGAGGAAGAAAGGGAACACTTCATTTTTGTTTTACTAGCACTGCAGCAAAACGGAATTTAGCAGATTAGCAGTTGATACCTTAGAAGCATGGGAGCAGTTCCCTGAGGCATGATGAGCTATGGAAACAGTTGATTTCAGGCAGGGCTGGAGAAACAGGGCAAAGATTACCACTGAGTGATTACAGTAGAGGGCGAATGAGCAGAGATCTCAGAAGTGATAGGGAGGAAACTCGTAATAGGAAGTGGGATAAGATGCTAACATTTTATCTAGGCAGTGTTTATTGCTTTGTTTTTCCTCTTGGACCTTAGGTATAGCATTCCATTTATCTTGAGTTTTTCCTATGAATTATACGTTTGTATTGAACAAATGAACAAAACTAAGACTCACACAGGTCGCCTGAGATCGCACAGGTAGTAACCAGTAAAGCAAGGATTTGAATCTATCTTCTGTAGAAGGGCAGTGGTACATCCACTCTGTATCACTACCTGCAATGAATAAAGTGATCCTTTCTTTTACAAACGGCAAATTATTTCACAGTTTTAATAGATTGGCAGGTGTATCTTCCCAAGCCTTCTAGAGATAATTCTTTAGATTTAGGGAGACTGATGAGCAGCTAAGTTTATCTTTAGAGATTACTATAAATATTACCCTCCTGAAATTCTAAAATGAAACAAGCTCACTGGGAAATAAAAACACCCAACATACACTGTCATTATCCTAAAACAAGTCTTTATTAACCCGGTTGGGGAGAACACACATAACTAGGGACTCAAGTACATCTCCCCCTCTGAGCTGGGCTTTTATTAATGTTCAAAAAGCAATTCTAGGAAGCATTGATCTGTGATGAATTGTAAAGTTAAGAAGCTGACCCTTCACTACAGATGCTTTGAGAAGTGCTGCTGCAGCCACAAGGAATACCAACACCCTCCCGTACTCTTGTTCCCCTCTGCCTGGCCCACCTCCTTCTTAAGTGCTTCTTAAGTACCTGCTCCTCCTGGAATCCTCTCCTGATTGCGCTGGGGATGGAGCCCCTCCCGGGTGTGCTTCCCCCATCCCGACCACAGCACACAGCATTGCTCACTGGTGTGTCATCCTCTGCAGAATATGAGCTGCCTGTGAGTGGGGCTGTGTCTGTGAAATCTGGTGTCCCTAGCACAGTACCTGCTGCATTGTAAACATTTAGTGATTATCTGTTAACTAGTATAATTGATGGGGCTTCCCTTCATAGGAGCTGCAGGATATTTTCAGCATTTGGTGGGTGAGGCAATCACCCTTGCCCTGTCCTCCAGCAGTTAAAGTGCCAGGTCAACAACCCTTTATCCAAAACCAAGTGTGGAGGAATTAAAATTCAGTTATGAGAGCCACTACTTAGTATAGGAAATACTTGAACATAGTTAAAATGTACTTACTTATTTGGTAATGGATGGTAGTGATGCTAGCACAACATTGTGAATGTAATTAATACAATTTAATTACACATCTCAATGTGGTTAAAAGGGGAAATTTTAGGTTGTATATATGTTACTAGAATAAAAATTTTTTAAAAACAAAAACCAGAGGACTGTAGAATGCAAACAATGAACGTAATGTAAACTATGGACAATTGTTAATAGTACAATTACAATATTCTTTCATAAATTGTAACAAAGTCATACACTAATACAAAGTATTAATAATGTTGGAGGTGTTATATGGCATCTCTGTATTTTCCACAAACTTTCTCTGTAAACCTAAACAAATTCTCTAGTAATATATATATATTTTAAAGCAATTACAGGAAATTTGGGGTCAAAGCTTCATAAACACAAAACTATTATTAAGAACTTAAAAAGCTGATATTAATAAGAAAAGGCTTATTTTCCTTCCCAATCGATATGCCTGCCAAAGTTTATTGAGAAAAGGATACATATTCCTATATACATACACACATTCATAAATTAGTTTTGTCTTTGTAAATTTCCAGTACGGGTTAGGCTTTTTTCCTTTTTAAATATCCATTCCCTTCAATACTGTGGTAGCATTACTGCATATAAATAGATTCGGTTTAAATAAATACTTCAAATATATCGTGCTGTTAGCAATAACTAGAAAATAATTTCACACAAGAAACTAAATTTCACGTTATTTGGCTTGAGACCTAGGGTGGTGAGGAAAAAAAGTAATGAAAACATGTGCACTTTAGTTCCGGTATCTCAGAAGATTCTTACTTCCTTTAGCAAACCACCACTTTTTCTTAAATGGATACAGTTTATGTCACCGATCTGCCTCAAAAGGGCCAAGAGTATGGAAAATTCTATTTTGCCTAAAATTCTATATTAGTCAGCATTCTCTAGGGAAACAGAACCGACAGGAGATATTTTTAAATATTATGAAAGCTTTATAAAAAATTTCTCACACAACTATCAGGATGAGCAAGTCCAAATTCCATAGGGCATGCTGCAAGCTGGGAACACACAGAAAGGTTTTCGATGAATTTTCCAGAAGCTGGCTGGCTGAAGTAGAGATGGAAATTCTCTCTTCTGACTGCTGAAATCATCATTCTCCTTTTAAAACCAACAGTTGATTGGATGAGACTTCTCTCATTGTTGGAGGCAGTCTCCTCAGTTGATTGTAGATGTCATCAGCCATAGATACAATCAACTAATTGATGATTTTAGTCCACGAATTGTCTCACAATGCCAATCAGGCCAGTGCTTTCTTGACCAAACAACTGGATATCATCATGGGGCCAAGTTGATACAGGAACCTAACCATCACACCTGTAATTGATTTCAAATGTGAGTAGTAAGTCCTTTACCTTTTGACTTAAGATTGCCAAGTCTGAGGTCCCATTTCTGTGTTTTATTTCATGGTAAATGGGCTTTAACTACAGAAATTTGCACCTTTTTCCTGTATCATAAGCATAAAGGAGAGGCCTCCCACATGTCAGCTCCGAATACAGAAATCAGAGGATTCTACAAAAAGGAAGTGAGCTAAAGGAGGAAGAGGCTACCCAATGAACACATACTTACTATTTGCAGAATTCCCTAAAGGGCTTACTGATCAAATTAGGATGTGAAGTTTATTCAACTAAATTAGTTAGTTATGTGTGGTCATTCCATTGTTTTTACTTGCCTTTTTTTTTTTTTTTTTTTTCACATCCCTGCTTGAGTTGCAGTTTCTCTTTGTTTTTTTCCCAGGTTTTATTGTTGATGGGTTACTTTGTTTTCTAGTACCCAAATATAGGGGTTGCAGGTTGGTTAATGATTCCCATGAGAATATATTGAACATAATATACACATTAAACAAAAAAGAAAACAAAATATACTTTGTAGAAACTGTGTAATTCTTGGCCACAAGTGATTTAAAAGCTAAAGAAAAGCTACTGAAGGGTGAGATGATTTCTTCAGACACCAGTAGGTGATTTCTCCAAGTGGATACTCATTGATGAACAGCTGCCACATATCAGCTAAGGTTAGTATACAAGAACAGAAAGGACTGTAGATATTTGAGCAAGAAAACACTTAATACAGGGAACTGTATGCCTCTAAGGCTATGGAAAGGGCTAGGGAGTAAAGGTCAGAGATAACCTAGAAGTGCCAAAATGGCAGGAAGCTGCTGCCAATATTCTCAACTGCCTGAAGCACAGATGTGGGTGATTTGTAGGGACTTGTCTAAAGACCTCTGAAAACCTCACAGTTGCCGTCTTCCCACTAGTCCACCTGTGCCACTATTGGAGGAAAGGAACATTCTCTCCTTTCCAAGTCTTTTATGAGTGCCTCTCATTAATGGAATCCAATGCCCCTTGAGTCACCCCTGGTTGAGAACCCCTCTTCTAGGCAATGCAGTAAAATGCAAAACAGAAATTCAAAACATAACTACTGAAAAGAAGACAAGATTATCTTCTGTTTGTTGTTTTTGTTTGTTTTTAGGATGTACTGGGGATCGAACCTGGGACCTCGTACATTTGGAAACAGGTGCTCAATCACATGAGCTACATCTGCTTCCCAAGTTGTTGTTATTATTTTAACTAAAGACTTCAATAAAATAGCAAAAAAAGCAAGATATATATACAAAAGCCATTAACTATCAATAAGTTATAGAATGTAATTTAGAGGTCCTTTTTAGAATGGGCAACAAAACAAAGCAAAACAAAAAACTAGAAATTGCACAAGCAGGGAATGTGTATATAAAAAGGGAAATAAAAATCATTTTTCTCTTCCCCACTAAAGCATACCATAAACCTAGGATAATAAAAACACTGGTATACAAAAGCAATAACTAACCAACCAGTAGAACAGAATGAATGTCTTCAAAACTGACTTTAATATACATACAAATTAGTTTTGAAAGGTAGCATCACAAGAAGGTAAAGGAATAAAAGTTTATTTAATGATGCTGGTACAATTAGTTAACCATTTGGGAAAAAACATTAAAACTTTCACACTTTACATTTCAATAGAATAAGTGTTGACACTTCTGTGCCATTTTGTAGTTCTCATTCTTATCTGAGGGCCTATTCTTTCACCTACACCCTGGGACTTACCTGAATCATTTCCTCCATTGACCACTGCAGTCTGTTAAATTTCCCCCATATAATCCCATGCAAACATATGCTCAACTCTTATCATAAATGTTGGTTTATTTAGTTCTCTCCTGTGCTATAGTGCATTCTCTCTGAGGGGACTTCTCACAGAGTAGCTTTTTATTTGTAAGAATTCTGTATTAATCAGCCAAAGGGGTGCTGATGCAAAGTACCAGAAATCTGTTGGCTTTTTAAAGGGTATATATTTGGGGTAAAAACTTAAAGTTACAAGGCCCTAAAGAGTCCAGCTCAAGGCTGCTTTTTCCCAAAGTCTTTTGCCACATGTTGAAGCAAGATGGCAGGCAACCTTTGCCTGGTCTCTTCTTCCTTCTTCCTCTTAAGGCTCTGGGCCCAGTTTCTTCCGATCTCAGCTGTAGGCTGGCATAGGGCTCGTCTTTTAGGGCTTCCTATATCAGTCTGGCATAGGGCTCATTTCTTTCCAGGCCTTATCAGCTGTGCTCTTCTCTTCAGCTGCAAACTATCAGGCAAATGGCTCATGTCTCTTCCTGGGGCTTTAGCTATTGGAGCCTTCTCCTTTCTGTCACATGGCTGGACCAAACTGTCCAAATTCTCTCCTCTTCCACTGTCTATGGAGCTCTCTCTCTCTTTCTTCCTGTGTGTCTGTTCATAGCTGCACACCAAGGGAGCGGAGACTCAACCCTGAGTCACGCCCTACTGACATGGTCCATTCAAAGACTTAATTTTAACAGGTAATTTAATCAAGACATGTCAGCTGAATCTAATGCATTCAAAGGGTATCACACATAGAGGAACAGACCAGTTTATAAACATAATCTTTCTTTTGGGGATTCATAAAAAATCTCAAACTGCCACAAATACTTATAAATGAATCATTTGTTTTTATACTAGGAGAGATTTTATCTAATTCAACTCACTCATTTGTCCATAAACAAATTCAGACCCAGAGAAGACATGGGACTTACTCCAGGTTAAATGCCTATTTTAAGGACAGGGCATGATTCACGACTCCTGGTCCAGTGCTCTTTCTACCAAGCCTGATGCCCCTCCGGTTGCTCAAATAGACACTGACAGAGCAGGCTAGAAACATTCCATTGTAACTTCACCTTTGCCTGTCTCTTGCTTTATGGCTAAACATTTTCTAATCTCTCACTATAAAAAAGAGAGATAGGAAATTTGTGAGGCCACAGAGGAAACTATAAAAATGTTATATAAAAAGCTGAATAAGAAATATGAACAAATTTTTTCCACAAAATTGTACAGACAGAAGAGTGAATTAAAAAGTAGTTTATCAACAATGAATTGATAACCAGCTGAAAACGTTTTAATTTGTTGGTACTATATGTTTGGGCAATCAGTACTTTGCAGGAAATTGCAATGTGTAAAAGAGTGATGAATGTATTAGTGGGATGAGCATTGCATGTTGTTTTGTCATTTTCTAGTAATATGAAGAGATTTGGATTTGATTTTTAGAGTTCTCAAAATATTTGGGAATTCAGAAATAATATAATCTGTGGGTATTATAAAATGTGCCATTTTCTGGCAGCCTAAAGCCAGCTGCAGAAAAAGAACTACTTGTCTAAACATCCAATCACAGAATCCTTCCCCCTCACTGAAATGGATCACAACATAAAAATAACCACAGCACATTCATGAATACATTAAAACAGCATAAAGCAGCAGTCCTGTTGCCAGTGAAGATTGCACCTGCCTTATAGTAACGATCTCTGGAAAAAACAGCAGCAGTGATGTAAATCTTAAGCAATGGGCTTCCACCTTCTCTAGGGAGTTGGAACAGCTTAAATAGAAATAATGCTTCTAAAAGCAAAGGAAATTGTAATGCAACAAATCTGAATAAAAACCTACCAGAACACCCAGTAGTTCACCTTCAAAAAACATATTAAATAATTTTGAAGATACATTCATCCCTCTCATTTAGACTGTAAGCTCCAGGAAGGCAGGAGCCATGAATCCTTGGTTCATCACTATATCCCCAGCACTTTGCACAGGGCTAGGCACATAGGAAATAGTAAACATCTATAGAATTGTTGAATTTGTGAGTTAGTAAACATTGAATGTTATATACATATGAGCACTGTGACAATTTGAAGCTGGGTAAATCCTGCAGTAGAGCTAATTTATTCCTGTGCCTGTAAACCCACTGTAGATAGGACTCTTTGATTAGATCCAGTTAAGGAGCCTTTTGATTAGATCACCTTTGATTAGATCACTTCAGTTATGGGCCTTTGATTAGATTGCAGGACCCAGGGTGGGTCTTAGTCCTCTTACTGGAGTCCTTTATAAATGGAGGACTAAAAAGCCACAGACACACGAAAAAAGCTGTAGTGACAGAGAGAAGCCTCCAGATGTTGATGAACTCAGGAGAGAGAGAAAAGCCACAGGCAGAGCAGCCTGAAACGGAAGCATCGAGGCCTGGAGGAGATGGAAGAGAGGAGCGGACCCTACCATGTGCCGGTTGCCCACAGCTGAGCTCGGAGAGAGGGTGAGTCTGGAGGAGAAGGCAGACTGCAGAGTCACAGTAGTGTCTTGCTACATGGCAGGAGTCCAGGTTTGCCAGCAGCCGACCTTCAGTGAATCAGCATCTCTAATCATGCCTTGATTTGTACATTTTCATGGCCTCAGAACTGTATGCTTTTAACTGAATAAATTCCCATTGTGAAGGCCAACCCATTTCTGGTATATTACTTTGGCAGCATTTAGCAAACTGAAACAAGCACAACTGGGACATTTCTAATTTTTGAAAACCCTGGAGTTTTATTTCTGTACATAACACTAAGGGTTCTGTAGCAGTTTGGCCGTTTGATATAGTTATGAATTCCAAAAATAGATACTGGATTATGCTTGTAAACTGGTCTGTTAATCTGGGCATGATTAAGTTATGATCAGGGCCTTGGCTGGGCCACGTCAGTAGGACATTGAGCCCTACCCCTTGGTGGGTGGGGAATCAAAGATAAAAGACAAGGCAAAGGACAGAGTTGGAGGGTTCTGAGTTGGACTTCTGGTGTTGCAGTCTTGAGCTGGAGCCCCAGGAAATAAGAGAGCTTCATCGTGAGGAAGGAGAGACGGCCCCAGGAAAAGAGACAAGCTGTTTGCCTGACAGTTCACAGCTGGCCTTGTGGAGAGAGGCAAAGCCTAGACAGCCTCATAGTCTACAGCTGACCTTGTGGAGGAAACAGAGACGCTAAGCCCAGAGAGAAACAGAGCCCCGGGAAGAGAGGAACCCAAGAAGCCTGAACCCTGGCAAATGTCGGCAGCTGTCTTGCTCCAACATGTGGCAACAGACTTTGGTGAATGAAGAAACTTATGATTTATGGCCTGGTAACTGTAAGCTTCTACCCCAAATAAATACCCTTTGTAAAGACCAACTGATTTCTGATATTTTGCATCATCACCCCTTTGGCTGACTAATACAGGTTCGTTCTTACTAATGACCTATCATATCTGTTTTTAAAATGGTATCATCATCATTGGGGGACGGATGTGGCTCGAATGGTTGGGCATCCGTCTCCCATATGGAGGGACCTGGGTTCGATCCTCAGGACCTCCCGGTAAAAAATAAAAAATAAAATAAAATAAAATAAAATAAAATGGTATCATCACTTAGATGAAATACTAACGGCTAAACAATAAGGGCCACATACCACATTTTATCCACATAGGAGATCCTCCTATGTCCTCACCTCTGTATCTCCTGCTTAGGGAAGAAAATGCTTTACCAAAAAGTTATCTTGAATTTAAAACCTAGTATTTCTGAATATATACTATTTGCCTGGCATCATCCTAATCTTTTCCTAGATATCTAATTTAATCCTTACAACAATGCTATGAAGTACATGTTATCATTCCTATATTAAATATGAGAAAACTATACTTAAAAACTTTAATATTTGCCCAAAGTCACAAAGCTACAAGGAATAGAACTTGGGAACTTGTGTTGTTAGTCCTGGGTTATACTGGTAAAGTGGTCACCAATGCTCTCTGGCAGATAATTCTAAACTGCTGTCTCTAAGATATAGTATCTAAGGAGAAGGATACTGTAGTCACAGCTTTCTAAACACTTAGTGTACACTAGACAAAGAAGAGCACAATAGAAGTCCACACAACAGCCTTCCACAAAACTCATCGGTAAGACTTTTAGAAGCCTCACCCATCCCAATGTGTTTACAACATTTGAGGATCCAAATTAAGTGAAAATGCCACGCAGTGCAAAAAAGCAGCTGTCTCAACCTTTCAGCACACAATTGTTTCTTTATGCTAGAAAGGCCTTCTCTCTTAACCCTCAGCTAATTAATAGCTTATTTGTGCTCTAAAATTTAATTCAAATGCTACATCTCCTGTGAAACTTTCCCTTTAGTCCCAAAATGAATCTTTTCTTTTCCTGTGCTCCCATTCTGTTTAAATCTTTGCTTATTTGGACATTTAATTGGGGTAATACAGTTCAAATAGTTTGCCATCAAGGGCAGTTACATTTTTAAATAAGTATGTAAATTATCAGAAAATTCACTTTCCTGGAGCACTATATATTTCTAGTCAATTAAACATAGTATTCATCCAGCAACCAGCTTTGTAGGGTTCAAAAATTGCTGTGATTAGGGAATTTGTCCTGAAGAAGATCGCTGAAATTGGCAAAATTTAGTTGAAACATAATGGTTAACAAAAGAAATGAGGCACAGAAAAATCATTCTGAAGTGCAATTCTATTAGAATACTTTGGCCATATAAAACTTCTTAATTACTTATTTGCTTTAGCATTTGATTATTTTTTGTCTATGTAGGCTAAAATGAAATGCCCATCAGCTCCTTGAATTCTTTCTTTTGGGTTAACAGCTTAGTTTAGAGTCCTGGAACCACATCTAAAATCTAAGTTCAGGTTTGAGAGGAGAGAGAGAGAGTGCATGCAGGAGAGGGATACTTCTTGGTGGTGGTCATTTGTATGCTAGAGATGCTTTTTTAAAGTAAATTTGAGGGAAGCGGCTGTGGCTCAATCAGTAGGGCTCCCATTTACCATATGGGAGGCCCCGGGTTCGGTTCCCGGGGCCTCCTGGTGAAGGCAAGCCCGCCCGCATGGCGTGGTTAGCTGACCCAGCGAGCACAAGCAGCAAAGGGGGGATAAATGAATAAATAAATAAAATCTTTAAAAAAAAAAAAAGTAAATTTGAGTTTTAAAAGAGTAGGTTTCAATAAAATAATCACTGTCATAATAGGGGAAAAGGGAGGATTTATATATCACTGGAGGTGCTAACATTTTGTCTCTGGTGAAATGACAGAGCCTGTAGACAAAGTGCATGGCCAAAGTCAACATTGTCAGAAGAGCTGCAGCTGAGGTGAGAAATCAGACGGTGGTTTCTTTCATGAATCTATTCTAGACAGTCCCATTTCTATTTATCAATTTTGATCTTGTCCCCCAAACTCCTATATGAATATTCTGGGTGGGCAGATAGCTATATTGTCTCTCCTTGGGCAATATAAATATACGGATCTCAGGTTTAAACCTCCGTAACACTTAGAAATCAGAGTTAAGTTCAGTATTCATGGGGACTTTAGAAACATTGATACATAGAATTTTGTAAATTTAGCTGTTAATTGACAAGATATATTTATGAAAAAGCACAAAGCCAAAGTGAATTATGATCCCATTTATTCTCTGTGTCTCCCTAAGAGAAGATTCAGAGACTTTGGCATTTGCAAAAGATAAAATATGTAGCTTTTCTGATGGATGAAGGTAGTCAAAGCTTATATTTATCTTTAGATTTTCAGATATAAAACTCATTTGACAGTCAGTTAAGTTCATTAGTGTGACTATTTCATTTCTTCTAACAGTAGTAACATTGGTGGATTTGTCAGTTTACTTAGATCCACACAGTTTCTGTAAGCTGATGTGGTCAGGGGCAGTGGATCATTTCAACTTGCTCTCCAAATAAGTAATTGCATCCTGAATCTCAAAAACTGTGTTTTTTTATTCCATTTATAATAGCATGAAAAAAATAAAATACCTAGGAATAAATGTGTCCAAGGAGGTGAAAGTCTTATACACTGAAAACTACAACACATTGCTGAAAGAAATCAGAGACCTAAATAAATGGAAAGACATCCCATGTTCATAGATGGAAAGATTTAATATTGTTAAGATGACAATACTACCCAAAGTGATCTACAGATTCAACACAATCCCTACCACAATTTCAACAGACTCTTTTTACAGAAATGGAAAAGTTGATCATCAAATGCATATGGTATTACAAGGGGCCCCAAATAGTCAAAACGGTCTTGACAAAGAACAAAGAGCACTCTCACTTCCAGATTTTAAAATTTACCACAAAGCTCCAGTAATCAAAAACTATGTTAAATTCTCCTTTTTTGTTCTCCTTGGCACTGATCATACAGTTACTGCTTCATAAGTATCTGCTGGAGTCTTAAGAAAGAAGAATTTCCTAAGCCAAAGAGAGCTAAAACTTTCAGAGGCATAATCAGAAATGTATTTTCTGGTTGTAAGAGAAAAAGAAACCTAAAACATTGCACATTAGAAGACCAAAACTCATTGTATGTTCATGTATGAATAATAAACTTCAATTTTAAAAAGTCTGAAAAACAAACCAAAACCCAAATTAAAAATTTTGATACCATTTTATTTTTATACAATTTATAAATTCCTACGTAATATTTTAAAATAGCGTTATACTATACTAAGAGCAAAGTGCATATAACCCGCTCTTCCTCTATCCCCACCCATAAGCCTTGCTATTCTTGCCTCCAGGTCTTCGTTCCTGCTGTTTCTCTTGTCTGTGAATCCATTCTCACCATTTATTAACTTTTACTCATCCTTTAAGATTCAGCTCAAGAAGCCTCTTTTCCAGTAAGCCTTTATAGTACCTCTATATTAGCTACTAAAATACTATTAACTCTATTTCTTTAAGCTCCCTGAGGGCCAAATTTATGTCCTATTTTTCTTTGTTTCCCAGAGCATAGCACAATGCTTGGCACATAGTAAACTCTCAGTAAAACCTTTAAATCTAAATGCTAGCTATTTTTATTTTATTCTTCAGTTTTCAATATATAGTAGGTTCTTTTTCTTCTTATTCTCAGGATCCATCAAGTTGCCACAAATTGCTCGAGACACTCACCATCATCTCCTCTAAGCCAGTGGTTCTCAAAGTTAGCTGCACATTGAACTCAACTGAGGAGTTTTAAAACATACTGATGCCCATAGTAAGACAGCTGTCATGTACCCCTGATAGAATGTTCTGAGGGGAACAGAACATCACTTCTGTGATATTCTTGCCAAAAATGCATAACCCCAGTCTAATCAGGAGATGTCATCAGGCAGACCCAATTTGAGAGGCATCCTACAAAATGCCTTGCCAACACTTTTCAAAGTATCAATGTCATGAAAGATAAAGGACTGAGGAGTTGTCGCAGACTAAAGGAGACTTAAGGAGACATGGCAGCCAAAACCAATGTGGGATCCTGGATTGGACCCTATTCAAGAAAATGGACATTAGTAGAAAATCTGATGATATTTGCATAAAGACCTATAGATTAGTTAGTAGTAATCTATCAATGTTAATTTCCTGGTTTTGATAATTGTACTATGGTTTTGTAAGATGTTAATACTAAGGAGAAGAAAATGTGTGAAAGTTATACAGCAATTCACAACTTTACTATAAGTCTAAAATTTCAGGAAAAAAAGCTAAAAAAAAAAAAAAAAAAACTTAAAAAAAGAAGTGACATGTCTCCCCTTGATGTTCTGATTTAACTTGTCTGGTTAAATGATACCTGGGTAGAAATCAGGACTTTAGAAATCTCCCCAGTGAGTCTAATGGACAGACTTTTTGAGAACCACTGCTCAACACCAGTGGTACTTGATGTTGGCTGTCTGTTAGAATCAACTGGGAAGATTTTTTTTTAATCCCAATGCTCAGTTTTCACCCCAGATTAAATCGGAGTATCTAGGCATTAAGCCCAGGAATTGGTAATTTTTTAAAACTCTTCAGGTAATTCTATGCAAGTCATAGTTGAAACCCACTGCCCTAAACTAATGTTCACAAATGTGTGTGATCATGAGCATATCCTAGATTGTCAATATAGAGGTCTCACCCAATCCTACTGAGTCAATATTCAGGGAAGAGGAGAATTTTTAACATTTATCCAAGGTGAATTTTATGATTGGAAAATTTGGAGAAACATTAAAAGCTACATAGAAATTCAAGAGTTGGCCCTGATTCTGGTAGTGATGGCTGAGAAACCTTTCCTCAAGGTGAAAGTAGCAGGAAACGGAAGGTTCTAAACAATGGACTTCAGAAGAAATCTATGGATGTTATAAAGCTCTAACTTCAGATGGAATATAAGCAAGTTTGATCCTCTATTTATTCAGTAGTGATTTACGGAGCACCTCCTGTACTTAGTACTAGGTTAGGGTGGTGTAGTGGACAATCAAGTCTCTGAATTCACAGAACTTGAATTTCAGTGGTAGAGGAATGCAAATGATAAAGAAGTAAATTTATAAATGAACATGATAATTTTCAATAGGGATAAAGTGCTCTAAAAATAATTAAATAGGGTGACATCATAGAGACAGGTAGATGGTAGATGGCTCCTTTAGATTGGGCCATCAGGAAAGGCATCTCCAAGAAGTAACCTTTGAATTCAGACCTAAATGATGAGAAGCTAGTCATATAAACATCAAGCAGAGAACCCCAAGTGCAGGGAATAGCAAGTACAAGGACCTAAGGTGGGAATGAGCAAGACACATTGTAGGAAAGGAAATAAGGCCAGAATCGTGAGGGAGGGGGAAAGTAGTAAAAGATGAAGTTTGAAAAGATAATGGGTCCAGGTCTTGCTGGAGATTATAGACCACAGTAAGGAGGTTTAAAGAGAGCAATCATCTGAATCTAATTTTGTTTTTTAAAACTTAGTGTGTGTGAAGAATGGATTGTGGGAGACAGGTAGGAAGCAGGAAGACCAGCTAAGATGGAGTTGTAGTGGGGCAGGAAAAATAATAGGTTGCATTAGCGTGATAGTAACAGAGAGATGGAAATGAACGGATTCGGAATCTGTTTTGAAGGACTTGCTTATGAAGTTGATATGGAGATATGAGGGGAGGGAGCAGGACTGAGGGGGAAGTATTTGAGCCCAAATTTTCCCAGGTCGAATGGGGCTGAGGAGGAGACATCTGAGGGCGAGTGCTTGTGTTCAGCATCTCTCAAGCTTGTCTTGTGGCCCTGGTGAATCCTGTTTCTTATCTTGACGATCACTGTCAAGGGTATTGTCAGAGCTCCCTTACTAATTGCTGAAGATGAGCATCTGTTTCATTTCAGCCTTAAGTGGCCTTGTTCCTGGGTGATGAGGTAGATGTCTTGCTGAATTACTATGTCTTTTTTTCTTTTTGGCTTAACTGTATCCCTGAAGTCATGTGGGAATTGATAATCAAGCTGAATATATGAAACAAAGATTCTTTATGTGCTTCGAATTCTTATGCACAAACACATGGAGTAAGAGTAGAAATAAATGAGCCAAACATCAGTGCCTTTCTGTACACATCACTCAGGCTAAGTCCACTGGATGCCATCTCCCTACCCTTTACAGACTCTGAGAGTGTCCGGGTTGTGAGCACATGCGTCTCTATTAAGAGCTCATTACACCCCTGCAGAGGCAGCGCTGACCCCTTCCTTGCACTGCAGCCCTTCCTTCAACCTCCCTTCTCTGATCTTGAAGGATCCGTGGTCCGCAGATCCTTGGCGGGGAAGAGCCTGGCAGCCCCACATTTGGTCTGCACTCGAAGAGTGGGAAGGCTGTGTGGTCCCCACCTTTTTTTTCTCACCTGTACCCTTTCAACAACAACCCTTACATTGACGAAGTGACATTATATAGTTTCCCTTAGGGATGTCAGCTGCAAGTAAATCTTACTATTAAAAGCATTGGATAAGAAGCAAGGCTATAACTGCACTTCTTTAAGTTGTCATTTTATAACAACTACAGACCTATTCAGGGATCCTTACAAAGGATAACCATGACTCTCCCATTCTTATTAAAATATATTTATTCATAGCATTGGCATTTAAAATGAAAAATATATGAAAATGAGCTTTGCATATTGTTTGAGGATATTCAAGTTTTCTCTGTTCAGTACAAATAATTTTCCAGTCTCTTTCCTTTGAAAAACAACCAGTACTATGCTGATAAATATTGAATATCAGAAAGTGGTCTATTTTTGATCTATCTAATAATGATATGATCTGAGTTCAGTAAATACTGAGGACTCAACATACTGGCTAAATTCCCTAATCCAGAGCACTGGTTTATTACATAATGCCCTACAACTAGTATTTTGCCACAGGGTAACTGAAACCCTGAAAAAGTTATTAATTGGCCTCATGAAAGTGAATATTTTACTTCAAGTATATTTTGCTTAACTTTTTGTTGGGATCAAGTCTGAATGCATGTGTTCACACTGGCATAAATGGACATCCGTGTAATTAATGAGTCTTCTTATGCTGTGTCTTCTCAAATGATCCTAAGGAGACTATTTTCCAAGGTTACAATAAAGTGTGAAGTGAAGACTTTCTAGCATCTACTTTTTTTTTTTTTTTTAATTTTTTTTTTAAATTTTATTTATTTATTCATTTATCCCCCCCTTGCTGCTTGCGCTCGCTGGGTCAGCCAACCACGCCGTGCGGGCGGGCCTGCCCCCACCAGGAGGCCCCAGGAACCGAACCCCGGGCCTCCCATATGGCAAACGGGAGCCCCACTGATTGAGCCACAGCCGCCTCCCTAGCATCTACTTTTGATCAGCCTGATAAAATACCTTAGGACAAATTCTGATCTGAATTATATACTCATGTTTTGAAATAAAGTTTTGTTACAACATATAAATTGACTATGGAAATATTGATAAATGTTGGGGTTCAGTGCTACCAATGGCATGCTATATTCTGATAGTATATTTAAATGTTACAATTGCTCTCCTAATGAGATACTGAATCGATACTCACATAGTATAATTTACTCCTTCATTTTAGGCAGTTCTAAATTATTTATTTTGACCTAAGTTCTACAAGTTCCTTAGCTTACTGGTAAACCATTCCCTTAGGATATTTATATATTAGATACAAATCTATGTACCATTCCAAGGACTGGCTTATTATCCTCTTTGAGTGGAAAACATTACTTTTCTATGATCTTGGAACTCTGTCAGACTGGGGTTCAATTCACCTGCTTTGTTCAAAAAGGAGATGAGCAGAGTCTTCTGGGGAGAAGATGAAATTGGCTGCAGCACGAAGTTGTCCACCTATCTAGTATAAGCCAAGACTTTGCTTCTGAGGAAAGTTCTCAGTATCCATTTGCAGAGTAAGCTCTGTTCGGCTGTAGCATAAAAAAAATTAAAAATTAAAAAATTAAAAATATAAAATTTTTAAAAATCAAGCAGTGGAAGGTCTTTCAGATTGGCTGTGACTTTGGGGGCAGGGGAGGGGGAATGTTAAAAGATACAGCTGAGAAAAATGTCTCCAAAGATAACTTCCTATGCCTTACTGCAAAATGTGTATTCTTGTTTTCTCTGATAATTCTGTTGTCACTCAGAGCCCTTCAGCACTGGCATTATCTGAGAACTCCACAAAACAAAGCATTAGGGATGACCCTTACCTATGACCTGCCATAACTATTTTTATAATAGATGCTTCAAAGCAGAGGGAAGGCAAGAAGTCGACTGGGGTGGCAGGAAGAAAGAGCTCAAACACCTCCCATGCAGCCCTTGTTGCTTGGTTTTGGGGGCATTTTGGAAGTCTATTGAGTAGTGAGAAGGCATCATAATCCTGTTTTTTATTTTGCTTTCATTTAAAACTCTCTGAATTTAGGCAATTCCAGGAAGAAAGACAAACTAAGGCCTTGCTGTGCTGAAGAATACAAATCATTTATGTTTAAGAATATACTACTGTCTCAACATCCGATGCTCTATAGCCCCGTGGTGGGTATGTGCATATGTATCATAGGACAGACTCTGCCCTCAAATCCCTCCTCTGCCTTTATTAACTGTGTAAGCTGCGCGGGTCACTTAATATCTCTAGGCCTCATTTACCTCATCCATAAAACAGGCCAATAGAAGTACTTAATGCATAGGTTGCTGTAATTAAATGATATCACACGTGAAATTTGAGCATAATAGGAAGTCAGATGTCCTTAAAACATAAAAGGCACAAAAAGAATTGAAAACTGACTCCAGCAAAAGCACCACAGAAGCCCCTTGTTATGTAGGATGACCATCTAAGGCTATGCCTGTGTGTTACATAATCTTTCCTCGCTGGTTATGTAATATTTCTGCTGCTGTTGCCTCACAGTCACTTTCCTGGGGATATGTTTCACTACTAAATGTTCTTTCTAATGCACCATGTTTCATAACAGCTAGTCTGAGCTTTCCTTCCATAGCTTCAGGCCATGGCTTCCTGTTCTCTCATCTGAGACTGAGCAATTCCCTTCCCTCATTAATTTTGTAACCTTGAAGGTATTTAAGAAGTCTGAGCAAATACCCACCTGCAGTTTTCTTTATTTCTAAACTCTTATATGAATCTAATTCTTTCCTTTTCTTCTCACACGTATGCATAAACTCACATTCTGTTTTCGCCCTTAGTATTTGCTCTAATTGTATTTAATGAAACTTTGTCTACATTGAGCTCTTCCAATTAATTAGATGAATTAAGATTTTTTTCTTTTTCTAATAAAGGAGACATAACACATTACCTGAAAAGCTGATCAGTAGTATTTAAAGAAACCTTTCCTCTTTGTGGTACTTAAAACCATTTTCATTTCTTGCTCTCCTTAATAGGGAAACTGAAACTTGGGAAATAATTCAGTCCCAAGCTATAAGTTAATACCCAGTTTAAAGTGAAATTTTAATTATACAAATCATAAAGTTAAGGGTTACCTTACCCATAAAGACGAGCCTGGATTTCTCCTAGATGGTGACAGCAATTGACAGTCAACTCAGGTATTTAGTACTTCCTGAACATGTTCATCTGAACACAGACTTCTACATCTGAGAATCAGCAGAGAGAACTTCTCAGTAAAACTACTGCTTTGTGGAATTCTACTTTTTAATTTGGAACAACCATATACGATGGCAGCTCCCAAGAAGATAAGCACATCTCTCCCCTAGATTTACTCCTTGTTTAATTCACCACAGAAAGAATATGGGACTTAGCATTCAGTCTTCATCTCTTCAGGCAGGTAAGAGTGAGCTGGGCTAACATGCCGCGAGAGCAAGTCCTTACAGTCATAAAGAAGAGCTGCAGTCCTAGGCAGTGAGCAAATTCCACTCACGATGGTGATAAAAACTTCCCCACAGAAGTGGGTTTAGGTTTTGATTTGTCCTTTGTTTTTATTTTTAAGAGAAGAGGCTTCCTGGCATCTCTAAACAAGGAAAAATCAACAAGAAATACTTTAAACACAACTACCTCAAAAACTAAACTGAAAATTGAAGATATATCAGCAAACTAAAGTATATTACATGTTATTCCAATTTTAACCTCAATGATTTTGAAGTCAGACATTTGGGCTTTGAATGCTGGCTTTACCACTTATTAGATTTGTGACTTTGAAGGAATCATTTTACCTCTCTAAGCTTCCATTTCCTCATGTTTCATATGGGAATAACAATCACTTCATAGAGTTGCTCTGGTAATTACATGAGGGATGAGTTTCTAACCCTATGTCATGTGCTTGGGAAAAGATTTCCTCTTGAAAAGGCTGCTCTGGGAAGTAAAAGCATATGGCCGTTTTGTATCATTTAGCTATCGCTGCATAACAAACCAACACAAACGTTTGTAGCTAAAACAACAACCATTTCTCTATCTCACCTATCTTTGAGATGGCAATTCAGCTCTTACATAGCTGGTTGATTCTTCAGGTCTCACTGGTATTCTCTCATGTTTCTGCAGTCAGCTCAACTAAGAGAATCAATATTCATGAATATTTATATTTTTTACCCTTATGCAGGGATTGTATTCAAT
This sequence comes from Tolypeutes matacus, assembly GCA_026826555.1. NCBI lineage: Eukaryota > Metazoa > Chordata > Mammalia > Cingulata > Chlamyphoridae > Tolypeutes > Tolypeutes matacus. Next base: position 54,047,315 of record JAKSZT010054487.1, read on the forward strand.
ATATTCAGCAGCCAGTCTGGCAGAAGTTCAGACCAATCAGTTGTAGTCTGCAGTACTGGACATCGGACTGGAGGGCCCCTGCTATGTGACTGTCAGTCCTTTAGTTCCTGGGTGGACTGAGGAGCCCAGTGGATTGTTGGGGCAGCAGCTCTTTGCCAATACAAAAGTATTTCTGATATACACTGGTTGAATGTTAGCTCTGTCCCATCCATATTAGAATCATCCACCTGTCTAGTTTGCCCCAACTCTCTTGGTATTGTATCATAAATATACTTTACCCTGCAGTTAACGTTGGCTGCTTCCTACATCTTTGCAGCAAGGATACTGCTTCTATCCATGTGTCTCTTTATCACACTTGCCTTCAATTCCAATAAACCCATATCAAGAAAAAACACACAATAAATAAGAAATAGAATAACAGGAATAGATTAATAACTATTAATTGGACACAGTGAAGAGTAGTTTAAAAAATATAACAATAATATTTTTCAAATGCGGACCAAAAATTTTTTTTTTCGTAATAGAAAATAAAAATAAAGTTAGTGGAGATTTTTCCAAGCATGCAATTCTTAAAGTGGGAGGAACAACATGCCCCATTTCAACAGGCAATATAGTTTTAAAAACATTGAAAGACATGAAACTAGGGGAAATATGGAGAAAGTTAGAATCTCCAGGATGTAGCCCAGGAGTCTGTATTTTAAACAGATGATTATTACTGACACTAATGTTTGAGTGTGAGAACCACTGGATGCGGACAGTCTGCTGTATTAAAGAATTACAGTTATAAAAGTGCTCTAACCTGGGTAACAAGGCAGTTCAGTTAGGCAAATTTGAGTTATCTACTGGTAATGGAATTCTGCTCCATAAACTGTTTTGGGTCTTTCCTCCCAGCTCTTCTTGCAAAACCCACTCTGAGGCCCGTTCTCATAGCACTGGATGCTCTCATGTTACTCATTTTACTTCTGTGCAAGTTGTATACAGCTGGCCAAGATCTCTCGCAGCAGGCATCCAGAGGTATTCTGGTCTTGAACCTTGACTCATATCTGTAGGCATACTCCTGAAGGATCAGCATGCCTTGAGAGTCCCATCTCCTGAGCAGGGGCCTCAGCCTGAATGCCTTAGGCTCCAGGTAGTGTTGAAGCAACTTGCCACATCCTAGGGGCCACAACAGGTAGATCCCACCCTCTGATGAAACCACTCTACTTCCACCTATCTCATTTTTACCCAATATGCTACAAGTGCAACTTAAGAACTTGCTTATCTTACCTCACGAGATTATTTTGTTTTCACACTCTCTGTGTCTTTTGGGTACAGGGAGAAGAGGAAAGCAGGAACTTTCTGTCATTTAGAAATGTTTGATATGCATATAGAGATATCTAGGATGTTAAATTTATTTAGATACGAGACAGGTGGACCAAACACTTCAAGTATGTTCCTTGGCTTTTCAAAAAGGATTACTCATCACTTTACAAGATGCTCTGCAATTTCATCAGAACTGTATGCTTTATACAGATACTGCCTCAAAAAGAAATACATAGTTTGATGCCATGGCTTTCATTCTGTGTTCACCTCAGTGAGGGATGGAATCAAATCCATTATTTTTCCTCTCTGCTTTCTATGAATAGACTGCTGGATAGTTAGCCAAATAAGGAGTTACTTCTCTGGAGTTTGCCTTGCCAGAATAAAATGTTGTTAAAATGGGCAATATTTGGAAGCTCACTTTTGTCTGTCAAAATAGTAAATATATTGTGTAATTTGAAAGCTATGTCTTTTATACATCCTCTAGATATAGAAACAGAAAATTGGGATGAACTTAACAATACAAGTTATCGAGGAAGAGGTGATAAAGGTAATACAAACTAAATACAGTTACTGCAAACAAAATAAAGTTTTCAAATAATTTTCTGTTATTCTCCATTCCTATTTGATAATAAATATAGACTATCTTCAATTAAAATGTAAATGGAATTCATTGCAGGAAGCTATCTGGACGATATGTCATCTTTGAATAATTTGTTAACAGATACTGAACAATGGCCAAAAGAAAAGAAAATAGAATTTTTGTTTTATGGTTCAAATTATGATATTTCAGATCATTTCTCTTTGGAGCTGGGGGAATTTGATACTGGCCAAGTTTCTCAGCCTCCTACAGTCTTCCTGTTCCCATTTAAAATGTGAGGAAATTAAAACACATGATCTACAAGATCTTTCTTGATCTCAAAATCTATGACTTTTTAGGTCATTGACTTTATCTTGGTTTTTTTCTGCCTTCCCAACCAAGTTAATGAAAGAAGGACTGATTTTGGACCCAGATAGGAAATTCTAATCTTGTTTCCCCACTTAATAGCCATGTGAACAGTGACAGGATACCATTATTTGAGCTTCTTCATGTGTAAAAAAATGGAGAACACTTACTTCATTAAATTAAGATAAATAAGGAAATATGTTTAGTACAAAGTACAGAATCCTTTACTTATCATGTCCTCAATAAATTGTATACCTTTTGTTATCTTGCATCCTTTTAGAAATCGCAAATTTGTCTTTTAAATAAAATCTTTTGCCTCTGGGCTCCATTCCCTATGGAAAAATTTATAAACCTAGAAAGTCCATGATTGTTTAGAGGGATGACAAAATATGAGATGAGAAAAGATAGGTGATAAGTCTAATTCCAGAGTTGTCTTGATAAAATAAAAAAGAATGGTGGCATCAAGTGAAACAGTTATCCTGACCAATATTTCGTTTTCTTTTTGTCTTTGAGGTCTTCTGGCATTAGCTTCGTTTTTGTAAAAGAAATATATCTGCGTCACGAGAAAGCAGCATGCTATCTGTATGATGAAAACATTTTCTTGTTTCTTCTTTTCAACAATTTTGTACTTTTTGCTGATTGACTATAACCAAATTTTTTAATTAAAAATAATTTATTATTATATGTTCATTATACAAAATACTAGAAAACATAAACAAATAGAAGAAAGAAATACACATAAACACACTTTCCAAAGAGAACTATTTTATACAATTTGCCACATTTTCTAACTATATGTAAATCATATATATACTCATGTATAAAATAGGTTAATTTCCAGTGGTTCTAAGGTAAGCACCGTGATGTCAGCTCCACAAGGGCTGGGCATGATCTTGTTTGTTCATTGCTGTTCTTCTGACATCTAGAACATGCCTGTCGCAGAATACATATGCAGTGCTCTTTTTTACGGAGTATATCCCACATGTCTTCTTGTGTCAATTAATATGAGTCTGTGCATCATTTTTGATGATCATATAGTATTCTACAGTATACACCACAACTTACTCAATGGATCCTCTATTATTGGGCTTATAGCATTTTCTCTTTGTTCATTTTTGCCTATGAAAGTATTTTGATGAATATCCATGCAAATAAACCTATGCCTTTCTTAATGATTTTGTTAGGATAAATTCTTAAAAGTGGAATTTCCAAATTGAAGTAATCTTACTAACATTTTTAGAGAATTATTACATATTGCCAGATTGGTCTCCAAAAGATGTCAACTCACAATATAGTCAACAACATTTCCCATTTCCCTGTACCCTCACAAAAATCAGATATGTTGAAAAAATATTTTCAACTAGTTTTAAAAGCAGGTTATTTACATACTAAATTTTGAATGACAAGGCTGTCCATTCTGTATGCTATTTACCAGCCCAAGACAACTTTCCAAGCCTTTTTTCTGAGATACAAGATCTTATGATCCAGAGAAGCCATGAAGAAGCAATAAAGAAGTAGCATGTAGAAAAAAAAAGATCTTATGATCCATTAAAATTAAGATCTTGCTAAAACAGCGTAAAGAGAGTTCTCTCATGTTTGTTTCATTAATTTAGTTAATTTTGGAGAAATGACAGGAAATTTCCTATAAATATTCCATTGATAGTCACATCAGAACTCACTTTGATGTTCTATTATTGCACATTAAAATTACCTTCGGTAAGTCAAATTTCATATGTGGATAGTTTACAGTGCCCATTTAAATTAATCCCAAACTGTCATGAAATCCAGAAACACTGCAAAATCTTGTGAAATATTGGTAACCTGTACCATATTTTCCTCTTTTGGAATCAAATGTGTTTTTCTAAGGTAAATAGATTGTTATTTAGCTCCTACATTACTCTGCATTACTGTAGGTATAAATGCTTTGAAATAACCAGAACACATTGGAGCTATGCATGGCCTGCGGCCTTACATGATTTTCACAGCTGCTGCATTCTTGTCAGAGCACTGTTGTGGTGCAGCTTTGATGATTTGAGCTCAGTTTGACCCCTGTGATTCTTGCTCACATTTTTATCATCCACTTTATTGGAAAAATAAATCTGACAATATCTAGTAGTGCTTCCTGGTATTCTCAGGCTCTGACATTCAGGAAAATGATTAATGCTGCTTCTACTCTGTCTGCATCTTCCCCCTTTGGAGAAGTTTCTAGGATGCTGGAAGTCTGCAAGTCTAGAGCTAGTTCCTTTGTGATTTCTCTGTTGCATAGAGCTCAATTTGATGTGATCAATTAATAATTACTAAGAGCTCCAACCATAACTTTGATATTTAAGAAGTAGCTCAAAGAGGAATACTTGCCAGCACTAGCAATTATAAAGGAGGCTGATGGATAGTGTGGAAATTTAGGGAAGGGAGGGAAATGAGAATTTAAAAAATTAAAGAGTTTAACAGGACCTTAAGAGAAAAAAATAGGAAACTTGAGCTTTGATACATGTTAGAAAGAGTTGATATAAAAGTAGGCAAAGAGACTGGCCTCAACCTGCAGGGGAAGGATGTTATTATAGAACAAAAAGCCCAAAAATCAAAGGAGGAATTACGGTAGGAAAGCAGAAAATGGCCAAGATTCAAGCTTTAACAATAGACATAGATTTTAACTGTGAGATTCTGGCTAGCTTAGAGAGAAAGGGAAGAAACCTAAAAATAGCTCTTTGATAAAGGCTCATTTTATGCATGTGATGCCTATTAAGGCTAAAGACCTAGAGAAAATAGTTACTAGCTGTCAGACTATTTGAATTAGCAGTCATGTTTTTCTTTTTTAAGAGTCAGTAATATCTGATCTTATTTTGGAGACTTTGCAGTTATCTGAAAGTGATCTGGAAAATTCTCAATTTTTCCAAAACAAAATTCTGATTCTTAAAATGACATACAAATTTACAGATGTAAGGGAGGGGTAGCCAATGTTTAAAAAAGGCTCACATATTAATTGATATATCCATTGGCCTGTTTTGATTTGTATGAAATTTATTATTTAACTAAGGCACTCAAGCATACTAGAAAGAGCCTGGACTTTAGAGGTTCAAGTCCCATCAGCTAGATTAACTGCTGTGTGACTTTGAGGATCTGCTCTATGTCTCATTTTCCTCTCTATTAATGGAGACCCTACTTTCTCAGTTCTGAGGATTGAATAAAATAGTATACATGAAGTGTCTGGCTCAGAGTAGGCAGAGAATTAATGTGGAATTCTTTCCACCACGTTTTCATGCAGTCTAAGAAAGTGCTGCGGAAGTTTATGAATTAAACATCCTGTAAAACGGTGTAAAGTTAAAAAAAAAAACAAGGACTACCTTTAAGAGAGGGGATTGGTGATACCAGGAATTCAAGCCCTGAATTTGTCTCATTTCTTGCTATTTCTATCAGGATGTTATTGGTTGGTTACAAGTAACAGAAAACCTATCATAAATTGAATTAGACATTAAAAGAGGTTTATCGATGTACGTGATTGAAATCCAGAAATAATATGGATTTCAGGCACGTGCATCTGTAACTTTTTGAGATGAAGCTTTATATGTCTACCAAAATGATGCGAGAAGGACCATTTACATGCCCTCTCCATTTTTTGACTCTGCTGTTTTGGTGCTAACTCCATTCTAAGTAGGCTTTCTACCTCATGGTCTCGGGGTGGCTGTGTCATTCACATTCCAGCTTCTTTTTATTTAAGATGTCAGATGTGAAGTTGCTGACATTCTGTAGTAAATGTTGAGAAGCTGACTCTCATACATACTCTCTCGTTTACATTCAGCAAGGAAGAGTGCAGATCTTCATCTCAAATAAAATCCTGAGCTTTAGACCAAATGAACCAACGTAGAGCACTTGCCCTTCCCAAACCCAAATAACGTGACTGGGGTTATGGTTATGCAACTTAGTTTAGCCCTGAGCATAGATTCTACCTTTAATTCTGGAGGGGAGGGGAGGGGGGCTGCTCAACCTTGAAGCAAATGTGGAATGGGAGTGCTATTATTAGGAGTACAAAGAATATATGCTAGGTGGCCAAAAACCTCGATAGCCACCATAGTAGCTACAACTAAATAGGGAGCACTGGACTTTCTTTCTTTCATCTATCATCTATCTATCTGCATGCATTTTTTTTTTTTTTTAGAATCCCTGGGAGTGCTTTTTATTTATTTATTTATTTATTTTTACCAGGAGGTCCCAGGGATCGAACCCGGGTCCCTCCATATGGGAGATGGACGCCCAACCATTTGAGCCACATCCATCCCCTGCATGCATTTTTTAAAAACAAAGATTGAAATTCATTTTCTTCTTCCAGAAATTAAATTCAAAGAAAAATTTATGAAATGGGAATTTGTCTAAAAACAAACAAACAAAACTTGTAACAGAGACATGTATTCAGCCACCATTCTAATACTAACTTTTCATATACATATTTTGTTTTCTGATGTTCTATTTTAATGGTAGATATTTGGAGAATCAAGACTAGACTGTGGGGAGTGGATGTAGCTCAAATGGTTGAGCACCTGCTTCCCATGTACAAAGTCCTGGGTTCTGTAGAATAGATTGCTAATATAGCCATGAGTCTTTCAAATAAAACCATTTTAAAGAACTGAACAGTGTTCTATTGCTGTCTATTCAAAGTTTAGTTTATAAGAAGGGACTGTAGTTCAAGATTCTAAGGTATTAAGTAGAGCAAAGTTTCTTTATGCTTAAGATGTCAGATCTGAAGTACCTGACATCCTCTTAAACAGTTCAGAACCTGCCTCATTTCAGTATGGTGTGGGAAGCCATATGGCCTGCAGTTACTCCCAACACTCTCCTAATAAATAAATTCTTTGACTCTGCTCCAACAACTGTGTTGAGCCATATGGCATATAATGAGTGATTTTTAACTTGGAAAAAAAAATAGGCATTCATTCTTAGGAGAACCTTAGATGGCTTCTGGGACATCTGGTTTCAAGTAGCATGGCACTCTGCACTCTCAAATAGCTGTATTAAGTGGCTTATACAGTAGATTATTTAAAATTAGCTACTTAAATGTTGGAGAATGGCTACTAAATATAGTGATTTTTGTTTTGGTACAATTAATGATGATGAGCTCATCTTCTAAAAGTAATAAACTAAATCCAGATGCTTCTGCCAGATAGAAGCAGTATAGTTGGGATATTAATTTGGCTGCTATAACAAAGGCCAAAAAAAGTGACTTAAACAAAATAGAAGATTATTTTTGTCTCATACAACAGTTTGAAAGTAAGTAGTCCTGGGCAGTTTTTGGTGTTAAGGGAGAGACTTCTTCTAGTTCTTCTCGCATCTTTAGTATTCGGTTCCCATCTTTTGGTCTAAAACGGCTTCTCAAGTGTGCACCCCAACATCTACATTCCAGCCAGTGAAAAGAGGGGAAAAGGAAAGATGGGCATAGACCTTTCCTTGTAGAAGCATGACCCAGAAGTTGCCACATTACTTGTGTTCATTTCTCACTGGGCAGAAACTATCACATGGTCACTCCTAGAATCAAGGAAGGCTGGAAAATCTTACCTGGACAGTCTTGTGCCCAGTTAAACCCTCTTTCTCTATCTTAAATATAGTGATGATGATGACTGATATTAGGGAGAAAACTAGCAGGCTGTGGCACAGAGCCTCTGAAGAGAGGAGCTGCTTAACTTCCTTTCCTGCAAGGCTAAGGTGCATCTGCCCAATTCTCCCAATAAATGTATCAGATTGTCCAGATATAAACTATCACGGACATGATAGAAGATTCTTGTACCGAAAAATAATGTTTCTACTGCAGTTATCATGAGTGCTAGATTCCAGCATTTTTAAAAGTTGTAATGTGTATGGTTTCTTTCTGTTAAAAATGCATATGTTTGAAAGTTTGTAAAATACAGAAAATTTAAACAAAGTAACAGTCAACAATAATTCCATTAACCAGAGATTAAACCATTGTTAAGAGTTTAGTGTATTTCATTTATGTTTTTGCCTATGTGACTTTTTAAAAAAATTTTAATAATTGGATGCAGTTTTGCATTCTATTTTTTTATTTAACCTGAGAGTATATATTTCCCTACATCATTAAAATGTTATTGCAATATCATTTTGTTTATAGTTGTATTATTTTAATCTTTATAAGTGCAAGAATTTATTCAACATGTTTCCATCATTGGATGCTTAGGGTTTCCAGTCTTTGCTAATATTAGTAATCCTTCTATGAAAATCTTTGGGTATTAATTTTTGTCTGCATTTTAAATTATTCAGATAGAGTCCAAAGAATATTACTGAGACATAGGGTAGGAAGATTTAAAAAACTCTTGATCTGTACTGCCAGATTACTTTCCACAAAGAGTTGTGCAAATTTTCCTTTCTACTAATTCTACTGATCTGTTTCCTATCACTCTCACTAGCATAATTTTTTTCACTAGCATTATTATAATTTAATAAAAATGGCTTATTTGATTATGTGAAAAGGGCTCTTGCAGGCCTTTGATTACTGATGAGGCTGAGTAGATTTTCACATGTACCAGCAATGTTACCATATAAATTCTATCATTTTGATCATTTATTTATCCCTTCTTTTAAGGCATATATAAATTATCATGTGCCCAGACTGTGTTAGATACTAAAGAAGGTACCAAGTGAATGTATGATGCCTTATTAAGGACACTTAAGTACAACACCAACCAACTTGATCCGGGAAAGAACCTTGAATAAAATATTTTTTGTTATAGAGGGGTGCATTGAATTGCTAAAGTAAATGGCACCTCATTTATGTGCCAAAGCTCATGCCATTTTCTCAGAGGAGAGATTTCAAATTCACATTTCAAAGAACATTAACTCTGAATTTAGATAAAATTTTAATATATTTGATTATATGGCTTTAGAGTCTATGGCAGATAAAAAACAGCAAATTAGAAAAGAGCAGCAGACACATTAACAACAAATACTGGCAGCCAAGAATTGCCAAAGAGGTAAGAGAGAGAGAGATGTTGTTTATGTTTTTTAAAGAGAGACAAAACCAAAACATGAAATTGCATTTTTAAAAATAGCAAGAGTTTATAACAATAGAATATTGTTTACATAAACTATGGCTCATCTATTCAAGAAATATTAAAAGCTTTAATATCACTGAAAAATACTTTTTTGAAAACTGGATACAACTTTGCATGTAGATTGTGATCACAAATATGGTTTTAAAAATTGAAAAGAAAAAAAAATAAAAAAAGAAATAACAACAACAACAAAAAAATTGAAAAGAGACATCCTAGAAGTAAATGCACTAAAATATTAACTATTATTTCCTTGGAGTGGTAAGGTTTTTTTCCTACTTTTTCAGTATTTTCTAAGTTTTCTAATACATATATGTATTACTCTAAAAGATAATTAAAATTTGTTACTTTTTAAGAAAAATATCCTAGAAACTTTAAGAAGTCATTATTATTGTATATATTAGTAACATAGAATTATACAATGATTTGTACACATTGATACCCAAGTTAAATAGAAAATATCAAATTTATTTCCACAGGCTCTTTTACAGAAGACATGGGGAAAAGTGTAATGTATTTTTGAAATATTTTCATCTGGAATGAAAATAAATATGCTAAATGTGCAATTTAAAAAACGAAACTAGCAGAGATTCAAAACACTTAATTAGCGGTGACTTGGAATAAAAAAGGCAATATTTAGGCAGTCATACATTAGGGCTGGCTCTTGGTAGCTACTTAAATTATCTCTTCTGTAAAGTAATGATCATAATAAATGATCGTACATTATGACATTTGAAAAGAAATTCTTAAATTGGAAAGTCAACCATCACTATACTTGGAAAGAATGCTCATGCTATATTATAAATATGGTAAAAATTCTACAGATTAAAAATTACACTTCAGGCCAGTGTAACTTTAACAATTTAAACCAGAAAAAAAAGTATTTTAAAAGTTTTTATGTACCCTTTTCTTGCTTGTAAGGTTGGAATTTTTATGTAAATATTTTTTTCAGCATTTCAGTGGGGAAATATTCTTTGATTTTAGAGGAGCAATGTTTTACTACTTTTATTCAGAAGAATTCCTAGTATTTTCCATAAAATTATTAAATGTATAAAATATTTTCTTTAATATTAGTTTGAAATTAATGATATACAGATTTTCTAAACTAACCACATGAACAATTAAATAATTACATGATTTCCTTAATTAAGTGATAAATTACATTGAACACATTTTTACATGTGCTGGTCATTAAATTACAGTCTCTCAGAACCAAACCCACACTGCTCAGCTTTGTGATGGGACTCAGCATACCACATTTTTACTTTGCCGGTTGCTACCTGCTAGGCTTTGCCAATAGGGGGCGCCAGAGGGAGCCTGTGAGACTGAAGGAGAAGGAACTTGCTCTATCCTGTCTGCTTGAATTTCCTGTATTTCCCCATCACCTTCCTCACTTCAGCAACAACTGAATGCAGTTTGCCGTTTTTCTACCATTTGCAGTTCCAGCCCGATCAGACCATCCTCTAACACCAGCTGGCCAGTACATTGCAGCCCCACAGGTTTGGGGTTGCCAGATTGAGCAAAGAAAAATACAGAGCACCCAATTAAGTTTGAATTTTAGATTAAAAATATATATATATATTTTTTGTATAAGTAGGTCCCAAATATTGCATATATAACTGGGTGTCCTATATTTTATCTGACTATGCGGGGCCTCTTCTCCAAGCTTCTATGTTTTAATAATTCTAACCACTTCCCTTTGTTCCCCAGCTCTACAGGTGGTAGCTGTTTCTTTCCATTCCTACCTTTGTAATAACTTAGTGTTATCAACGTAATACCTAAGTAAACAATTCTTTACATTCTTCTCTGTCTCCTGACGACATTCTAACTGACAGAGCATAATTTCCTGAAGCAGAATTAAGAATTAGATATTTTCCTATCAGTTAATGTACCTATGTACAAGTAACATGGATGGCATATATGGTAACTCCTCTAATGGAAGTTATCTGAACTTTGTTTACTTTACAAACAAATAAGTTCATATATAAGATATATGTAGTTCTATATCAGGGATTCTTGACCTTTTTTGTTCCACAGACCCCTTACTAAGTCCACACTATACTGTGTATTATTTAATAATAATATCACACCCACACCAACATGTACCCACAAGAATAATGTTTTTTTTGAATTTCAATTCAAGCTTACAGACTCCTTGTTAAGAACCCCTGTTCTATATGGTTGAGGGACACGGATCATAGCTAATTCTGCATGCGCACCAGTATAACTTCTTGAGCAACATTTTAAGGAATTAAGAATTTACCGTTATAGATGTCTAATTACATATGTATATTTTGAGATAAAGAGAATGTTAGCTGTTGGGGCAAAAACTTGCTATCAAAAACAATCGAGGGGATTTCTGGGAAGATGGCAGATTAGAAAGACATGGGACTCTCTTCTCTTCCAAAAAAGTAGCTAAAGGACAGGCAGAAACGTTTTGGGAAAAAACGTTCTAGGGTTTAGTACACCAGGTGAAGGCTAGACACCACCCAGAAGAGAGGGGCACAGGAAAAAAAATCTCAACAGAAGATGAGTAGAAGCTGCAGCTGCAGCCACCAGCCACCTTCCCCCACACTACGAGAAGACCATTTTGAATTCTCTGGCCTCGGGCCAGCGGCTACAGAGGGGGCCTCAGGAATCCACCTCTCCAGGAAATGGGAGAGAGAAGGATGCAACCTAAGGTTGATTCAGCTTTTGGCCAACAGATTTGGTCTGCTGTGTCCCATGAGCTCTTTCAAGCCAGGAGGGGCCACAGCATTGTTTCCCCTGGGAGCTGGATTGGGACTAAAGAGATCCGACCCTCTCAATCACCTTCCCTACTGACCGGGACTGGTTATTGAGGATGCAGAGGGGAGTGGAATTATTTCCTACCAGGGAAAAGCGAGAAGGCTGCCAGCAAAGACTGGAGAACTGCCTCTAAGAAAGTTTGAATTGCAAGGCTCTGAATGTCTCCAGGCAGTATCCTCTGTCACATTGTTGCAGTCGGTGTTGCAGCAAACAAAAGACCAGGCTTTGAACTGAGAGGGCTATCAAAGAGCACCATCTGCCGGTGGATATAGGAAGTGCATGTGAGGAAATTAAATAAGTAAGAGAGGCTTTTTCCAGCATTTACACCCTCTTGCCCCCAAGGCCCTTGAAAGTGGGTCTGCAACCCATTACTTGGTCCATGGCCCAGATCTGAGCAACTAACAGGGACAATTCTAAAGACCTAGAACAGGTTGAACTAAGAATCAAAGAATGTCAGTAACAAACAGCCTCCTGCCACTAAATCCCTATGAAAGAGAGAGAAATTGAGCATCAATCAAATGCCTACACATCAGCAAAAAATTACAATCTATACTAAGAAAATGGAAGAAATGGCTCAAGAAAAAGAATATATCAAACCCTAGATGAGACACAGAACTTGAGACAGCTAATCAATGAGATTCATACAGATTTGCAAAATCAAATCAATGAGTTGAAAGAAAATATGGCTAAAGAGATAAAGGACATCAAGAAGACATTGTGCAAGCACAAAGAAGAATTTGGAAACCTGAAGTAACAGAGCTTATGGGAATGAAAGGCATGACAGGTAAGATAAAAAACACACTAGAGGCATACAACAGCAGACTCAAAATGATAGGAAAAAAGAATAAGTGATACTGAAGACAGAACAGCTGATATTGAAAAGAGAGAAGAACAGAGAAAAAAGAATGGAAAAAAATTGAGCAGGGGCTCAGGGAGTTGAACAATAACACGAAGTGCAACAACATGTGTCATGGGAGTTCAAGGAGGAGAAGAGAAGGGAAAAGAGGCAGAAAGATTATTTGAGGAAATAATGTCTGAAAATTTACCAGCTCTCATGAAAGAAATGAATTTACATGCCCAAGAAGCACACTGTACCCCAATCAGAATAAATCTGAATAGACCTACTCAAAGACACATACTGCTCAATATATCAAACATCAAAGATAAAGAGAAAATTCTGAGAGCAGCAAGGGAGAAGCAAACCATCACATACAAGGGACACCCAGTAATACTTAGTGTGACTTTCTCATCATAGAGACGAGAAGACAGTGATATGGTCTAATTAAGATACTGAAAAAGAAAAAAAAAAAAAAAACAATTGGGGTTACTTGTACGTATGATAGGAAGAAAAAAATACAGATTTAATATGGTTGTAAAGTAGACAGTTGTTCACTTTTAAATTGGTTTAATTTGTCCCACTTACATCTGAATTCTGGACTCTGATTACTAAATTCATTATTTGGCAAAGTACTTAGTGTACAGAGATGCATGTTCATCAGCTCAGTGGTATTTACATGGTGACTACATTGTTCTTATCAACGAAGTTGTCCCAGTCTTCCCAATTCCTCTCTACCCTTTTCCTGCCGTCAGCTGTGTTCAACCACTATGATTGTGGCACTGTGGTGGATTGAATTATGGACCCCACTTTAGACATGTTCTTGTTCTTGATTCGCATACCAGTATGTGTGAACCCATTATAAATAGGATGTCTTAAAGATGTTTTTTTAGTTAAAGTGTAACTCAGCTGAATGAGGGTGGGCCTTAATCCAGGTTATTGGAGTCCTTCATAAGCAGAAGAAATTCAGACACAGAGAAAGCTACAGGTAGGAGCTGGAAGCCTTAAGTCAATGGAACCTGGAAGCAAAAGGAGTGATATCACCATGTGTTGTGGGGCAGAGATACAAGGAACCCCAAGGATCACCGGCTGCCAAGATAAGAATGTTTGAGACTTATGTGAATATTCCCAATGTCCTGATTTTGTGATAATCAGGGTAGGCTAAATATTCGCTATATTAGAAACCATGCGTGTGTCCCCAGACCTAGTTTTTCTCCCTAGGTCTGGTTTTTGAAATTCTGGTGATAAACTAAGCCTGATTTATTATATGACCATCCTGTATGGGAAAAGACTGTAACTTTGGATATCTTTGGTCAACCTTAAGAGATATAGCAGGGAGACGGATGTGGCTCAGGTGGTTGGGCTTCTGACTCCCATATGGAGGGACCTGGGTTTGATCCCAGGGACCTCCCAGTAAAAAGAAAAATATAGAAGGTGCGTGGACCACCAGGCCCTGCACACGGGTGCACCGCCAGGCCCCGCGTGCCACACAGCAAGATTATGACGTAACAGGGGAGTGACACAAGGGAAAGCCAAGACAAGACACACAGAAAAACCTGGCTCAGGTGGTAGGATGCCTCTCTCCCACATCGGAGGTTCCAAGGATCGAATCCCAGTGAAGACAGGAGGAGAAGGATAAGAAGAGAGGGAAAGAAACGGACACAGAGTCGCCCAGTGAATGGACACAGAAACAGCAAAAATCGGGGGGGGGGGGCAGGTAAAAATGGATAAAAGTAAATACATAAATAATTAAATACTTTTTAAAAATGTATAGGGGAGGAAGATATGGACTATAGTTGATAGTAATACTTTGACGATGCTCTTTCATGATTTGTTGACAAATGTTTCACAACAAGGCAGGGTTGTTTTTTTTTGGGGGGGGGGTAATATGTGGGAGCCCTGTATGATGTTATGCATGTTTGTTTTGTAAGTCCACAATGTTTACTGAACACTTACAGTTTATGCATGCTCATGTATGAATGATAAACTTCAATAAATTGTTTTTTTTTTTTTAAAAAAAAAAAAAAAAGAATGTTTGAGACTTGGGAAGAAAGATTGCCTTGCTCACTCCGTGATTTTGGACTTCTCCTAGCCTCAAAATTGTGAGCCAACAAATTCCCCTTGTTTAAGCCAACCCAATGTGTGGTCTTTGTGCAGCTGGGGAAACCTAAGACAGGCACCTTAGACCTTACTTTCCACTTAGATCATCTTCTCAATCTTTTTCTTGTCCGGAAAGAAAATCTATCAAACCCTCCTGAAATATGTGCCACCTCTTTTTTTGCTGACTTGGACTGACCTCTCATGAGCTCCTGAAATTCTTGACTCCCTCCTCTTTGCCATGGCTGTTTCATTCCAAGATTTTTTAACTGACTCTGCATTCCTGGCTTGCCCCAGCCACATTTTTGGCTTACTGCTTGGCTTTTACTCTAATTGCCTTTTTATGCCCATGGCTGGTTATACAGTGATTCTCACCCCATGCTTTCTGATATTCTATAATTGCTATTGACACTTGAAACTTTTCATCCTTGATTTGCCTTAAACTTCTGTTTCTTACATAATTCCTTTCATCTTCCTTGAGGCTGTTGGTTAGTCCTGGCCTTCCTGCTGCCCACGTCTGCCAGCTGTTAGCTGAATAAATAAGCAGCAAGCCTAGGCAAATGTGGGAGACTATTTTTGCATGTCTGGTTATCTGTGAATATTCAGGGAAGGATGTTGTAGAGCTTTGAGGCTGAGTTTGCAAATTCTGGAGACAGATGCACTTTGCTCGAATCCTGGTTCAAACATTGACTAGTTGTGGGACCTTAGCAGGTTTCCTTACCTCTCTATTCCTCAGTTTTCTCAACGATAATATGAAAAGAGCAAGAGTGTCTACCTCAAGATTTTTGTAAAGATTACATTAAATAAATTGCTTAGAAGTGTCCCGCACATAAAATGCACTAAAATGTTAGCTATTATTATTATTAATCTTCAAACATGGTATTTGGTCATAATTGTTAATACCTAAAATTGAATATTATATCTAAATGACTATTTTTCTGACTTTTAGGAATCATTATAAGTGGATTATTGAGTAGACTTAGCTTCCTTTATACAACTGTTGAACCAATTATCTTTAGTTTGTACCTATTTCAGTAAATGGAAAAGGAGAAAAATCATTATAGTAAGTTGTTTGGGAATCTTATTTCAGTCTGTGTTTCAAAGACCCAAAGAGTGTTAGGAACCTAAAAGAATGGAAATTATGGAACACCCTGGACAAGAATGGAAACTGTAGAGCAGCCTGTTCCATAGACAAGTTGCTGGGTTAGGCAATTAATAGTCTAGCTTAAATTTTGAACATAGTCTAGTTTGAATTTTGGATCCATGTATGAGACAGATAACATTTTCGCCCATGGTGATTCTTAATCACTGTATTATATGTGTTCATTTTATATCATTTCACCTTCATGATCTGTTCAGTTCTTCACTTCAGTTAAGGTTTGGGGTAGTAATGGTTGGTTAAAATTCCAAACAGTTTCACTGGACTCCTGGCAGCAGTCCCAATGCTGCTTTTCATCCTAGGCTCACAGCAAAAGTGTGCATTCTTTTTATTTTTTATTTATTTTATTTTACCGGGAGGTCCTGGGGATTGAACCCAGGTCCCTCCATATGGCAGACGGATGCCCAACCATTTGAACCACATCCGTCCCCCAAAAGTGTTCATTCTTATTGACCACATACTTCCAGTCAGCTGCATAAAATAATTATTCATGATTTAGGTTGAAAAACTTGATACCGGTGACCAGCATTTTCTTTTTTTTTTTTTTTTTTTTTTTAAAAGATTTTATTTATTTATTCATTTATCCCCCCCTTGCTGCTTGCGCTCGCTGGGTCAGCTAACCACGCCATGCGGGCGGGCTTGCCTTCACCAGGAGGCCCCGGGAACCGAACCCGGGGCCCCCCATATGGTAAACGGGAGCCCTACTGATTGAGCCACAGCCGCTTCCCAGCATTTTCTTCTTGTGTATGATTGCCTGGCAGCTATGACTCTAACCACACAGAATG
This sequence comes from Tolypeutes matacus, assembly GCA_026826555.1. Taxonomy (NCBI): domain Eukaryota; kingdom Metazoa; phylum Chordata; class Mammalia; order Cingulata; family Chlamyphoridae; genus Tolypeutes; species Tolypeutes matacus. The sequence continues at coordinate 54,064,272 of JAKSZT010054487.1, forward strand.
ATAGAAAATAATTTAAATAAGTATCCTTTAAAATATTATATATAGTTTCATTTCTTTTTGATGAGCAATATATCTTTTTATTTCAGAAAATATATTACTACTGAAGCTATTACTTTGGGAAGAAGAGTGAGGGGCCAACATATTTAAATGTTCTCCAACCTCTAAATATGCAGAATTTCAGATGCTAAATATTTCCCTGAACATTCCTTGAGTAAATGAATAACTTGCCCTTTCAAACCTGAAACACATATTTGTTTCTTCATTCTTTTGGCTACCACTGCCTTACCAAGCTCAAGCCTTTTAAAATTAGTCAGAGGGAGACAAGTGGGAAGGTATAGACTTCTCACTTCAACAGACTGCTAAAGATGGGAAAGAATGATGCTATTCAAAGACACTCAGTACTGAGAGATTTAGAATTCGGGATGGAAATAAACCCAAGGAAGAATGTTCGAAAGAAAACTTGTGAACCCACTGCAGAAGGCTGGATTCCAAGAAAATAGGCCCAATAACCATGAAACTGAGAAGTAAGTTTCTGAAATTATGCGTCTCTGTTTTTCTATTTCTCATTTGCTTGATATGTCAATCATTAGTTGGCTAAATCAGACCCTGCAACTAAGCATAAAATTTATTTAACCGAATAGTAAAATCTTGTGCAAAGAACAGTAGATTTTTATATTTATATAATTGCCTTTTTATGTAATAACTACCAGAAGTGGCCAACTTTTGACTTTTCCAAAAGAACAACTATCTGTAGTCTTTTGATTCTGTAGTATGAGTTGTTTTTTTGTTTTTTTTTTTTTAAAAAAAAAAAACCTCTTTAAAGCATTTATTTTATTTCTATTAACATTGATTTATTTCCATTTCCCATCTCATTAGTATAAATTTCTAGAAGCAAGTATCTTTTTTTACTCTAAACATGAGAACAGATGAATAAAATGAAATTATAATATATTTAATGTCACATTCATTTACAATATTGAGATTATCAAAAAAGTTAATGGAAAAGAGAGAAGATTTTATTTTTTCCAGCCATGGGCTCATGGATTTTCTAATACAACCAAATAATTAATAAAAATAATGGACAAAAAAGACAGCATGAAAGGTTTTTTAAAAAAATAAAATAAAATAAACAGATATGTATCAAAAGCCAAATATTGGTCAAAATGCAGAGTAGCCCACTTAAACAGAAATAAAAATAACAAAGTCCTACTAGATAAAGCAAGATTATGCGGACGTAGAGGAATAAAAGTTAATAATAAGCTAAAAACAGGGCATTACTTCTGTGTGGCAGCTAAAAATAGCAAATCATGAAGTTTTTCTTCCCTTATTTATTCTATGTTGCCATCATCTAACATAGTAAACAAAATAAACAGAAATGTTCCTGCTATCAAGAGCTTACTGTTTTTCCTTCACAGTGGTATTTGACAATGGAGAGCATTAAATAAAAATAAGCAGTACTTTAACATTTTAACTTAGCTTTTTTTTGCTAAATTTAAAAAGCCAAATTCCTTACTGTTTGAGTAAAGCTTAATAATAATGAAGTCAGAGGGAAAATACCAGTTTCCTTAGAGTGAAAGGGAAAAGCATCAGCAGTGTTGTATTTCCTGTTTTTAGAAAATAATTCCTAAAGCTTAACACTTGACCAGCAGGTTTATTTTATGAAGGAATCACAAATTATAATATAGGGAGACTTTGGAGAAGTCTGTAGACTTAATTACAGTTGAAGTAGCCATGGAATAGACAGGAAATTTCTTAGAGAAAATTGGGAAAGAAGAGACAAGAATACAGACCTTTGGCCTTTCTAGGGACCCCTTTAGCAGATGATAAGTAATGTCCAGCCATAGTTCTAACTGTACGTTCTCTTTTTAGTCTAGCAGGGTCTCTTACCAATGAAATAACAAGGAGCACCACTCTCTGACAAATACTACTATTAGATTCAAGAAACTGATAGACTAATTTTGACACGATACTTGTTTCAGATAAATACTGTTTTAGTTTCCTGGCTGCTAAAGCAAATTCCAAGCAGTTTGGCTTAAATAATGGGAATTTATTGGCTCAGTGTTCTGCAGCTCGAAGTCCAAAATCAAGGCATCATCATGGTGACACTTTCTCCCAGAAGATTGTGGTATTTTGGGGTGGCTGCAAGGCATACTTGGTCCTTGGCTTTTCTGTCACATGGCAGTGCACATGGCGGCGTCTCCTGGCTTCTCTGGGTTCCATTGCTTTCCATCTCCTTCCCGTAGCTTTCTCTAGCTCTGTGGCCTTCCTTATAAGGACTTCAGTAATAGGATTAAAACCCATCCTGGGCTAGCGGATGTAGCTCAAGTGGTTGAGCACCTGCTTCTCATGTACAAGGTCCCAGGTTCAATGCCCGGTATCTCCTAAAAAAAAAAAATCCTGATTCATGTGGGCCGCACCTTTACTGAAATAACATCATCAAAAGTTCTATTTACAAGGATTTACAGTCACAGGAATGGATTAAATTTAAGATTATGTTTTTCTGGTGTACATATTTCCAAGCCTTCACAAATAGTGAGTGCACTTCTATAGAGTCCTATATAATTGTGCCAGAGAATGTCCAACTACAGTTCATTTAACATGGAGAATGCCTTTCCTCTGGCTGACTCTTACTACTCTGCCCCCAAGCCCCTCACTCTGCTAGGGTTCCTTCACTCCCTAGGTATCCCTCTTGCATTGGACTCCTTTTCAGACAACCCCAGGGAGTTACCTACCATGGTATCTGGCTCACAAAATAGACTGTTTTGTTCTGCCATTGGAAGGAGTGCAACTCAATGACTATACAACCTCCTCTTTCTCAGGTCTGCAGCTGAAACAAGTTCTTTAATTAGTCCCCTTGAAGGTCCTCATTTGGCTTGATATGAGGAGGAAGCACTCCCTACCCCCCTTCCTAATGTATATGGAAGAGGATTTCAGACACCTTAAAATCAGGACTGGAAGCAGGACTTCCATTTAAAGATGGCAGGCTATCTACAACCACTAAGGTCCACTTCTTTTATTTCTTTCTCTTTTTTTTCTAGTATATTTTTTCTTTATTTTTAAAAGATACTTAGATTACATAAAGTGCTACATAAAAAAACCATAAGGGATTCCCATATGCCCCACTCCCCACACCTCCCACTTTCTCCCACATTAACAACTTCTTTCATTAGTGTGGTATATTCATTACAATTGATGGACACATTTTGGAGCATTGCCACTAAGCATGGATTGTACTTGACATTGTAGTTTACACTCTCTCCCATTTACAATCTCTCTGCCATTATAGATGGCAGGATATGTAATGGCCTGTATTTGTCATTGCAATGTCATTCAGGACAATTCCAAGTCCTGAAAATGCTCCCTCTCCCTGCCTTTAGCACCTCCAGTGGCCACTGTCTCCACATCCATGATATAATTTCTTCCATTGCTAGAATCACAATTAGTCTATAGTAGAATACCAGTAAGTATATTCCAGTCCATATTTTATTCCCCAATCCTGAGGATTCTGGGATGGTGATGCCCACTCCACCTCTAATTGAGAGGGGGCTTCAATCCCATTTGTCTGATGGACAAATCAAATCATCATGTTGATTAAAAATTCACTTTACATCTGTAAACCCAGCTTAAACAATACTCATTTCTTTATCACCTTGTACTTTTCTTATATACTTTCCTAGGGTTGAAAAGTTACCCATTTAGCCACGGAGATTATTTATCATCTCTAGTCTACTACAGCAGCTATTTGGGTTGTGAATGGAGATTCTAGAACAGGGCTTCTTGGTGCTGTTTCTAGGAAAATTCTATTCAATTCTATTCAAACTACAGGTTAACAATCCAAATTCCTTCATTTAATGGGGCTTTTCAAGCCCACATCTTTTCTTGCAACCTGGTGCATCACATCTGCCCTTATGTATTTTTTACTATAGCTTCAGATCACTTTTTTCTGAACTGATTTAAAAGGTTATGTACCCATTACCCAGATTACAAGTTATCACGTCTGCCTGATTGGATGCAGTCCCTTTTTTAAAAACTTTTTATTTACTGTATGTATTAGTCAGCCAGAGGGGTGCTAATGTGAAATACCAAAAATGGG